>QRAM01000158.1:80676-120019 GCA_013436055.1 Halocynthia roretzi | reverse complement strand
AATGAATGAATGAATGAATGAATGAATGAATGAATGAATGAATGAATGAATGAATGAATGAATGCCCATCCCTCACCAACACCTTCATTAGTCTCAGTCAAATATCCTGCATTTAAGTATAGCTCAATGAAATAACATTCTGTTCACCTAAAAAGCACACCAGCTCCAATGACACTTGATGATTGAATCCATAAAACAGTAAAAACCAAACGGCAGTAGGTTTATCAGCAAACAGAGCTTCTGCTGATTTATTATCTGGGTTTTGCATAACCTTTCTAATTGGTAGCAGACCATCATCACCGTACAAACCTAAATAGTCGCAATTTTATGTGAATTATCAGTAAAAAACGAATTAAAAATCAGAATAAGACAAACTAACCAGGAACTTGCATGAACCATGACCCGAACGCAAACATGTAAATTGCACTCATTGCATACAGAAACGCATTACGGGTTTGCAAAGTGTTGTCTGTCATCGCCATCGTTTTCTACAAACTTGAAAACCAAATCAAACACCACAGTATCCCACAAAGAAAGTAATTTCGATGAACGTGATCACAGGGTCAGCCTTATATTATATTAATTTAATTCAGACGGTAAAGGGATTCGTGACACAGCATAAACACGCACGCACACACGAAGTGGTACAACAACAGCTGACGATGAAGTCAGATATTTAAGGTCAAATAGTAAATAAACTTTGAACCTTTACCTCATAGCGTGTTATCAAAATTAACAGGGTTAGTATGAACCAATATCTATAACCTATTTGGTATGCAGTCAATAATTTTCAAATACTTACACGTGAAAATGAAGATCTATTGAAATTCTAGGTGTCCGGGATAGCTTTGCGTCTGAATTGTGTACTCCTCCATTCTTTGGAGATGCAAATTTTAGGTAACGGATTTGGATTCTTTACATTTGAATTGGAACAATTCAGAACTACACACAAGTCATAATCGCATTACCGACAATAATTAAGTATTGAATAGACTCAATAACAATATGTAATCTTTGAAATATGTAAATCTCATAATGCGATCATTGGGATCAATGAATGCAATAATTTAGTCTGCGTCCGGTCATTATAATACGAACACTGCATATTGAAGTAGTAACGGTAATGGGTGTACAAGGTATTAGCTGCAATATGAGACACGAGTACATGTCGAATTACGTAAACGCCCTTTACAGCATAACATCAAAAGGCAACAAAAAAAACATTTTCTACGCAGAAATGGGAAGAGGATTACTGTACAAGTACGAAAAGTGTTCATATGTTGTTACCTAAGATACAACGGTGCAATATTAACACTTCACAGTATTACGTTCCGTAACCACACTGGAAAATGGAATGCATGAATGTATTTCGATTCGTTGTGTGGTGGAATACTCAATCCAGTTTATATTATGGCTAGGAACAAAGAGTTCATGTTACGACGTGGCAAAAAAATGAACAGAACCACAGATATCTGCATTAGGCAAATCCGTATCGTAAAACGCAACTCGTTGTCTGTTACAACGTTATGATTACTTGACTAATCGAAAAAATTGAATTGCGGATTTTATGGCTCCAAGAAGGCAACTATAACTGCCACTGAAAATTATTTGTTATATATAATACAATAATGAAGTACCACAAATAGGTCAATGTAAATATTATGAAGTTGAGTTCTCATAAACGTTCGAAATTGTACATAGAAAAAAACGAACGTAAAAAGGCCAACTATAATGACGGGCCTGTACCTAATGGTTTTAATGATAAACTCAGATTCCAAGAACAGCAGCTTATTGTTAGCGATAACGATTATGTTCTATAAATATCAAGGTTTGAACTATTCATATCGATAACCTATGAAGCGATAAACAAAGCCGAATATGACTGACCATGTGAGCTGGACGTCGGTTTGGTTTGTTTATGTCTGACGCCAAACAGCTGACTTCCTCGACCACAACAGCAGCTTTAGTTCGGTTCGGTAGAATTCGATAACGCACTGCTTCGTTTTCGTGTCAAGCACCGAGAAAAAGCAAATAAAGGGAATTAGAATTAAACGAAAGAACAAGGGGCGTATTGAAGGCGCGAATGTAAGTGGACCAACGGTTCAAACGTGAGAGCAGAACGAAAAACAGTCGAGTGAGTGAGAGTGTATGAGCTGAACAAAGAAATCCTGCTCACATGGCAACTAAAGGTCTGACGTGCGCGCGTTCTCTCGAGCTCATTCACATTGTATTTTTGTGTGTGTTATTGTTGATGTGGGAGCTCAGCTGCAAAGAAGGCTGCTTCGTTGTAGCAGCAATAGTGCTTAGTTTTTATCGCGCGTTGCTGTTGAAAAAGTTCAACTGTCTGTAATGTATCTATGCATGTACTAGTTATTACTGTACCATGGTATACTTATAGCAAAACATAAAGCTTAATGGCGATGAACAGAGCTTTTTTACTTTACATTTGACCATCTTTTCTGTATCTTTAGAATAGTGCGACCTGGCTTGGTAAGGCACTTTCTACTACCAAGCCGTTATTCTTTACTCTTAAAGCAACATCATTTTGCTTAGTCTCATATAAATTTAGTATCTAAGTTACGTTGTTGTTGTGTGAATAAAAAAAACATTCCAAGATGGTGAAAATGTTCCAGGCCTACCTGGGACCGGAGTGTCACAGAACATACAGTTGTGTTCACTGCAGGGCTCATTTAGCTAATCATGATGACCTCATTTCTAAGGTGAGAAATAAGGTAACTTGAAATATAGATAGATATAGATATTCAAACCTTTATTATTGTATTGTAACTTTATAATATTCAGAAAATTTGGCTGGCATAGGTTTACAGTTCAATGAAGTAAAACATTCTTCTTTCTAATAAGCTTATATTGCCTACAAGATATTATCTTTAGCTTATTAAATATTTCCCATAAAACCAACCTGAAAAAGATACAAACTTGTTGATTCAAAGCAGTGTTGTGATTTGCCAGCTGTTAAAGCTATATATCAAACCACTAATATCGAGTGTTGAGTTCCATTTTGTTACAGCAGGGAAACGGAATTATTCTTAAGAGCCGTAGTTATCGTTTGTGTTTACATGATTCCAATACACAATTTCAATTCATACTGTTTTGTCATGAGGTGAATTTTCAATGTATTTGTGCACTAATATGTATTCTTCTTTTTTAGTCATTCCAAGGAAGCCAAGGACGAGCCTATCTATTCAATTCAGTGTAAGTGGAATAATAAACCATGTTAGATAGTCACCTCAATCAACTCGGTTCACTCAGTCTTCATCCTATTCCCTTCCCGCTTGTTATTAGTTACAATTGATTGCTTTTGCAGTGTCAATATTGGATGTGGCCCCGCAGAAGAAAGAGTTTTATTAACAGGTTTGCACGCTGTGTCCGACATATTCTGTGAATGCTGTAAAACAACACTTGGTTGGAAATACGTAAGTGGTTTTGTTTGTTCGTTTTATATTGTTATTAATTTGAACAACCATGAATTTGCTGTCACTGTCTGTCTGTTCGACAGTGGTTTTGCCTGAAGCTATTTGAATAAAATTTTCATGTGCATACTTATGGCCTTTAAAGCTTATTGCAGTGTTGGTTCATACGACTGAATATAACTCTCCCAAACTATTGATCACCAGCAGCATCATTAATCAGCATTTGGCTATCCTTGGTATGTACAGTCAGCTGAGCATCACACCACTTCAAGAGCATTCTATTGTTAGCAACTGAAGTCATGCCTTTAAGTAAATCCTGTGATATTCAAAATACATTATGGTCACTATATTAGTAACCAGAAAGTCAACAGTAGTTTTACCTCTTAAAAAAACAAGAAGTCACAGAAAGGATAGGTTTGTAATGGTAGTGAATATAAACAGGGTTTGGCTTTGGGTGGGAATAGTTTCATGATAAAATAGGGTAGGTCAATATGGTGTTTAACTTTCATTGACTCAAAAGTATGACCATTACTCCTATAGGGAAGCCGCATTCAACTGCCCGGAAATGGGAAGTTGTGTAATATAAAATTTAGACTATTGCTTTGGAGTCATGTCTGCTGTGGTTCAGTGTTCACTTTGAAATTAAGGTCTTAATCCTTCACGACTGGTAATATAACGAACTTAAAATAGCCCATTACATTACAAAATCTAGATCCGATGCTGTCACTTTCTCGAGACGTTGTTAATACCATGTTATTTGTAGTTCTGTGAAAATTGTCTTACAAAAGCCGTGCGTGGAACACTTTGTGAACGATTACCAATAGTGACTAACCGCTAGTTTTTTCTACATCCCTATCACGACTGAAACCGTGAGCTTCACAGTATCAGACTTTGCGGAAAGACGTGCAATCAGTGTTCGCCAGTTCTCGCAATGTAACCTAATTTCATTAGATCAATCTTTCACAATTATATGTCACCTCGAGATTAAGCAATTAAGTATAATTTACATTGCCGTTTCGTAAAACTAATGCGTTCAGACATCTTCGAAAACGATGTTTCGTCACTACGTAATTAAAACGTTGTATAGCAGCTAACAGCAAAACAATAACGCGTGTTTGTTTACCGCGAATGGTATTCACCACTGTATTGAAACAAAAACGGCTCGTTTTGTATTTCAATATGCAGCAAATAAATCAGGCTATCGATTGATGAAAACATAGTTAGGACAACAATTCCCTTGATTAATGTATTCCCTGTTTGTCCATGAGTTTTACGTTAAGTTCTCTAAATAGCAAGCCACGTTTCGCGCGAAACCAAATATTGTGAACTAGGTTATCGTTGCCTAACGTTTGTTTCTCGTTATCAACTTGTTTAACCTTCGCAATGTTGCTGAAGCGGGACGTTCAGTCGATTAAACGATGCGATAATAGAACCTGTTCGGTTATTTTCCCCATGGCGTCGTAGTCGTCTGGCACACGGTTAAAAAACATCGTTTACCGTAACGGAACGGAAACCCCTCTATTATGATCTAGCTAGGTCAACCTTGATTCTCGTGACGTCAATCAACACACGATCGAAAGCAGATCGAACTGTGTACACTTTCAGCTCTTACCAATAGGTGCTGGTTTTGATTGAGACTAGCGCCCGGCTGATACGCGATTATACATATTGGCCTGCAAGGCCAAAACGACAGACCAGACATTTTACCTCTTTCGATACTCAATACTCAATACTCAATACGAGTAAAAATAAAACTCCATTTTTTTAATTACAGCAATTCGCATACGAAAACAGTCAGAAGTACAAGGAAGGCAAATACATTATCGAACTCATACATATGATCAAGGACAACGGATGGAGTTAAGAGCGATTTTCCATCAGCGGAAAAAACACTTTGAAAACAATTGTTTCACAATTCCTCCCTTTGTTCTGGTCCTCGGCTAAATATACATTCATGGAAAGGGAAAATATTCCCATGTCACTAAATATGCCAAGGCTGCTTTGAATATTCAAACTGGAAACGTTTTGTTGGGAAGTGTTTGCCAGCAATGTGAGCTGAGAAATAACTAGCTTAGAGAACATGCCTCGTCTTGTCACCGAATTTCTCAATGTCAGAATGTATTATCTCATTCATTCGTATGTTATTATAGTGTGATGATGTGAGCATTGCTATCCCTTAATGTCATTGATCTGTGTACATAAAGCGTAGCTTCATGGTTGCTGAGTCGTTGATTGAATCGCTCTGTTTCCTTTGTCGGAGTGTGTATTGTAACAAATATGAACCATCCTTGTAAAAGATTGGGAGCAAATACTAACCAGAGAGATATAAAACTGCTGTATTTGTATAAAAACATCTGTCAGATGTTATAGTATTACACTGTTACATATGAGGTTACCACAGGTTTGCAATAAAATGTCATACATAATGTCCTGTTACAATGGGATCTTGCTTTTGGATAGTTTCCTTTTTAGTACATTATGAAGTAAATAATGTCTCTCATTGCTTTGATATTAATAAAGTAATAGTGTCTGGCTGTATTAGCTCATGAAACCAAACCTTTTTGTCTGATGCTGGAACACAGGCAAATTGCTGAGGTGGGCAATGCAAGCTCTTATGTATCTCACAATATTTATATGTTATTACTGTCGTAGTTATTTTGCACTGTACTGTACGTCTCTTTTTTTTCTTCGATGTTAAACTGGTCGGATAGTAACTGACTGATAAATGTTCGAATAGCTATCAGCTCGAGCAATGCCATTGAAATATATGCTTGATCACTTGCAATTGTTCCACACTTGATAATCATCACTTTATAAGGTCAATACTATTGGATTCCCTGATACGGTAATACATATTGTCATTTTCTAATTATAATTTGCTGCATCCTTTTCGCGTAGCTTGTTACGCTAGAATCGTTCTAAAATCCCCTTCCCATTACTGAAATGTAATGACCTTTACTATTTCGAAGCAGTCTGCTGGCTGGACGGCTTCTTTATTTCTACTTTTACAATGCTATTAACTTTCAGTACCCTATTGATCATTTTCCTAGAATAGGGGCAAAGCAACTGATATTCCTATTAAACTGTTTCTTTCTCTTTGTATTATTCATCTGTAATTCACTCTCTTCTTGAATTCACCACGCTTTATGATGCTTTCCTGCTTAATGTGGTTATTTCTGAATATGGTATCCTATGAGATCTCTGTAAATAGAAGTAGTTGCTTCATGTTACTGTGTGATAATAACCTCTTTAAATTAGATTGTCACTGTTTTCTTATATTTAATTCCCCTTCCTTATGGTGGTGAGCTGCAATTCGGTAGGTGGCAAAGCCTTTAGTTTAGTAGAGTCGATTGTATGTATGCATGATGTGAATGACCTACTTTCTTTTATTTCTGGCAACCATTCCAGAATAAAGAATACACAACAATGAAGTGTTTTGTAATGTTGCAGAAATTACTGTACTGTTGGACAATGTGGTATAGTGTCACATTACAAGGATTAGCGATTGTCAACACAGCTGGCGGTTAGCTGTTAGGCAGTGCCTTGTCATCATAATATGACACTCCATGTAGCAGGTCTTTGTTAGATAGAAATGTTTAAGTTTTGAAAGCCCCAGGGCTAGGATCAAGTATAGCTTTGGGATGATATAAGCGAACTAATCTAATATTCATAAGTTTCTGCGTCAGCGCGCTCTTACTGTTATTAAATCATATAAACCGGTACTGCTAGTAATGAAGTCAAGCGATGGAAACGCAACATGGAGAAAAGAATTTATACAATGCACATATGAGAGGTCGTTTTTCATTGATTATGCTAATCCATGACTGAAAAATTGACTGAAAATTCATTGAGAACACTTTTAAAATTAATTTACTTGCTCTCAATTCAAAATAATCATTACCTTGTAAGACTCTGAACTTATTAACATTATTTCTGTAAAAGATCTCAAAATCCAATTCTTTCTCCTTCAGCGATTTGTTTATTGACTAAGCATGTTAATTATACCAAGCGCTTTTCAATATCTAATTAGTACAGAAATAGCTTTTCACAGTGACTTTGAGCAAATGGACTGTATAATTTTATAGGAAAAGTCTTAAGAACATTTTACGTTATCACTATAGTAGTTGATAGTATCGGCTAATATATTTAGTTGAGTGGGAGATTAAACTAAATTGCAGGCTATTAACTATCATTAACATGATTAACTCTAAATTAGTCGAATTAAAGCCGAGTAAACCAGAAACAATTCTATAAAACATTCACTCAGCTGGACTCAATAATAAAAACTTTCTGTGTAAGTAAAGAGTCGTATAGCATGAACAGGGTGGGCATTTTGCACCATAGTATTCACGATGGTCACATGCTAATTAACATAAGACCATTTGAATACCATGAACAGGGGATTGTTGAATCAAAACATCTGCTGGAAAATCGCAAGTGAATATCGAGAGAAGTAACGTTACATGCAAAAAAAATATTTTGTTGAGTTGAGACTCCTCTACACTCTCCTGGATATGAGTGTATCGACACCCCTTCACATGTACACTATCAACTTTAACTCCAATTTTAGAATTCTAGCATGCAATGAACTAATATCCATATATATCCCATATATCTATATATATATATCAGTAGTCCAACACCGATAATCCAGTAACCCAGTTCAAGTCTATCAATTTTTTAGCCGTATCCATATCAAACATAAACAAAAATGTGTAGATTTCACAATATTTGAAAAAACACAGCATCCGCAATTGTGTAATATATGTGCCTAAGACATGCAGCAATTTCAGTGAATGAAGTAAATTAACCAAAAAATGCCAGCGAAGCAGTTAATCTGCATGTGCAACATCAATGGCTATGCTAATCCTAAGCAGTTTTGGATATAAATTTTGCCTAATATTGAAAATGAGAAATCATTTGCTTGGCATGCTGCTTTTGAGTACATTTTTCTGAAGTGAAATCTGGATGAATGACGAAGTGGCTCTTGAATGGAGCTCGCACCGATTGAAAGAAACTCACGTCGCACTGTGGTAACAGATGTTCAAATCAATCAAAAGTCTAACCTTGTAACAGCTAGAATGTGGTACATAAAGATCAAAGGAAAACTGATACAAATTTAACAAACAGGAGATAGTGTTAAGTAATATTTGTTTATACGGTAGGGTGTGGTGGTTGTTTTTATACATGACGGAACATGGGTAGTGACATAAATCTGTAGTAAACAGTTTATACAGTGATACAATGGCATGTAGTGACATAAATCTGTAGTAAACAGTTTATACAGTGATACAATGGCATGTAGTCTCGTAAATAAGGAGAAACTGTGTGTTTGCAGATGTGCGTGTGCCCGTAACTAATATAATCAACATTATATCTGAATTATGCTTTTCATGGACCTAGTATACCCTATTTTGTGTTTCATATGAAGTTTGTCTGCCTTGAACGAAGTTATGGGTTTCCATGGTGAAACTTACATTAAATAAAAAAACGGGTCGAAAGAACTTTGGAAAACATTTCCCAATGAAATATGCAATACAGTAACTCACTGGGATTATTAAATGTTATTGAGTTTTCTTCATCCGTATACGACCCATAAATCTAATTATGTGTCTTTGTGGGTCAGGCAGTATTTTGTACATACTGCTATTTTTTTTAAGCCTCCTGTACAGTCATATTGCCAATATAATTGGTAGAAATGAATCTATTCATTTTGAAGATTAAGAAAAAACTCATGTATAATTCATAAATCTTGCACCTATATTATATTAACATAATCTCAGTTGCATTGCTTGCGGTAATGTAATGTTCTGCTTGTGTTAATAAACCTTTTTACTGTATTGCTGGTATTTTTTTTGATTGTCATTGCTGCTGTGCACACTTCTGCGTCAACTGAAAGTGCTAGAAATTGATGACTAATAAGTGGAGATTTGTATTATGTTGCAATTTAATTTTGCACACACACTTACCATATCATAACATAAGTTTTACCACCACAACACAGTGCACGAGTGAAAGAGCTGTGTGCAATTAAAACAATCAATACCTTATAATCCTTGTCCATTCCCTTCTTCCTTTTGTAGCTGTGCATTGGCACGATGAGAAACTTCTTTTCAGGTTTTATAGCTTGATTACCAGTGATCCTATGAATAGAAGATTAATGTGGATGTAATAAACGAAATATTTGAAAAATACAAACAGCTAGAGCATTTCCCAGGGGAATTTCCGGTAAAATATAAGAATTTCAGGGAGTAAATAATTTATACTGGATGAGAGTGAAACTCACTGTAGTTTTACAGAATCAAAGTGTTTATTTGCCAAACAATATCTGGACAATGAGTATTTACACAGACTGATAACCACTGTCACGAAACAATGTAATCCTGTTGAAGTGAAGTGCAATAATTCTTCATAATTCAGTAAACTAGATTAAACTGACCTTGCCATTTTGTCCAAATATCCACGAAGCATTTTTTCCTCGTCTGGATTTTCCCTCAATCGAATATCTTGACCTTTCAACCTGTAACTCCTCTGGTCTCGAGGTGGATATTGTGTTGCTGCTGGTACAAGATCTGTAAAATTGATGTTATAACTATAGTAAATAGAAAAGGTAAACAAGTAAAATTTATAGGTTTTTGGAAAAATGGTTGTTAAGTGAGTAAGCTTAATGAAATACTTCAAAAGTCAGGAAAGCAACCACCAGTGTATATATTCTTTGTTACGTTGGTCCTAGGCTCAAAACCCCTACTAATCACAAATTTCAAAATGGGCAGTATTTAAACACAGTATTATTTCATTGAATTTCTAAAAGTTCAATTTTCATGACATACCCAACATATGTTTAACAGGTGCACTGTTAGTTTTCCTGTGTTTAGTTTGTTGCGATTTGAAATACGGAGACCAAGAAGCAGTCATTCCTGCTCTGTCTTTGTTCCTATTTTCTTGAGGCGGTGGTGCTGCAACATTTTTAGACCTGGATAGCATATGATATGCTTCCTGTGGAGATGGTGGAGTGCTTGGTGTAGCATTCTCAGGCTTTGAGGCTCTACTCAACATGTTATAAATAACTTGTTTCTCTGTCAAAAGAAATGAGAATAAGTAAATGGAACTTATCTGTAAATTTCATCTCAAATCTTCATTCGATAGCAAAATACAATCTTTTTACTGAGGATTGAGTAATCAAATGAACTTCTCAGAGACGTAGTATGAAGGTGTAAAAGAACCACACCTACAACACAGCCATTAGTTATGTTTCAAAGCATTTAACATGATTGTATATTAAGGGTAAAATGCAAGTGTCAGAATAGATTTCCAGTTGCACTTCTGTTATAAATCTGCAGAACTTTAGATAAACCTCAGTTAGTGTATAATTCTTTCTTGTAAAATACATGGTACTGGTTTAACTGTAATGATAAAAAATTCAGTTGCAGGAAATAAACATGTATTCAGTGTAATGGATTATCCTAGACATTGATTTACTTTCAATTTGAGTGGAATTAAATTAGTAGGACATGACTTCTTTTCATGCTACCAATAACATACAACATCATATTAAAGACGTTATTGAATAATCTCTTCCTGTGAGGGTGCTTCATTTTCATTTTAGAAATGACATTTGACATTGTTGTTTAAAATATGTGAATTGAATTACTTGCATTCCAATGTCTGTAGGGCTTCAGGGAATAAGTAAATGCCAGACAGCATTGTAATCTGTTACAGTAATACATAAAATTGATTGCCGAGATTAAAGTGATACTCACCATAGTCATTTGCAGAATCTGCCCAAGCATGTAATTTATCATGGATTGGTTTATACATGTCTTCTTTTCTCTGTTGCTGCTTCGGCGACTGGTTATAAAAAGTGTATCCTTGAGCACTAGGAGGAGCAGAAACTGCTCTTTTATATACAGCTTGCTTGTGACTGAAAGATGAAGGGATGTTAAATGTTGACTAATAATATGACTATCAAATAAACATGATATAAAAAGCAACGTCACATATATATATATATATGTATATATAATTTGAAATAAAAGCATAGAAATTGAGTAACAGTTGTTCATAAATTTCATTCTGTACTAGGCAACAGAAATACAGTAATCCCTCACCTATCGCGGGGATTACGTTCCAGTGCCTCCCGCGATAGGTGAAAATCCGTGAAGTAGAAACCACATATTTTCTTAATTATTTGAATATATTTAAACATATTTTAAACCATTATAAATCATTCACACACACTCTTATTTACCTTATTAACCTTTCCCACAATTATTTGACCTGTTATTTAATTTTCTTTTAACTTTTAACGCTAAAACATACTAGTACTGTACGGCACGGCATTTATCATGAAATAAAATACATACAATATTACATTGAAATACATACAATACAATATTATATGAAATCCGCGATGTAGTGAATCCGCGATATAGCGAGGGGCGACTGTACAGCCTGTGAACTCCAAATTAAGACATGCGAGGCTATCACAGGCTGTAAAATCCAATTTCTCAACATCAACAGGGAGATATGCACTAATAAGAATTATTTTAATATATTAGTTTTAATTAATGATACATTAAATTATCACTTAATTAGAAATTACAATAAAACTCAATATTTTATGGGCACAAATATGACTACAAACAGCATTACTAAACTATTGCCAAACATTGCTATTGCTAAACAGCCTATATCAATCTGTTGTTATATAAAATTCTGAACTTATTACACTAAATTATATTGTGTATTTCCAAAAAAATCATACCCTAGATCTTTTATATCGTCCGGAAATTGAGTAGCCTGCCACCTTCCCGGTTGAGGAAGAGCTGTTTTTATTCGATTTTTCTTAGAAATCTCTTGAGCGATTCGAACAGATCCTGCAAAAAGCATTCTTGTTAGTAACTAGTCAAAGATTATTTAATAAATTGATTTGAAAAATATTTGTATATTGAAGGTAGTAAGTATATCTAATACTTTCTAATTCATTGCACCCATAACTTCCTATATATCCCTATCCTATATAAGCCTACCGGTACGATAAACGGGCGTAGACATCCTCATTTTCTTCGATGCTTCAATGAATTGTGGGGATATCTTTGGCAATCCCTCACCTGTTTTCCAGGTGACAATATCTGAATGGTCTTTATATCTCATTTTATATTTTTAACTATAAATAATTTATATAAGTTAGAGCACATTCCATAAATGGCTATTCTGAACAAGCTTCTTCATAAGAGCACTGACCTACTATAAAACCTGTGTGTAATAGTAAGCTTGCTCCTCCTAGATAAAATTCTTCTCCATGGTAAATGGTCCTGAAAGCCCTTTCGATTAATGGCTGCCCTAATTAGTCTGTGAAACTCAACATCTGAGCATTTACAGGAGAGCAATGTGGTAATCTAGGGACCATTAAAAGAGATAGGTTTCTCTTGTCACTGATATCACCTATTGTGGAACAACAATACGAGAGGCGGAGAAGTACTCATTCTACGGGCTTTAAGGACAATTTTGCCAAGGTTATGGGACAATAGGCTGTACTTTTAACCCCCAGTATTTGGTAATCTGTACAAATTCAGAAAAAGTAATTAAAAAAGGGGAAGAAGATGGTTTGCATTGTGTAAATAGTACTCTAGATTTTATCACCAACTGGTTCGAAATGCCCTAGTCTAATTGTGGAAATAATGAACAAAATTTGTTTTTAGGTATATGATCTCTTAATGATATACTATACATTGATACACTGATGAATCTCAGGTATATTCAAAATACCATATATGAAATATGCCTGTATTGATAAATATAAATATATTGCTATTGAAAAGCCTATAAATGCTCATGTATTTCAGTAAGGCAACTGTAAATAATTGTTCTAGAAGCACGAGATGCCTTCCACTATATCTACATCTAACAATTACCCAATCACTATTGTTTCGATACTCGAAGAAGCCGATCTAGTTTGATTAAGGAAAGCTCATATTACAATCCTTCTGATAAATATTTACAATGCTCTTACTGAATCAAATGAGTGGAACGTGAGAAGGCAAGTTATGATTTTTGTCAGCTGTATCAAGAAATTACCTCTATGAATGGAAAGCTAATTCTTTGCATTTTTAATTATTTTGTTATATATAAATATACAGACAATAGAGCACATGAGCAAAGAACACAATTATGTAACATGCTTGAAAACTGAGAATACTCTAGTGCATATCTCTATAAATATGGATTATTCAGTGAAATACTCACTGTCTCTTTTACTCTCAGCCTCTTTGTAAGGTGATGCCTTCTCAACATAAACAGCTGCAGAAGGATGTGGCTGATTGGGTACTGTTGGTATACCACTTACTCCTGGAAATGGCGATAAACTTTCAGTGCATCTGGAATGCGCTCTATTGCGATTATCTGAAATACGAGTCATGACAACACAGATTTAAATAGACTTGATCCCCTTTGTTTATTCAATATTAAATTCAACTACACTTCACCTAAATTTCTCTGCTTCAAAACCTGTCCAGTTGTATTGAAGAAGGAGAAGTTGGATTGCCTGGACTGGCTCCTGGAATTGATTTCATCCAAATATTCTCTGACAGCTTTTCTAACCTTTTTCTGCAACTCTATCCCATCATTGAGCTGATAGGGAAGTAAAAAGCTCTAATACACGAAAAAAGGCATATTAGTGAGATCCAAAGCACTAATAATATGAAATTTACAAGTATCCCTTACATCGCTGTCTCTTACACAGAATGTTAGGAACATCTATTACTCTCATACAAATGAAATGAAAATACTATATAATTTTCCAAACCAAAATATTTATAGTTAGGTGGCCTGTGACCAAATCAATATTCCACAATTGTGTGGAGCTAAAAATAACCGAAAATAAAATAAAACGACACCCCCTTGAAGTTTCATGATATGTTTGTGTGGATGCTGTTTTAAATTCATTTGTGTAACAGAATCAAATACATGAACCCTGACATCCCCTCACCATGGTGATTACCTATAAGAGAGAACTGTTAATGTTCACATAACAAACATTTCAATGGGTGTATTAACCCAAGCCATATTATGTAAATGGCTCAATTTTATGTCAAATGTTTGTAAGAGGAATTTGATGCCGATAAATGTGTTTACCCAACAAACTCACCGCATCGTACATATTCAGAACAAAGTAACTTATTCAAGGAGTCTACTGGTGGTAGCCTAAAATACATTACAAAAGAATAAAGGGAAAAATGTAAAAAAGGGTTCTTGTGAATCTATGGATCGCATAATAAAATCTATTTATAACTTGTTCAAAATTACGACTACCAGTAATTAAATTACTAATATTGTACATTTTTACAGCCTTTTCTGTGAAGAGACATTTCATTAATGGTTAAAACATAGAACTAATTGTACTAGTATTTAAATGGTGCAAAATAGACATGTTGATTCATATCTCAACCACATTTTTGTCTTATTGTGCTTTAAAGCTGCTTTAAATTTATTCACGAAAAACTTTTTGTATTAGCTTTCATTATCAAGTACCAGTATTCCTTAAGTCTCCCAATAAACTTATAAGTAGGAAAATGAGTTTAACAGCTCCAGTTACAGCAGAATACTTCAGCACATATGCTCAAGAAGCATTAGAATTGATAAATGCAGGCAATACTCAAGATGTCTCCGACCTGATTTGGATGTGGTCTGTTCCTTCTCATTCCAGATGGCAATGTTTCATGCGGCTGGCTCACAGAATATCGTCTCTTGTAATCAGTCTTGTAGTGAGATACACCCATCTTTTTTCGGGAGGCAAACACGTCCCCACTTCTGTCAAAGATGCTCGTCATTTTCCTTTTGAACTAATTCTAGCACAGAATCTTTGCAATATACAAAAGCTAAGTGCCTAACACATTTCCTTAACGGACTCTCCTCTACCTGAAGTGGAAGATCAACATTACATATGTTCACACTTAGTCTGGATGGCACACTTAGTCTAGATGGCACACTTCACTACATAATGCTCCAACTAGTAAAGAGTGCAACTAACTAAATATATCCTACAAAGGACTTCACACTTGCTCTTAAAGTCCTTTCCTGAACAATAGAGAACATCTATCATAAACTACATAAAACCTAAGAACTTGATTCCCTCTAAGCGTAATATGCTCATGGTTCACATCATATAATAAAAGTTCTTTTGAATGAATTGAACCGGCATGTATCAGTTTCAATTGAGCTATTATGGGGAAGAAACTGTTACAAAATTGGACGGAATTTACTTCGGCACAACATCGTTTTCAGTATCGGGTTCTGAAAGTTGAATAAACAAAACTACAATAGATGTATAACAATGGAATTAGAAAAATGAGGCCTGGGCAGAGGAGAATGGGGATTAGCTTATCCTTTATTGACATAAAAATCTTTAAGAAGGATAATAAAATATAATGAATACCTCAAATTTATTGACATATTACTCCTGGGGCTTTGTGAAAGGTATGAATCTTCCGAACTGGTACTCACTAACACTGCTATTCAGAGGTAATATACTAAACTCATTACTGGATTTGATAAATAAAACAGTTTTAACATCAACTAACCAATAAATAAAAGCCTTTCTAGTGTATTTGAACTCCTTCAAACAATTTTAAACTTTTCTTTGCATTACATCTTCAATCTTTTATCAAATGTTTGCAACTGTTTGAAATTCCATACTGGAACAATTCTAATACATGAACTATATTTTTATCGAACCATCCATGACCTTCTTATCTGAATATAATGATAGCAAAACCGAGATATATACCGAAATACTCCTCTCCACATCTACTTATCTATCTATCCCCCTTACAATGTGAAATTATTGTCACATCTTTATCATAAAAAGGTTAACAAAAAGGAAAACAAAACAAAGCATTAGGGTTGGCAGGTTTATTTATTACATTACAAACAAAACAATCACAAGTAAAAAATTGATTTAGAGATTCCGGATAAACGTTAAAAAAAGCCAGCGTAAGATTGACACTGAAATACTGCTGCCTTTCCTTTTCAAGCTGTAACTTCCACTGTCCTTGATTTGAAAATTTCATTTTGTAACTAACAATAAAGTAAAAAACTAAACCCGTTGGCCTGTAATTACCCAGACACAAAATACTTTTCAATATGCACAAAATTTGAACATAGGCAATAAATTAGAGTTGCATATCCTGTTGGGAAGAGGCAAACTGCTATAGCTCTCTTAGGTCATTTTAACCTTCTGAAAATTGTTGAATTTGCTCACCATCGTACGGACGAAAGAGAATTTCTGAGAGCGATTAAAATAATAAGTCTCTGACTAGCTAAAGATAGCATGAGTTGGTACAAAGTACTCACCAGAACTGTGAAATACAACGCAGTCACATAACCAGCGACCATTATACTGAGGTATAGGTCGAAAACGGCGGAACGAACCATGGAAGCGCTCATTTTACGTTGCAAGCCATCGTATAAGACAAATTCAGGGTCTCTAATGTGAGGAAAGGTGGAATAAACACTAACTAACATTTAAATAAAGAAAAATGATAGAGTCCCTTATTTCAGGTTGCGAGCTATCATATTGTACATTCAGTAATGTAGTAATCATGTTTTATTAGTGATCTTCAAGGTAATGGCTGTGGAAGAATTAGAAACAACCACACGAAGGTTTGTGCGTGCACCCTAAAGACTTGAAGTGAGACTTGAAATGACTAAAAGCATCGCAAACACCTCAAATGAAATCTCAAAAACCTAATCAGTAATGTATTAATAATAGCAATACTTCAGAGCTAGCAAAAGTAGAGCTTAAGAGTTGTCTCAATGGAATTAAGGAAACTCCTGACCTGGCCTTTGAAATAAAAATGTTAGACTCACCGTTGGTCAGCTTTAAACGACACTTTCTGCACATTCTGAGCACCGATATGTTTTTGAAGAGTGGTTTCCAATGCTGTGATGATAGGATGTTTTTCGTGCATGTCCTGCAATAACAGCACTTGAGTTAAAGATATATGATAATCAATTCATAAAAAGAAGCAATGTCAATGGGTACTTACTTAAATCACTTATTACTTTGAAAGGAGTGGGTGGCATGGTATTAATAGTTGATATGGTACATGATAGTGATCATTTATATAGATCCTATGCTATCTGTTAATTGCATACAGTCAATACTGTTCGACAACATGCAGGGATGATATAAACCACATCTCATAATTTAAATTCCTTATGGTCGCCCAAATACCTAAATTATTTTACAGTAGGTTGCACATTAGCGTCAGCACTTAATATCATTGCTAGTCGCCTAAATTCCACACAGATCCCATGTTTCCTCAGGGTCAATAGGACAAAGTCTCAGCATATATGCTACACCAGTCAAGGCAGAGCAGTCAAAATGAAAATGATGAAAATTGTTCTTATGCTTGTGTTGTATGCGCTCCGATTCTGAACTTATTTCTATATATTTCATCTATCATCACCTGCTCAGGTCTTGGTGTAGAAGTCAAATGATCAAGCAAGGATGAAACGTAGTCCGTGTAGACACCATATTCCCCGACTGCGATACGAACATCACTATCCTGCAAATACGCAAAAAATTATTCATCCAACAACTTCTGCTTTTGCAAATATATAGTACAAATACACAGCGTTAGAGAACTGCATGACAAAGTATCGCAGTTGCGTAGCATTACTGCACAAATACTACTTACCATAGAAACGTTATAGATGTATCTCAAGACGGCTTCGTTAATTATTTTGATGTTTTTCAGTAAAGTTTCGTCATTGACACTACTGCGGTGATCCATGACTGAAGTTCGTGATGATTCCTGGAAAAGGTTTATGCATTAGACATCTGCTGTCTCTATACTAATAGTTCAAGCTGTTGTTCACATGCATAAGCGTGAATATGATTTGGTCAAGCAAAATTTGTTGTCATTTTATAGCTATATGGAATTAAACAGCACAAGGATTTCTGGACAATGTACTACTCCAATTTTGAATCATCAAGAAATAAACCCTATTCTTTCAGGATAACATATAACTATAATTAAATTAACAGGAACCCAAAGTGTCAAAGCATATGTTAGTCAAGAAATCTTTCAGTAAGAAATATACTCGCAGTAGATAGTATACATTGGCGTACAGTTAAAATTACAATGTTAACCAGCGTTTGATTATATCATATAATTGATGACATCCTGTCACACAAGAAAAAACTTAATCAAAGGAAATATTATTAAGCGATATTGTAAAGCATAATAACATGGTGCCAATGTACTAGTATCTGCATTCACAGAAGTATTTCTATGAGTTTTTATACTGATGATTTCACGCAGCCGGCCTAGGTTGTTATGTTAAACAACGGATGTGAATTATATCACGTTTTACACTGCAACAACTTTAACACAGAAAACTGTCTGGCTGTTACTAATGAAAAGGGAATGATGAGGGGACTGCATGTCCAGGTCTAACAATGTAGCACAAATGCTGATTACACAAAACTACGTATTCCCACTCATGGCTGTGGGTGTTGAGCCGTAAAAACACATAGGAAATTGTTATTACTGCAGGCTATTAAGGAATTATTAGCACACACGTCGTATTGTTGCAGCGAAGAAAGAGTAATCGCTGGTAAACGACGGATGGAAAATCGTTCGTGCTCCCATGCAAGTGTATCAGCTGCAAGTCGTATTTTCTTGTGAATCATTGAGCTGTTAGTCATTTCCTCTAAAGCAGATACCTGTAATTATGAAGAATCAAAACAAATATTAAATTATAACTTGCCTCGACCCACATTAGCAAATTAATGAGTATCCCGCTTTGATGCGAATTTGGATATAACACGATGAAGCAACCGAAATGTACATAGCGATTACTACGTAATATGCAAGTACATATGTTTACACATACAGTACATGTATTCTTGATTGTTTTGACTATCGAACTAACTCGAAGTAGCCATATAGTATAAAGTATTATTTGTTCTTTGCTATTAGCAAAGATTTACTAAAATAAAATGTGTTTATATTGATCATTGCAAAGGGGATTTTATAGACCTCAAAAATTGTGCTCTGATTACTGTATGTTATACTTAACACATTATCAGCAGTTGATACCTTTTGTATTTGGGAATACATAGCATGGGTCGGTGTGTCTTCTTTTGGAGGTTTTGATACATGCACATGAAGTTGATCAGGGTTGGTTGCGAGCGAGTCAAGACAAAGCACGACATCGACATTGGCGAGAAGACTCGAGACTGTTTCGGAAGACGAAGTTGGATTGTCGAGAGCATCCTCGATCCACCTCTTTGTACCCTGATAGTTGAATTTACCTCCGCCGGACAACAGAAACAGTACATTCCGTCTGAAGGAATATCAGATAATTACATCACAATTACATGCAATAATCTATGAATTTCTAGAGAAGGTTTAGTTAAAATATGAACAGGAATTTTGAACATATACAGATACAGAACATAATAATGAAAATTATTGGCTAAATTTTATATATACACTACTTGTATGTATGCATTCCTAAATTTAGAAAATCCAACAGATGGTACACCTGTGCTTGTGTGAAGTATTATTAGACAGAAATAATGGCATAAAAGATGGTATGAGAGATATTACTTTGGGTGAGTCCTAGAGTTGCTGTAAAGCTTTCCAAGCACTCTAGCTAGTTCCATGATTGCAACAACTCCAGTCGCATCAGAGTTGGCTCCATAAGATAAATACTGTAAATAGTAAATAAAGAATTTAGAACGGATCAAAATAAACAAAT
Source organism: Halocynthia roretzi (assembly GCA_013436055.1). Lineage (NCBI taxonomy): Eukaryota > Metazoa > Chordata > Ascidiacea > Stolidobranchia > Pyuridae > Halocynthia > Halocynthia roretzi. The sequence goes on along the minus strand of QRAM01000158.1, from coordinate 99,818 downwards.
AAATCCGCTAAATTTGAGTATTCCGACAAAAGTGATAAATAGCATCGTGAAGCACAATACTCACAGGAGCTATTCCATAAGAATCGTAATGAGCAACCACAGCAATTGTTGGTAAATTTTCTTCCTTGCCAAGGCCTGGCAGATATCCCTTGAAAAGAGTATTTAAAATAAAATATCAAATAATAAAGACCTTTTATAACACAAAATCCTCCCTAACATCATTTAATCTCTGTATAGAACTGTAACTATAATTTGTAATAAGAGCTTTACTTTCAACAACTAATGAATCTGTTTCATGCTAAATTCATAAGAATGAGAATTTTTTTCTAAACACATCAGTCCAAGGGAAATGCTACTGTATGCTACTTGTGGTGCTATCTTTTATGCACTGATACCTGAATATTAACAATGCTGTGATCGAGTTGTGGTTTACCCTGACCACCGTTTGTTACAAGTTGATATCCGACAGACGTGGCTGAATTAATCAATGCTTGAAGGGCACTTTCTGCATCGTCTGATGTTGATTTCTGGACCTGCAGAGAAAGGTGTAGACTATCATTTTAGAAACAAAAAGGTGGTACTACTAAAAAGGGGGATGGTTTACCCAAAGTTTGAAGAAATTTTTCAGGAGGTTAGTATATATTAGAGAAGTAAATGACTGTATGTAAATATATACAATTTTTTATATTCAAAAAGGGGATTCGAATGTAGTCAAAAAATTTTGATGCTATGATTTATGATAGTGAATAATTCATGAACAAAATATCATCTTACATCGTAAACTAAATTCTCCAAATTGTCATCAGCGTGAGCAAAATAGATCGGCAAATTTGTTTGCTGATCGAGAAGCTCTCTTTCCAATTCCATGAAATGCTGAAGAAATAGAATAATTTTTATAACCGTTGTAAAGTAGTAATTTGGGAAGAACTATGACAGTAATGAATTAAATTACTTCTGTATCCTTTGTGGTCATGTTTTTTGACAAGAGAATAAGTAGAGCACCCGCGGAACGATCTACTACATCCATGTAGCGATCGTACGTTAGATCTTTTGAATGAGCGACCACACATTTACGAGCGATCGAGCTGCTAGATGACAATGTTCTGGCTTCCATATTCACGATAGAATTTCTGCATCCTAATGAAAAGATGAAATGTTTACTATATTGTTTACCAAGATAACAACGGATGTAATATTCATGTAACTGTCAAATTCTTGAATTCTTGGTAGTGGCTTTTGAGATTCAGATTCAATGATTACAGAAGGTATTTTAACGATGTTAAATTCAAACACATTAAATAATTTGAACTTTAAAAAAAAATCAAGTTCATTTTTGCTTCTGTTGCTATCTGAATAATAGAGGAGAAACTGTGTGTGTGTCAGTCCAAGACTTTAAACATGACACCAGGTATTAGTTTCTACTGTGTTTCTAGCATCTATCTCCTAGAAATTACCAACATAGTTGCTACATCTTACCATAAGTTTTACTCATCAGATCATACTGCTGCATTCGGTACACAGTGAATTCATGAGCAGCATCAACAACAGCAATTGGAGAAACGACGATGAGCAGCAGGGGTACAACAGCGAGCAATCCAATGGGAAAGCTAGACCTAATAGCTTCCAGAGCCTGCGAAGCTTCTTCCATCATGATTTAAGGTTACTATATTCTTAACTGAGTAAAAATTAAAAACCTAAACTATAAAAACAACCATGCGACGTTAATCAGATAGGATCGAAACTAGAATTGGGACCCTTTACGAAGAGTAACTAAAGTTCCATAGCAGTATATCCCACTTCATCCTCATTCTATCTAGATAGAGCGTACCACACGCGAAAAACTTCAACGATAATCAATTCTCATACAAGCTACGCACAAGCACATTACCACCTACGCCATGCAAAAATTTAAGTGAGGGCGCTGCTGTTCCGATTTGAAATCGCCCATGCGTTAAGGTTGAGGTCAATATTTTTTCGGTAAGTTTGGAAGTTTTCTAGGATTAATATATGGCATTCCATTATTGCGTTTCACCCAATACACCACTTAAAAATCTTACAAACATATACATTAACATCACATCCGGATTGGAACCTCGAAAGGTATTGAATAAGACATTACTCGTACACTGCGTCTAGATCAAAGTACATATCATACATGTCATTTCCTATACGCAGGTAACAAGAAATATAATATGTCGAATAGCTCTCTTTAGATCCCTTCTTACTCTGATTATGTGGCAATAAGCAACGGCTATTTTAGTAGTAGAAAATGTTTAACTGCGGTTGGGTTTAAACCATTATTGGCTTTCCCTAATAAACTACCAAACGCGTGCACGATTTTAGACCTTTATATTCGACAAAACATGCGTAACTCACTATTTTGTATCACACTTAACTGGCGAAACATATTGCGTGATAATAGTGCACTTGGTTTATGTTGAAACAGCTGCCTTTGTATTATTAAATACCGAAGGTTCGCATCGGTGTTTCGCAAATAGCTTTGCAATTCAATAAAATTTATATCAAGAAAAAAATAGCAATATAACTTCAGTGTATAAGCAGTTAGCACAATTCTGACAGCCTTTAACAGTGTAACATAAATCTACGATAATTCAGCGTAAACGACGTGCTGTACATACTTGTTGTCAGTATTTCAGGGCTACCCCTCGAAAAATAGATTACGTTGCGCGAAAAAGACGATGAATGTCGATAGAAAAAAAACCTAGGGTGAAATACATTCCGGTACGAATCTCTGCAAGGAGGATAAAGTTATAGAGTTCACCGTGACCCAACTCTGCAGTTATTCCTAAATCTAATGCAGGAGGTAGATAGTCTGATGCCATGGTTCAAATACCAGGACCCAGAGAGTAGGAATTTTACAAACAGTAATTTAACTTGTTTAACTGATACTATTTATACACACTGAAGCTACTAACTACCACTCCTCTTAACAGTGAAGATTGTTTAATCGGAATCTTCACCCTGTAACATTTATCTGCACACTGTACAACTCCTAATTTGCTGGAATCAAAACTGGAAATGGATTTCCATCAGGTCAATGAAAATCTTTTGTTACGACCCCTAACGTTATCAGACCTTGATGAATGTCATGCGCTCGTATTGAAAAATCAGGAGTTTTTATCGGTGTGGCTTCCATGGGCCAAAGACTTCACCCTAGAGAAGGAGAAAGAGTTTATCCAGAATGCACATTCTGGTATTCTCACAGGCACTAAGCTAGAACTAGGCATATTTTTGTGCCATGAAGGGTGAGTAAAAACTATGGTGGAGTACATTTAATCTTATTAGTTATATCATTTCAAAAAGAATAATAATTCATCAAATTAGAAAAGAAAATGATGCAGAAAAAAAACCAGAGACATGGAAATTCATAGGAACTTGCGGGCTGGTAAATATCTGCCGGACAAAAGGTACGGATACATATGGAGAAATAGGGTATTGGCTTGCCAAAAACCAATGTGGGAAAGGAATGGTTACAAGAGCCTGTTCGATAGTGATCGAACATGCGTTTAGAAGCTTACGACTTCCAAAACTTATAATCGTCTGTCATTGCGATAACAAACGTAGTATTTCGGTAGCAAGGAGGCTTAATTTTACACAAACAGACAATTTGTCACCGAGACTAAATTCAGAATATCATATGGATCCTAAAAATACGATTGTGTTTGAGCTTACATGTGATGAGTGGGAAGCAACGAATACATGCTGATGACAGCAGACTCAACACTGAGGCATCTGTATGGTATAAAACAGTGGAGAAAACAACTGATAAATTGGAATGACAAAACTTCTTTACAACGGAAGCAGTATTAGGATCTCTATGGGCATGATTAAATTCAGTTATTCAAGTTGAAAGACAAAAAACAGCAAACAAGGACAGTTTCCACAACAAGATAGATCATCTCATGATTATATTTGTGCAACACAATGTGAAATAAATAATATTCTTAATATTGGTTTTGCAGAATACATTTTACGCTGCTAACTGTATTCTTGTTGCATGATTTAATACAAGAAACCGATCTGATAGGGATTTGGTGATCTGTGCTGTCGTACAGTATATATTTTAAATACATCTAAAATTGGAAGTGAATTTTAACTAGTTACTGTTGGTGTTGTTGGGGTCGGAGGTTTCAAACCCATCGTTTTACAAACCCATCCGGCAAAATCGACATTGCTAGTTTTAGCGTTGACAATGAAAGGATGCATCTGCAAGAAAAATATATTACATGAAACTATTAATAAAGAATATATAAATTTTCAGCCCTTATGATAAGTGCGATATTAGTGAAATAGGAATTCTGTAGTAAGAACTTTATAGTATCATAATAATAATACCGCCTATTTCATACCATAAGACCTTTCAAATCTGATCTGTCCGCTGGATTCTTTTCTAATGATTTCTCGACAAAATCGCAGAATTCCTCCGAGAATATTCCCTTCGGCAACTGCGGTGGAGGCTACAAGTGAAAAAAATTGATTGCATCATCTTTTCAACTTCAATGGAAAGGATTAAATAAAAATTGAGCATAGAATTACCTCATTTACAATATAATCGAGTAATTCGAAGATAGCCATAGGACGCGGTGCATCTAGGACATAAGTGCCTATAGTAAAACAGATAAAGCTAGTAATGACATCATGAATAATTGATGAATCGAACGAAATATATTACTTGAAGGTCTTCCAGGAGATTTTTTGTTAGCGAGATGATCACCAGAGGGGGCCTTCAGAACAAATATAGCTTCCAGGTCTTTCTTGGTCGGTGGAGGAATCGGGTACCTTCCGATCGCCATTTCAACAAGGGAAAGGCCCAGAGACCATATGTCAGACAGGACGGTGTAGTTAGCACCTTGAAGTCTTTCCGGCTATCAAAAAATTCGGAATGGTAATTTGTCTTTCGCAATAAACTATCAAACTCAAGATAAAGTCAAATCAGTTATACTGATGTGGAGTCAAAGACTGCACAGGCCCATAGGGAGGCAAGGAATAATAATCAATTATCAGCTAACGGAGATTATGAAGTACTACAAATAAAATCTACGAGTAGTAATCCATACCGACATATATGATCTCGTTCCAACAAAGGAATTAGCCATGGAATCGATTAACTGTCCGCTGACTCCGAAATCGCAGAGTTTAATTTCACCTCGTGTGTTGACAAGTATATTGGATGGTTTGACGTCTGAAAAAATTGCAATCAAAATCAATATACTAACATCGCAAATCCCTGGAAAATATTTCAGTGAAATTTACCTCTATGAATTATATTATGGGTCTCTCTCAAATATTGCAATCCGTGAAGTACCTGATGAGAAATCAAACTTGTGATTATTCAACTCATATTTATTCTAGCATAAAACACAATTTTTTTATAGTTTACCGCAACGCTGACTTTGCCTAAAATGTCCGCGGGAATTCTTCCTGCTTTTTTGAGTATAACGTCCAACGAACCGGCATCCTGTAAAAAATATCACAAAATTCTCACAGTAAATTCATTCATGAAAATTCAATATTTGAATATGATCTAAGGCAGAAATATTCTATATTTTTCCAGGTGACATTACACAACTTCGAGTGACAGTAGTTTCCTAGTTAATTTTGAAATCATTTCTGCTAACATTTTATTTTGAAGAAACACGTAAAGAAAGTACATTAAATTTCTTGCCCGCTTGAGTAGAAAATAGTGTTTGCCAATGTTGTTATTGTAAAATTTACATGTTTCAACGGTCAGATAATTGTGTATTGTAATATAGTATGGTGACCATTCAGAAAAGGCATGTTAACCATTGAACTTATTGTATTAAATAAAATGAGTACAACACCTATAATCAGTATGAACCCGGGAGAAATTTTGTACAGTACCGTACTGCAAGCCTTGGCTGAGCATGACATCACAAGGAAGATCAATAGCTATAAGTCATAAACTACATACCATGTTCTCCATGCAGATACTTATTTCCCCATCATTATGGAAAGCTCCATAGAAACCGACAATGTAAGGGCTTTCGCAGTTGTGAAGTATTTGGAGTTCTCGAATAATCTGATTCTGAATGGCTGGTTTCACTTCTAAGTGAATCAACTGGAAGTAGATAATAATTCTTAGTAAAATTTATTTCAAAACTATCATGCCTTGCCTAGGTAAGCATTTGGAAAAATTCTAGGTATATTTCTATATCCAGTGATAAATGATGATGTTGTTTTAAGACAAACAAGCAAAATATTAGATTTTATAAATAGGAAATCTTTTAAACCTTTCTTGCCATCTCCAGGCCCGAGGCTTTATGTTGAACTAGATGAACCACTCCACCATTGCCAGCTCCTATTTCAGCCTTTTTGAAGAAGTCAGTATTCTGTGCACTGTCGAGCATTCCCACCTTAATATAAGTTTCAAGTTACTTATATATTTTGGACTTTCATCATAAGTTTTAGCAATTGTTCCATATAGTTACGGAATCTGAATACGCAACACTTACAGTCTTCTTCTGCTTAAGAAAAACATCTAAACGTTTTCGCTGTACATCGTCTATTTTAAGCTCTTCCACCTTTTGTTGTACTTTTTCTAATGAGATAGCAGTGCTAGAACAAAAGAAAATAATGTGATTACATTTTAACAGATACTGGCCGAGACAAATTGTTTTTCCGGTGATCAAGTAAATACACACCTATCAGTTTTTACAGGAGGAGCTGGAGCTGGTGCACCCAGTGTCAGATTCGGTGGTTTTCTTTTAGCTGGCATCTTGGCCGATGCAGGATTCTAACTGGATTGATGAGGCCAAAAGGCTTACAATTAAAAAGAGATCTCTACTAAATTTAAAAATACAAAAATAGTATTCATAATGAAAACTATTTTTAGAAGGTAATGGATATGTTACGGTAGGATAGGAGAGCTTATGTTAGGCTAAGTTTGCTGTGGGTTAGGATAGGTTGACACTAATCCTATGGGAGTTGAATTATGCTATAATCCTACCTCTCATCCCAACCTAAGATACCCTGACCTAACCAGGTTTTCAGCAGGTTAATACCAACGTTTGTAGTTTATAAATTTTTATATATGTTTTTTACTGGAACACTATTACATATAGGTTAAGTTCTCAAAGCCGTTAGCAATAAGTAACAAATTAAATTTATCACAACAATTACTTAACTAAGTGTTGTTCGCGAAATCTCAACACCAGCGATCGTTTACATACATTTTATTATTTAACATTGCACCCCTGCTTGGCAATCACAACACAACGTACAAATAAACTATAACAACGCAAGCACATCAACCCTAACGTAGTTACACCCATGAACATACCACGCACCTCAAGGATTCCTTCCCATTGAGTATGACTAATATAATCTATCCATATATAGCAGCGCCATTACCATAAACAAAATTAACCATATCTCAACGTGTATCAGTAAGAAGGCGTGCTGTTGCAAGGCTATACTTAAATATCCATTAGGATATTTACGTTCCCCTTCTAATGCATCGTAATAAACAGGAGAATGGAGATGATGGTGTATAAATTATGTGGTATTTTTGGAAAGTTAAGCTCTTACAGAAAGGTAAATAATCGAGTTGAAACAGTACCGTCCGATATGACGCGCGAGGGAGAATTTCCGTTTTCCATTTTGTTTCTCATCAGCATCTTATAACCTTTGACCTGCTTCGACAACCCCAAAGTGGTAAATAGAACAATATTATAGTCTCTACATATGCAGATAATGATATGATAATATTACTTTATTTTATTAAATAAACCTTGGTCTCACACAAGTCTTTGTTCCCACAGAGTAATAGGCCAGTCGCTGGATAGAACATTTCCACTACAAGATCATGAATTAATCTATCCGTTTGATCATAAACAATTTGAAGTTTATTCTAAAGGTGGGATGGACTCCGATCCTGGGGAGTCAGCCCTAACGTGTACATACTACCCAGTTAATTTTATACATGTACATGTGATTGTTATATTTTTAAAGGTCCCATGGTCCATATCTCAATAGCGTCATTCTGTGGTATCACCGGTATGGAATCCTCGTGGAAGTCCCTTTAAAAAAGAAAAAAAAAATCGCATTTTGAAACTCCTCAGAGAATTCCAAAATCCATATTTTTTTGGTAAAAAGAACTTTCAGTGCAAAATATTTCTAGATTCAATTTTTATGACACTGGTACCATAGTATTTAAAGACTTTGCTGATACCTAAAAACTTAAAATCCTAGTTCTTGAAAAAGTATCGTTCCGCGGATTTTTTCAAAACGATGTTTACATGCTCACTGAACCGTTAAACATGCGACGTAAACAATGTAATGAAATATTATGAAATGACTGTATTTTCATGGGAAATACATCGAATCTAGCGTGAAAATCTAAGCCTATAACACAAATGATTCAAGCCTACTTATTGTAAAATTCTAATCCCAGACGCAAACACCAAATTGGTGAAATGAAACGGTGGAAAAACGGCTTCATTTTGTTCTTCATTTGCATTTGTTATGGGCTGTCTTCTCTGTACAGCGCATACACTATTCTTCAGAAAACTGAAACGAAGCATGGTGAGAACACAATACCAGGAAAATGCATAAATCATTATATTCAAAACTTACTCTATACATTACTAGTGCCAAAAAAGATGGAATACAATGGAAGGTCCCCATCCGAATCGCAGTTCTTTGACATCTGGGACACTTGCGGAGTCGGGGTTTACCTGTGGAAGCATATTTTAAAGGGAGACATAATGCAATACAGTTCGAATAATGGCTGGTTGCAGAGTTCTATGGACATCAGAGGTTTTCATATAAGGTAAGGCTAAATTTCTTTGAATTCAAACCACATTTAAATCAACAACAAACTCTGCACAGCAATTGGTAATGAATGCTTAGCAAACCTATGTCCGAGTCTTAATCATAGTCCCAGGTCCTTCCTTCTACCCACTGATCGTGATCAACCAATACAAAGTACAAACAATCAAATTGTACAGTCATACCATTTATATATATATTTATTTTTATAACTGATGGTGAATTTCTAACAACTTGTTTGCAAATGGTTCAGGTATAATCTTGGATATGGCTTGCCTACTGATCAAGCACTGCTGTCGCCAGAATCGAACTTAGTTCTAGTGATAAATGGCCGTGACTCGAATCTAATCCCGAATGCAAGTCAATGGCTCAAGTATGTTATTGCACATGAGAGTATCGAGAAGGTCATTGTCTTGCTCCTGGGCAACGAACAATGCGAAAATGATTGGATAAAGCCTTACATGACGATGCCCAAATTCAAGTCACTGTTTCTTATTTACGACTCCCCGATGGTGGATAATAATTTCGTGTTTCAGTGGCCTTTGGGTGTTGCTTCGTAAGTACCATCTTGAAATATGAATGCAGTAAGATCAGTGCAATATATTACATCAGCAAAAATATAAACTATTTAACAAGATTAAGCTCACCTTGTGCCGACTTGATTTTGCTCTAAAAGGATGTGCATCATTAATTACCAATTTGTTCAGATCTTAAATCCAAGACTTTATTCTCACCTCCCATAGTCTTTTTAAAAAACAGGGTGGTAAAGAGAAGTCCTCCATGGATCTGTACTGTTGTTTTATTTTATTCCATACATACAATGTAGGTTTTAAACCATGGTCCCACAATGTATATGCCTGGATTCAACTGCACCTTTCATTTCTACTCTTCCACTAACAGATATCGAAATTTCCCAAACTTTGATCAGGAGTTTTTGGATCTGACAGCTAGGAGACCTTTTGTATTTAATTTCGTTGGCACCGTTTATCCGAAATCGTCTCGAGAAAGCATGATGAAAGTTGCTAATGAACTCCTGAAAAACAGCACGAAAAAGTACTTGCAGCCTAGAGAAAAGTCAGTTTAATTCATTTTCAGTGATTAATCCGTAATCAAAATTGAAATACAGTGCAAGTGTATGGTAATAACAATTTTTACAGTTGGACACCTGAAGAAGGCCCTGAGAGCATGATAAAATACCAGCACATTCTACTGGGGAGCGATTTGACCCTTTCTCCTGTAGGAAAGAATTCCGAATGTTATAGGACGTACGAAGCGATGGAATTAGGGTCCATACCGGTTGTCGAAGACGTCATGACAGAAGGCAGCTGTGCGATGATAAACCAGACCTTCAGATCGCCGTACAGGTTGTTGAAGGAATACAATATTCCTATAATTTTTCTCAAGGACTGGAAAAAAAAGCTTCCTGAAATCGTGGAAAAATTTAAAGCGATGAGGCAAGAAACGAAAGTTCGTTTGCGCATCAACCTCATCCACTGGTATGTGGACTTCAAAGCCGCAATGCTGGATAAATTTTTGACCATCGTTGAAAACCAATTTTTCAAGACTTGAAAGAAGTGCGATACAGTGGAACTAGTAAGTGCAAGTGCAATGATACGATACTGCTATAAGTGTTAAATCTTCGATTTTCAGGCGTTACAAACGCCTTTTGATTTGAAGATACCATTTAGTTCTTCCTCCAACATTTGATTGGTTCCCCGCAATCCTTCTATGACTTTGTACGCCCATTCAAAGTACTGTTGTATGCGTTCTTTCGACCATCCTAAATAAACGATAGAGTGAAGATTACTACAGTGATACCCAAATTGGAAATATTATGTTACTATGAATATGCATAACTTGCCTTTCACAGAATCTTTAGATAGAAAACTATTACGACCAAGATATGGATACAATATATAATTAGTTTCTGGGATGTTGAGATTGTCGTTCTTTTCACTTCATGCCAGTGTGGGGGCACAAAAATGCTTTATAATACCTACAAAATTATTCACTATGAGCTACCCACCCTACCCAAGCACTGTCTAAGTAAAAAAATTCCTTGTGTCATGGAAGATTAGTATATTATATGTCACATTTAGTAGTTTTGTGTGAAGGCAAATGTGCTATGCAGGTATGACAATGAATCTAATACTGCTTAATTAATAGCCGAAATTGTGCATGAAGTATTTGGACTTCCAGAATGTGTCATAGGTCTATCTGATTGGTATCCAGGTATTGGTATCACCCAAAAAGTGGTTATTATAGCTTTGAGCCTCTAACTATATTCACTAGATGGGTTTGAAACCAGTACTGATTTTGAACAATGATCACACAATAGAGTGAGATATCCAATGAATGACAGCTATCCTCATTTTACCCAAGCAATGCCTGGAACTGTATTAGTGAATGAATTTACAAAGATTCAAATTCATTATTCATGAAACCATTGTATAAAATATCTGTGCAGTTAATCTGATATGCAGTGGATATAATACTGTAGTATGCAATACGCTATCATGAAGGATAGCAGTGTATGTGTCATATTCCCTGCTCTCATACTAAAGTAGACATTTTATAACAAATAGCTTGTAACTTGTACCTTCAGGTGCTTCGTTGCATAGATCTCTCAAATTGTAAAGCTTATCTGCCAGTTTCACCAGCTTTGCCTCTCTCGACTTGTGCGGTGCGTTTTCTATTTGAAGACGTTTTCTCTCCTGTTTTGGAAGCGATTTATCATCTGTAACTTCTGCCACTATGCTCCTAAAATAAGATCATTTCACTTGATTGAAAGCGTATGATTTCTGTGCTTATTTTCTACAGCAATATCACTAACTCTTCAACGTAGCTACATTTGTTATTTTTAATAATACCACACTACATTTCTAATGTGCCATTTTCATACCTTACATGGTGCCCAAACACTTCTTCAATTTCCTCAATTGTGGTGTCTGTATCCTCCACTGTATCATGCAGTAACGCAGCCTGAAGGACCACCAGTTCGTACACGCCAGCTTCAGCAGTAAGAATTCTCGCCACGCCTGAATGCAGAGTTCATTTTTGTATGATTTGGGAATCAATTGAAGATTGTTTAATGAATTAAATAAAAAAAAATTAAATGAACATGTGCGTAGTCGCAATTACCTATAGGATGGTTTATGTATGGAGTTTTCGCCGCATTCTTTCTTCTTTGGTCTTTGTGCTTTTTCGCAGCAAAGTCTGCAGTTTCCATTAGAACTTTCAAATCCATTTCACAGACAATATATACAGATAACACTTGAGATATGGAAATATATCTGAGAAAGCAAAAAATATTGAGATTAGTAATAACAGAGGATGATTCAATCACGCTATTACTACAGATCAAGCGATATAAAATGATTGAGCTGGCACCGAGGTCCTAGTGAAATAACTTTGCTAAGGCTTTGTAAAAATTTTAATTCATGCCAACAAAACAGTAGAAAAAACATTTTCATACATTTATGCTGCAGGAAATGGCTTGAGACTTGAGAAGTAATTCCCAACACCCCCCTCGAGTATCCTTAGGCTACCAATACAGGGCTAATTATATAATAACGGCTGTATTATAAATAACTAGAGGATACGAACACATGTGCAAGTAAACATGTCGCAATGTTTGAATGCAAAACAACATATTTCAAAAGTATCCTTTAATATGTTTTGGTACTGTGTTCTAGATAACTTCACTCAGCGCATGCCTAGTACCTTCCAGAACCCCCTCAACAACTCAAACCCTGTCAGGGGGTGCCAATTCCCCATTTTTAAATCAATGCTTGAGAAGATACTAGTGCCTAAGTAATATTAATGAATATCTAAAATGTATACAGAACAATAGACACCAGCATTAGTACAGGTATAGTACCAATTCAAGCCAATTCATTTCTAACATCTACGATTCATCGCAGTTTAATCAATAGTTGGCCAAACAATGGTTCACGGGCCAAATGTGACTAGTTTGTTTTTGTACCACAATTATCATGTTAGCAACTTGAATTTTTCAAGCTGTATAATTAGGAACTGAATGTTGTATCTTGACACCTATGTTAAATATTATTGGCCACCTTTACTCTATACAGTTTAAGCAAAAATTAAATTTAGGTAGTCTTATTCTGTTGATGATTCCGAGTCAACATCCTCATCACTCGAGGCACGAAGTTCCGGTCCACGGTTAGGATTATTGAATTCAACCGTCAAGTCTATATCGAAGGGATCTCTTGTATCCAAGTCAGGGTTATTCAAATCATCTTTTTCGTTTTGTAACCAAGTTTGTTCGGCGGCTTCGATCTCCTCAGAGCTATGGCAGTTTCTATACATTTTAAGCAACTCAGAATTAAGTGAAAAGAAATTATGTCCCCATGTGAAAGGATGCAGGACAGACTCAGCACTTGTTTCCATTCCTGCTATATATAGGGTCGCTGCGAATGCCTCAACACAGGAGAGCTTGCACGGCTTTCCATAGTTGATCGGATTTGTCGCTACTAGATAAGGCAGTAAACGCGGGTGACTCCCTTTCATCTTTGCGAATGGAGTTTCTTCTAGCTTCGCCCAAGAACAGTCGATCACTGCAATTCCATGACTTTTGATGACTGCCTCATCTGCTGTGCTGACGTATCGTGTAGCCATCGGACTGAGAATGACACCAGAAAAGTGTTGCTGAAGACGCAAAAGCCTCACTGCACCCTTACGAGCCAGTTTCCTCCCGGTACACTTTTTCGGGTCACAGTGTCCCAGGTCCCACATGGCTAGGGGGCAGTCAATTTTAAAGTTGTTAGTAGACTCGGCTGACTCGGCTTGTTCTCCACATGCAGAAAACGCCGCGTTATTGAATGGGTCGTGCTTTTTTCCATAATTTTTCTTTTTCTTATGTTTGTTCTGTGACATATTGTCTTTTCTAAACATACAGAAATAGATAGTCGTTAAATTTTGGGGGATATATCAAAAAAGTGGTAAATGTGTCTCGCCTACAAAGCAGCGAATGGAGCTGAATCCATATTACCTCGAAACTACTCTACCGGAACGAACCATTGACCCGTAAGATATCAATTTGACCTAGTTTCCTTGACAACGTAAGCAAAGAATGGTAACGCGATCTCCAAATCGTAATTTTGTAACCATTGTAGCAATTTTTGGATATTGCCGAAGAAATTGTAGATTTTGATTTCTTGGCAGTGGAAGATTCCACGACGCTACGAATCCGGCGGATTGAAAGTCTTCAAAGTTATTTGGGTGACCGCAGTGTCAGTTAGACGAGCCATGGCATCTCTACAAGGGATTGATCCTGCACTGAAGGAATATTTGCGAAATAATCAGCTACCAGAAGTTTACGAAGTACGTTTGCAGTAAACATTGCAAGCATTCTTAGGGCCGGAGAATTCTCAAATTTTTGGAATAATGTATTAATCAATATGTAGAATAATATGGAAAAATATAACAGTGTTTAGAATTAATCTTGAGTGAGCAGCTGTGATTATTATTCCTTTTGGGAAAAGTTAAAGCACACCCTTGGATTCCTTGGTCAGCATTGTGTTAGTCCACAGAAAACTTGAATTGTCGAAAACAAGGTATCAATCAGCCTACATGAAAAAATCATTAAATGACACAATACTGTATAATGGATTTATCTTACTATGAATTTTCAGCCCCAATCTTAACCCTTAATTTTTCAGTGTAGGTATTTTGACTAAGCTTGACTTAACAGAATGTTGAATAGGTTATGAGGAAGGTTTTGTGTCATTTTCAGCACAATTGGGCCAGTAGAAGTCATATTACTGATGTTTAATTTCAATATTCCTCCTAGAAATTGTTTCTGGATTTGCAACAACAAAATGATGTGTTGTTTTGTAGACAATTAATATTTGAAAGACTTCAAATACAGAAAAGGCTCCAATACTTACACCTTATATATTTTCCAGTGTCTCCTCACTGGCTTGGTCGTGAATTGTCCCGATGATCCATTGGAATGGATTGTGGAAAAGATCAAGAAGATGCGAACTGAGGGGATGGATAGCATGTCATGGTGAGGTTTTGTGAAGAAAATTCCAAATTTTCACCAGATTTGATAACCAACAAATAATTTCAGGGATATGTATGTTCCTACTGATTTCAAACCCAAAGTGAAACACATAACAGAGAGTTATTTAGATGAAATATTCAAATTCAATGAAGATACTACGGTAGGAATCTGTTTATTTTGATCACTTCGAGATTATAGTTATATCAATAATAATACCTTGCTGATAACACAATGTTTAATGAATTAATGTGAATAGTAAATTATAAATTCTGATAATACTAAATGATAGCGCTATCCACCAATACAGTAATGGAAGTCTTTCAAATTTCTGACCTGCAAATCTTGGAACTAGATTCCATAGCTAAGAAGTTCAAAGTTCCCTTCACACCCGTTCAACTGTGTTATTACAGGGCATTGCCTGTTATTTAGGAGTACCGAGAGGGCAGTCTGGGGGCAGGCAAACCTCTTTAATGTGATAGTGAACTTTGGGTCAGTGGAACACCAGTTGCCCTCTGGTAGCTGAATCATAGCTGGACTGAACTATTTTCTGTCGCATATGAATTACATTTCATTACTCCCATATAGCCAACAGCCGAAATGCTTGAAAAGGCATACGATCATTATAACTGGAGACTCCGCAGGGTCAGTTTTGTTGCTTGGCTCAAGTTTTTCAAAGGCAGGAAGGATAACAGAAACAGACTACACAGAAAAATGAAACAAGCTCAACAGTATGTATATTACTTTATTACTTCACTGCTACATAGCATTATCGCTAGTATAAACATTTTATAATCATAACCTAGGTTTGCTGCTTACAATAAATCGCTGTAATTGTTCACAATTCCAGATACCACAGGCAAAGAAATATGCGTATTGCTTTCAAAAACTGGTGGTCATGGAAATGCTTTGTAAAGGAAAGACAGCAAGGTACCATTATTTTATAATCTATGCCATAGATTATCCAGGAATATCATCTTTCTGTTTCCGTATGCTAGAGGGCCAAATAGCATACGGAAACAGAAAGGCGATAGTTCCACTACAATAGATTATTACATTGCTTTTGTTCAGTACACAAGTACTGTATAATGATTATTTGGTACCAATAATAAAGAAATGATTGATATGTAGTAGTAGTTAGAATAACAACAACTGATATCTGTTTCTAGCAATCTAACAGCTGTGATTTAACAGTATGATAAATTTTAAGTCACTTAAATGAAGAACATATCAACAATCAACCTCTAGCTTGTAAATATAGGAATGACATTGAAATCAAAATAAGGGCCTCAGTTCCTGTATATTAAAATAGATAATAATGCAAATATGATATGTACTCACTCAGGTGGATACCAAGTCATATTGCACGTATGGAACGAGTCCATATCCAGACTGGTGTTCCGTGCTTGGAGGGCCGTCGCCGTGGATGCGAGAAAAACGAGGGAGTATTTTGAGAGGTTGGAACGAGGCGAACTCGACGAAGAATTTGGCAACAGCGAAGGAGGAGAAATTTCAAGTGACTGTTTCAGGTCCAATACAAAAATAATTATAGGTTAGTTTGTTTTGGCAATGTATCTTATAATGTTTGCTATTTATGCTTATAGGGATGAAGTTTCCCTGCTCCCACGAAAATGCGCCATCCAGATCTTTAGCAATTTGGATTTGATTGATCTTGGGAGATGTGCTATGGTCTGCAGAGCATGGAAAGTGATTACGGGTGCGCCAGCTTTGTGGACGCACCTTAATTTCACAAAGATCAGGAACAGGTGGAATTAGATTCAGTGTTTATTCATTTCTTCACCCTCTTCATAATTTAATATAAAATTACAAATCTTACGATTGCAAGGAAATTTGTGGAAATTGATCTTGTTACAAAGTTGGCAAATTATTAACACAGAAAAATTTAGATTTATCACTGTGCGTTACTGCCACCTACTGGGANCTCCTGTGAATGATACCTTTCAAGAAAACGTTACCGCTTTGTTTCGATAAATAATTTAACTAATGAATCTCAACTCCATAGAGTAAACGACAAGACCATCATTCAGTGCTTGCAAAAGTGTCGTCCCTATCTAGTGCATCTCAACCTGAGACAATGCTACAACTTACATTGGCCGGCTTTCAAGGCGATATCCGAATGCCAGAACTTGCAGGACCTCAACCTGTCGGAATGCAAAGGAGTCAATGTAAGCAAGGAATAAGAATAAGTACCGTTCGCGCAGTATGACTGAATTGAATTTTATAGGACGATGTCATGAGGACGATCGCAGAAGGATGTCCCGCTCTCCTCTACTTCAATTTGTCGCATACGGAAATAACGGACGGTACGCTCCGTACTCTGGCAAAATGCTGTTTGAATATGCAATATCTTAGTTTGGCATATTGTATCAAGTTCACAGATAGGTATACAGATTTATATATCAGGTTCATAAATTGAGCTTATTCGGTAACTGGTAAGAGAGAAGCAAGAAAATGAATCCATAATATATTACAAGCATTATTTGTGATTGGTAATTTCCTAGAGTGCAAACCTCATACTGAATTGTAATCCATTGCATACCACAACCTACTAATTATCATATCCTATACTGTGCTGACAACCACACCAAAGAAAAAAAGAACGAACAAGTGCACGTTCGAACATTGCAGAAGAATGGTGTACCTCCTGTGTAGCCTAGATAAGTGCTTCCCAAGCTGTGTGCTACCAAACTTTTATCTAACAAAATTTGCTGAATACCGTTCACGGCTAACATTTTTATTAGTTACAATACAACCAGATCTGCTTTGTCCAAATCTTACCATGCAAAATGCACCAAGACTTGAAGTTTGAAAACCACTGTCATAGATAATATCGCAGTCGAAAGTGTGACGTTGTCGGAACTCGACAAGTGACTGTATTTCTCTTTTTATCAGTTAAGAAATTAATGCTGTTCATTACTTCTCTAGAGGACTGCACTACTTAGCAACAGGCAAAGGTTGTAAAAAGTTAACATACTTGGATCTGTCCGGATGCTTGCAAGTGACTCCTTCTGGATTCAAACACATATCGCAAGGCTGTGTCAGTCTGCAATCACTGTTCTTGAATGACATGAACACCCTGACAGACCAGTGCACTGTGGTTTCTACTTAACTTCTTTTTGGATAAAATAAAAATAACTATATAATTCTGTATATAACAATTTTGTACAATTTCTGTTCAGAATTTGGCTGAAAAATGTACCAACATCAGGGCGTTTTCTGTGCTGGGATCACCAAATCTATCAGACGCATCTTTCAAGGCACTAGCGCAGGGGAAGAGACTGCAGAAAATCCGGATTGAGGGGAACCAAAAAATTACTGACAACACTTTCAAAACATTTGGAAAAATGTGTCCATACTTGAATCACATGTAAGTGGGATTAGTGAAATTCAGTTGATAGGTGACGTTAATGCGAAAAAACAAATTCTTAGGGAATATTCCACAAGTAAATGCAGCACCAAACAATGCTAAACCACTATTATTTCTTCAACAGTTACGTGGTTGATTGTCAAAGAATCACAGACATGATGATAAAAACTCTGGCGCCGTTGCGTACCATATTAGTACTGAACGTGGCAGACTGCGTTCGCATCAGTGATGCCGGGGTACGACAAATGGTGGAAGGACCATCAGGGAACAAGATAAGGGAGATGAATTTGACAAACTGTGTTCGAGTCAGCGACGTATCTCTGCTGCGCATCGCACAGCGGTAGGTGTTTTCATTCTATGGAGATAAACTTCATTTGGACACCATTTCTTTCTTAGAGAAATATTCAGCTGTAAGCTGGGTTTAGGATCAATTAGCATTCACAATAAACTTGTTATTTTGTAAAACCTCCACTGTAGAGGATGCTTAATTTATTCTGAAGGCTCCACCTTTATTTTCAACCAATGCCTGGAATGAACTAGACCAGGTACTCCCTGTAAATCAGTTGTGACTGATTGCAAACAATTGAATAAAGCTTGTTGGGAGACTTATTTGAATTAAATATTCACTGAAGATTCACTGAACATTTTCCCAGGGTTGCAAAATCAACCTGTTATCAGAGATAATGCAAAAAACAGAGCCAAGATTTATTCCCTTTCCTCAAAAATTACAGCTGTCATAGTCTGACTCACTTGAGCTTGTGCTTTTGCGAACACGTCACCGATGCTGGTATCGAACTTCTTGGCAACATGCCGTCCCTGATACATGTGGATCTTTCTGGAACAAATATACAAGATCAGGTACCTTGATTAAAAAGGGAACAGTTTTACATGTGGAAAAAAATTGCCAAACAAACC
>QRAM01000158.1:0-79300 GCA_013436055.1 Halocynthia roretzi | reverse complement strand
CTCGGTATAAACAGTCGTTTGAAGTCCATCATGTTGTCTGAATGTTCGAATATCACTGACCTAGGACTGCAAAAGTTCTGCCAACAAGTAAAGGAACTTGAAGCGCTGGACGTTTCACACTGCATGACTTTGACTGACATGGCCGTTAAAAACTTGGCGTTCTGCTGTAGAATGCTGACAACTTTGAACATTTCCGGATGCCCATTGGTAACTACTTTACTCAATTAGTATAGTACCAAATTTATCAGACCTATCAGATTATTTACAAATTTTTTTATGACCTCATAAAATATATTTATAAGTGTCTAGTTTATGGCATCGCATCTCCATACAGATTTTCAGAGTGCTATGTCAAATACCCCTGGGTTTTGGTTTATTTATAAAATGTGTATTACCATTAGATTTTTTTGCAGTTTACAGACCTGAGCATTCAATATTTGTCAGGAGTATGCCATTACATTCACGTTCTCAATATATCCGGATGCATACACATAAGTGATCGAGCCTTGAGATATTTGCGAAAAGGTTGTATACAACTCCGTCAGTTGATCATGCTTTATTGCAAAAGCATAACAAAGTGAGAATTCTACTTTATTCAGAACGTCAAATATGACCTTCAAGTAATCAAATATATTGTTAGTATAATGTATAACAAGAACAAGTACCTTACAAGGAACAGATAAGAAATCCTTACAAAATAAGCTGCTAGGTTATTGGACAACCCATTCACCCGTTACGGTGTTCTGAACCAAGGTCCTGAGCTATATAATTTTGCTCCTAATGCAGAGTCACCCCAAGCATGTGCAACACCTGGCGAGTTAAGCACAAATACTCGTCATATTATGTTCAATTAGTGCTAGTGTCATACTTTATTTTATAAGTGTCTAATTTACCCTATCTCCCTCGATTAGAGCGATGGCTCAAAAGTTTCAGCACAAACTTGAAAAGTTTGAATACAACAGCGATGAAGTGCCCATGTGGTACAATTACGCCAACGCTCCGACACTACACGGCAAAAAGAAAATGGGAAAATCGAATGAAGCTCCGAACTGGATCAATTTTGATGACAGCACTTGAACACACAGCCCTTCTATCCACACGGACACAGTGTGCAGTCTGTCTATACTGCAGTAATACAGAGACTATCGCAGCTTTTTCTGCCCCTTCATTCCAATGTTGCTAGTGCTATGCAACTTTTTTTGAATTCTTGAACAAGCAGCGACTTTTTTATCGTTTCCAATTCAAATATTTATTTTATTTTTTTCACCATTTGCTTTTGCTAACGCTTCGCGGAACCCTCCACTTGATGATGTGGTGGTTCGTTTTTCCGATGGTCACGAGTGACAGGTCATTTTTCAGGATGTGAAGGTCGGACAGCAGAAGCTGATCAGCTACCATAATTCTGACACCGTTGATCATCATACCTCCTTTGTTTATTGTATCCATACCTCGCATGCCCTCAGGAATTGCCTAGGCAAGAATTATAATACAACTTAGGATGGTGGGCAATTCTTATTTTGTTGCAGATGTAGTTGATTCTGAATAATTGGGGCAGCCTCTTATTTGGTAGAAATTTTGGAAAACTTGCTAACTAGCCAACAAAAATAAACATACAACTCTGCTTGAGGATTAAAAAGTCGTTTACCTTAATCAAGACAGCAATGTCATACGCAGTCGTTGTAGGTTCCAGGATTGCATGGTGCATTTTCATTCCTTGAAAAGTTGCGTTTATTTCTTCATCGGAAAGGTTCTCAAGCTCTGTCAGATCACCATGGAACAGAATCTGCGTACATCTAATAACAAAAGTAAAAATCTTAAAATTTCCTTATTTACATGACGTAAGTATTTCAGATTTCACCTCTCAGCAGATTTCAAGCCTTCTTCACCATGAACCAGCTTGCATACGTTTCGAGCTAAAATCCTCTGTCCGTTTCTTTTCTCAGGGCTCTCCATGTGATCTCTCATTATCGTTTTGATGTTAGGCAACTCGATAAATGTAAATATCTTCAGGAACCTTAACAATTTAACAATTGAAGCCTCCACAAGTATGAAGTAGATAAACTAGGTGTAATGGGATGACAAGTACTTATGTACACCTTGCATTGTGCATATGCTAATATTAATATTTACTATATATGTGCATGAATCCTAAAATATATTAGCAAATGCAATATTACAAAATCCAATGTTAACCCTCCATTTTCCGGACCCTGATTTACCATTTTTTTCGGGAAATTCGGCTTGATCTGAAAAATCATAAATTTGAACTCAGCGTCATTTGCCAGACTGTCTGGCAACTTGTGTAGTTGACCGCGTATTTAGGTTTATAACAGTATCTCACTTGCAAGTTACATGTACCCATAGTTAAAGATATATATCTAGGGTAAAGAGTTATTTTCAGCACACTTTTTTCCCTTTCTTACATCTGCAAAGTTGAAAAACAGAAAAAGATAATAAAGCACTCACTTTTCGACCATCGCGTCGGGTTGACGGAGAAAATACTGGTAAAATTCGAAAGGTGATGTCTTTTCAGGATTCAACCAGATTGCATTCCCAGCAGTTTTCCCGATCTTATCGCCACGCAACGTGGTTATAAGTGGTAAAATAAGACCGTATACATCTTCTTTTGTTGTTCTGCGAGAAGTGTTATCAATTTCTGTTAGTTTACTACTACTTTCCTTATTAATTTCTTTATAAAACAAAGAGCAGACCGGCGTATTAAATGTTGGCCTGTGTGAATATTTCCTAGCTGGTCTGTTCCTCCAAACTGGAATCTGCAGTTATGATTCTGGAGCAAATGTAACCAATCGTAAGCTTGGAATAGTTGATACAGAAATTCTGGAAGCAGGAGACCTTCCTCGCTTTCAATCCTCTGTCTTACAAATTTCTTATCTGTAAAGGAATTGAAATAAGCACGGAATTGTCATCACTTCTTATTTAAACTTCTAAAGCGTTGCCAGTAACTAGAGATCAATTTACCTAACATATGTCCGATACGAAGCTTCCTTCCAGCGGTTGACATAAAATCAATGACGTTTATATCCTCATACCAGTCAAAATTATTTAAAATTTTTAATTCCGGTAATTTTTTCACTCCTCTGTGAATGTATATTTCTCTTTCGTGTGTTTCGAACAATTTTTTAATGCAGTTTGTGATGCCAGCAACATTTGCTTCGAGGACAGATCTCGATAGAGGTTCGCGATCTTTTTCATGGTCGCTGGGGTCACCCAGACGTACGGTAGCTGTGCCAATGAGTCCGATGACGTCATGGCCTGTAATATATAATTAAGTGTTAACAAAAACATCATATCTCTTAGTATCAAATCATATGAGCTACACAGCAACAAATATTTGACTGATTTGTGGGACATCCTACTCGATTGTGTGATTATCAATTTTAAGAAAGACTGATTTCAAACCAAAATAGTTTGCTTGCAGTAATGAGATTATTTTAGGGAATAAAAAAGAGAACTGTTATAGGTCTCTAGCCCTATCTGGTGGATGTAGTCAAAAATCTTGCAGAAAATGAGAATTCCATCTGGCAGAAATTAAAAACATATCACATGTGGAAACAGGAGTTTCAGTTTTAAACTAACCTGCTTTCTGGCAATGAAGAAGCATCATCAGGGCCACCAGATTCCCGACATGCAAACTGTCAGCGGTCGGGTCGAAGCCCGTGTAAAAACACTGTCGGGTTAGCAATTGACTTGGGAGACTGATTGAAGCAGCGGGAAAGATGTCTTCCAGGAGTTCTCTTTTATGCAACTGTAAGATGTTTTGAGGCTTGATTTCTGTTGATGACGCTCTCGCGATCAAATTCCATCTTGCAATTTCTTTTAGTTTCAACACATTCTGTTTGATTATTAGATTTCTACGAAACATTATATTCTATTCTATGAAAAAACAAGAAAAATAAACATTTATATAGATAAAATACTATTGAACTGAACAACACAAAGAATTCCATGAATTGGTGATTTATACCACAATCAAGGCTTGGACCATTCTTGTTAATCAAAATACAAAATTGTGTAGTTTTGGTCGGTCAGCTGGAATGACTCCTGTTCATTTATCAGTGGCACTGCTCGTGGACTCAGGCTAGCAAATTTTTTGAAGGTAATCGCACCTTAGCATAAACCTCCTGACCATCATGCATGTAATTTTCAAAAATATTTATCCGACTCGATATGGAAGCACAAAATAACATGCATCAAAAAAATATAAAATGATGCCACATTCACACATTATTATAAATACTGAACACTGATACCACTATCATCAGAATATAGACTTAAGGTAATAAACATATTATTGTACATGCACAACGTTCTCCCCATTTTCATCATTATTTTCTTCCGGGCAACAGTAATACTCAACAAAACAATTATGAGAATTTTCATTCTTGATCATATATTGAAAAGACAAGAAACCTCTCTTATCCACCCTCACACAAACCTTAGATGTGAGATTAATCGCTCTCACGGAAGGCTTTAGCAATGACAGCAAATACCTATTAGTCTGTGTAGAAAAGCATTGAAAATTTTCGATCATGTCCGAATCCTTGTGGATGTCGTAACTGATTTGCCCCGCGAAACCAAAAGTAGACAGCTGGAAAAAAGGTTCTTGCGGGGACAACGTTATCTCGAGTGTGTCTGAACTCGTGTCTAGTTCGTTGAAAGCATCCTTCAAACACTCGGGTTTCATGATTATTTTGTTGATGACGTTGGCAGCAGTGTATTCGAAATCCAAAGTTTCATCTGCATCTTGAGTCTTGATGCTGCAGTCGGTCTTGATGTTGTTCTCCTCCAGTCCAAGAATGAGTGGACTGCCGTAACCTTCAGTTAGTACTAGTTTATTAGTGCTATTACTTCCGAAAATAAAGTTTATGAAGTGCGGTGCCAGTACATAAATACACTATAACCCACTAAAGAGAAACTACCAAACATTACACCAACATATATTGTGATCATCGTTTTCAACATCATGATTGAGTAGATAGTGAATTTGAAATAATACCTGACCCTAACCTAATTTTTCTTCCTTGTTTAAAAAAAGCTCCCTAGATGGTATTCGGATCATATATTGAGATAGTATTGCTATAGTCACTGATGGAATGATCATGAACCCAAGAGGTGACTATAACCTCAGTGAGGCATACCAGGCGTTGCCCATATGGGTCAACTGGGAGCGAGGTAAATGTGTCTTGCTCAAGGACACGGAGATCGCTCTGGCGAGATTCGAACCAGTAACATTTAGGTCGGAAGACTCTCTCACTAACAATAGAGCCACACCCTACCCTAACTGAAAAAAATGATCACAATTATAATTTATGCATAGTCAAGGCAGCAATAAAAGCTGGGACCGCACTAATAGACTAGTAGAGTTGAAGTTATGATGTTATTAAAAATAGGTATTACAGTTGTTATTACTTCTCTCTTACAAACTCTACATAACAATCACAAGCACTTTACGCACAACCAACCTTCGTAGACCATTTGCAGAGACGCTGCAGAAATTGGATTACTGCCAAATATGGTCAGGCATTCCTGGAGGATGTTGAGGTTTATGCAGAAAGTCGCCTCTTCACGAACTTCAAATTCGTCAAATACAGACTCTTCGATAAATGCGTTCGCTTGTAAGCACTTGGAATCTTCCACCGTCACTTTGATGCCCTTGTCAGTGACGAATACGGTCGCAAGGTCTTTGAAATGAATTGCTTTCAAGATGTGGGATAAGTTTTTCACGTTATCGAGCTTGGCCATAAACGTGAAGTTGTCATTGGCCAATATTGTCTGAACGTCCATTTTGCATGTAGTTTTGATACTAACTTAGAACACTTAATTCTTACAGAAATTCCGGTTTAAGCTTAGCATCTTTTTTTTTCTCCTAAATTCTTCTTCTTTGATATCTCACGTGCGTTATTCAATGATCCATAACGTTGTGTGACCTTACACTGAGCCATCTAGCAACAAATCGTAGCCAATTACGGCCTTTTTTGTCAAATTTGGCTTCTTATTCGGAAGTTGGTTCCTTTATTTTGGGTCTTGTTTTCCTCTCCTTGTTGATTCTTAGAAATCTTTCCACGGTATTTCAAAAATGATACTGTATCCAACATAGTTGGTGCAAATAAAAGAAGAGAGTTATATGTCACCAAGCAAACTAACTACCGAAGTTTAAGTGTAGTGGATGTAACGTGTAGATTGCAATGACCATAGTAAAAAGATAGGATGCTCATATCACCGTTTTTTCGTTCCGTATTATTTCTGTAGTGAAGCTAGCTACAAAGTAACAAGACTTATACAGGATAATGCAAGATGTCCAGTGGGTTTGGTTGACTTGGTTAGCATTTTTTGAAGACCGACTGGTTACAGCTGTCGACTTATATATCTCTATTTTGGCTCTTTTGGAATCCCTAATTACACTCCATAACGATAGTATTGTTTATGAGATAATTGCACTGTTTAAACATCAAGTAGATTCAAAAAAAATAGAACAGACGGATACAACTGCTTAGTATGAATGCTTCAAAAATGATTCGGCTCAGGGGACTCATAACTTCCCCAAAGTTAGCGACAAGTACGCACATTCCAAAAGCCGGAGCCAAAGGAGACGTGAAATGGCCTTTAAGAAACAACATACTAAAAACAGAAGGGATTATTCCTCCTCCGGTAGAACCTCATTGTTTTTTCTTACCATCCACATCCCTGTTTTGGCGCCCTTATAATAATTTATCCATTCAGGAACCGTATGTCCGGCCAAGGGACCGAGTGAAATGGAAACCCGAGAATCATGAGCCAAAGAGTGAAAATCACTATGGAACCTTGAACTTCACAGTACAAGGATATGATATGGTCGTTGTCGAGAAATACAGCCAATGCGTTCACAAAGACATGATAAACAATAACATAGAAATTAAGGAAGTGTAAGAAAAGACATTGAATTATGTGGAAATAGAATTAGAGTAGAGTTAGAGATTTGGAGAGAGTATCGGGATAGTATTGAATAATGTGGAACAGTACTACAGAATTTATCAATCACCGATATGTGTGTTCTTATGTGTTGAATGAGCAACATAACAGGAAACTTATTAAAATGTGTAGAAGATGGAAAGGGGGTGAATTGTTTATGTTAATAATTATCCTGCATTGTATTGTAGCCCCCTGTGTGATTCAAGTTCAACTCAAATTGATATCTTTGCCAACAAGTAGCTCGGCTCAAGTATGCTCTTTCGGGATAAAATTCATCCCTTTTGAGTCGTAATGATGCTCACTGGATACTACTTTACGAGTCTGACCGGTCCAAGTGCCCCAGTGTTCGGGTCCAAGTAATTTAATATGCATGAGGCTATCTTGCCTTGTAGTAAAGCACAGTGGGCATAGCCTACTCAAGCTTAGTTAGCAATTCTATTTTAGAGTTAATGGAACTCTTATTTCAATTTTCTGAAAATTGTATTGAGGAAAAACTCGTAATAGTTTAATGATATATAACTCTTGCAAAAGAACACTATCATTCAAGGCTCTTATTCCACAATAATTTCCTTTTTAGTTTATTCAAGGCATGTCTAGTTGGCCAATTCTTAAATGAATTTACCTTAAACTTTGCTTAGGGGTACATTAAAAAAAATGGTAATTTAACAGAATTCATTAAAAGAATTATCACAAAATCTATTAAATATACAGGAGGAAAAATGGACAGATTTTTTCAAGTCAAAATATAATACACAAGCTAAATAAATACTTTCTTTGGCAACGATATAAAAGCAGCTCTTATACGCAGGTACGCATTACCTCCAGAATACAAACGAGTAATGCATATCGGAACATCTTACACAATTTCACCAGACATGATGGACACGGAAGCGGAGCTGACAAAATATACTCGAGTCATCCAGGTCACAGGCATGCCTTCCACGACATTGCCCATCCTCCTTCAGTTTTTTGTCCGTGATATTCCTGCTGGCATCGATTTAACTGTACACGAGGTGATCGGCTGTTTTTGTCAATTTTTTTAGAGACATACCAGATTCTTATATCTTGGTATGAATCTGGCTTCAAACCTGCATACATTTTTACAGTTCACGGAGGCAGATTTTCTCACTAGGTACAAAGAAAACAAAGATTTGGCTGAAGCAAAACAAGAGCTCCAGAGAATAAGAGATTTGCGTTGAAAAAAGGGTTTAAAAAGACATTCTTCTTTTGGATGGTGCGATGGTATCATGACGACGAATTTTTCCTGTGAGTTTTAACTGACGTAGTTCTGAGAGGAACGTCTGCATTCCCTGCTCTCGGCGGTTGGCCTTCTGTGATCTTTGCGGCTCTACGACATTAAAACAAATAAAATTATGCATGAAAGTTTTACATGTATTAACTCTTTCATATGAGGAAAGTGAAATTTTCATTTATTCATTCAAATATTAAAATAAAAAGATACATTCGGCATTTGGCCTGGCGGAAATATTTTATCGTTATCAACTATGCAGGGAAGATTCGTGTGGTGGGGTACCACTCAACGAAATATGTGCGCAGCAAAGATAATATTAACTGCAATACGTCGTACTGCATATAGATGTAGATTATGTATGGCAAAAGATATATGTTCTATAGTAGTAGGTCGTGATCGCAATCACGAAACAATAATTAAATAGAGGAAAGGCCCGGTGGGATAAAACAAAACTCAAGATATGTGAAACATGCACAAACTGATAAAAAGCAACGACAACAAAAAAGCATGAAGAAAAATTGAACCTGGCAAAAACAAAATGAAAATTTCATGAGTTTTGTCATTCATCGCACAGAGAGCAGTGAAGTGTGATTGTGACATCCCCTTTTTTCGAGCGGAAACCGGAAAGGATAATTGTTGGATTTTGTGGTATGAAAAGGGAAAAATAAACAAATTGCTCTGATTTAACACTACAAACAGAATGTAATACCAGGATTTCACACTTTTTATGGTAATATTGAAATAGTTCTTGATCTTAGGCTCGGATGTATTCAGGAAAGGACTTACGAGGAACATCTAGCATACAACTGGAAATAAAAAGGTGCTAACCAAGTTTATCAAACAATAAAAATGGACAACTCAGGCCAGTGGTTCTCAACAGTTGTCTTAAGTGTGTCCGTTAGGCTACAATTATATATAGATCATTATTGATAAGGTTTGAGATATAAGGGTACCAATAAATATGTAACACAATTCTAGAATCATAGTCATAACATTTGATAGCTATTTCCAATAAAACTTGCTAAAAATGTGATAGAAAATACAGTTCCCAATTATGACATAAGCATTAGGGTCAATCTTGAATGTTCTTGAAAAACAATTTATTTGAGAAAGTAAATAATTAAATTTTGTTCTTTTCAGTTTCCCTCTATGTATTTTCATTACATTTTTTAGCACTTCAATGCTAGAGAAGAACTGAACAATGCAATGCCCGGATGGCAATGCATCTATGATAGCATCGTAACTACCGAACAATGAAAATTTTAGTATCGAAACAAAGGTTCAGAACCACCAACTTGGTTAGGTAGATAGCAAGGTCTCCAAGTTAATAAAGTGCTTTTGCATAACGGGGAAAATTAGTTTGAAAAGTCTGATCGTTTGAATCAGGGTTACAAAATAAAATTCACAGAAATAAAATATTTCTAATGGGTCACTTTCCCTCCACAAAGTTGTACCACCTTGAATTTAAAGAACAACTTAGTAATCCACAAAGTGGGAACAGTGTGCAATACACAGCACTTCTGGTACTCACTACTTCAGTACTGTCCTTTCCATTTATCAACGAAGGAACATCATTGTCTTTTGCTAGATAAAGCTTAGAGCACTCGATCGGCAATCCATTAATAGCAGAGGCTGTGCAGCCAACATAATCGGCCTAGCCGGCAACATCAGACTTGTACTGATCATAGTGCCGTGAAAAAAAAATTACATTCACACAACGAAAAACGAAGAAAGCATGCTAGCATTCCGAAGGAGACTCTCGCGAATCGTTAATCGTTGGGAGACTCCCGCTACTGCCGTCAGGCATCATGCTCTGTTGAACAGACCTTCGAATTAAGTTTTCCAATTTTCGCCGGGCTTTGCTCTCCTCCTCAAGTCTTTTATTGCATTTTTTCTGTTCCTAAACAGTCATAAGGATATTAATAATCATGAAAACAGAGATATGATTATCATGCTATGGATAAAAAATGTAAAATTCAATAAGTCTCATATTACCTGAATCAAAGTCGCCACTTGGTCTCGTAACGCATATACCGTGTCCACTAAGCTCCTGTTAAATAATTAAATGCTTCATTCATATCTGTTTCTTCAAAAGGGAAGATTACACTGTATCTTGAATACATACGATAGCAAAAACAAAAAACCTACTTTTCCTCTATGAGAGCTTCACTGTCTGGATCTTCAACGATTATTTTTTCGTCAAGAATTGAGGTGTGCCTGGTTTTTCCGATAAAAGCTGCTCAAAGAAGGTCAATAATGAGAATTATGCATGAATAATGGTGATTGAACAGTGAAAGCATCAAAAATGAATTTGTACTGAAGCACATCATACAAAGACTACACGAAAGCTATGACTGTGACTAAATGGCCTGTCGCCCAACATGTGTATCATCAACTTACCTCTACCAGTATGAGGACATATAGTGATTGGTGGCATTTCTGACAAATTCATTATTACTAATTAACAGCTGTAAATAATGTGGTTTGAATAGATTAATGTAAAGACCTAGAATAATAAAATGAGGTTTTAGTGATAAAAATGAGGTTTTAGTAAATGAGGTTTTAGTAGATAAAAAAACTTTACAGCATTCATTTTCATCAGCATTTAACTGCATTGATAATTATCGTGGAGATGTGCATGTATATTACAAAGAAATGAGAATTTCAACTAGAAAACAACTACTGAAAATGAAAGAAATTAACTTAAATACTTGACATGCAAGCCTCTTTAGTCTACACCAGGATTAGGCTATCTTTTTGAATTTGATTACTGTTCTATTCTCCATATTTATACATATACATCTTTGATAACTATAAGCTTAATGGATGCATAATAACCACGGATATGAGGTACGACTTTAAATGAATTATCAGAGCTATGTCATATAGCAACTCCAGAAGTCAATGACTAATTGCAAATTATTAAGAATATTAAAATGACTTTACCTTTCCTCTCCAGCTCTACCTTACACGAAACCAATCTACTATTCTCTCTGCCTGCTAAATTAATTTCAATATATTGTTGATCCAAAACACTATACTATCAGACTTTACCTGCCAGTTAAGTCATGATTAATTGATTTAAAACACATCGATCGCTAGTATGCAATTTGAATACGTTCCACCTCTTTAATATACACAACTAATTATAGCATGTTTTTTATTGTGATCACGTTTTCAAACACCTAAAAGTATATTTATCTCACATAAAAAGTGATGTAATACAACTGTCTGTCTAATACCTTGATAGATACCATTAAAAAGACTGAATAAGATTATACTTTCTATCTCTGCTATTCTAAAAAAGGTCTGAAGAACTATCGTACTTTCGGATGGATTACCCGCGGGTTGTACATGGTTTTGAATAAGGTCATCTATCACAATATTTCTCATTAATCATTAATTACTATGAAAAAGATTCCCCAATGCTACCTAGTACAGGGCCTCCTATTCTTTCATTGCTAATACCACATGACAAATTATATATCTATTATACCATTTATCTCTTTCAAGAGTGTGGACCATGGACTATTTGACCATTACAAGTGACAATGTGCAATTAATTGATGTACACAAATGATATGGGAACTCTCACAAGTTTTGTAACTGTTTAACCCTTATGACTCTCAAGGACTCTACCAGAACTATGAACCTATAACTCATGAAAGATGCATACCACCTTCCTGGTAAATCTGTATCTGTTATTCTAAACATTAAATTTACAGAAGAGTTACATTTTTCCAAGCGTCTTTCTTTTCTTTTTTAAGAGCAAGAAGAGAAATCTTGATCGAAAATGGAAAACAAGCTAGTACCAGCTATTTTTGCCCATTTTTATTTGTTTTATTATAAAACCTGAAGCCTAATTTTTACCTCGCAATTATTTTCCTCCAGTTTAAAAATATTCATTTTTTCTATTGTCATACTATAGCAAAAAAAACTGGCAACGACCAGCATACTAAATATTGACATGAAAAAAAAAACGATACAACCCACACACTGAAAGGTTATCACAGATCACCAGTCTTGAACCTTTAAACCTAACAAAGGAAGCGCTGAAAATACAAGATGAGTAATAACTGAACTAAAATAACAACCCAGTTTTGCAGCTAGCCTTGAAACTATAGGTGACGTTACCTTCATAAAAATATTCTACAAAAGCTTGCTCTGATATATACCGTGAAGAATCATCAATCAAAATATCGAACCAGGATATCACAGCGTGGTGAATTAATACGCTGGTTACTCAACTGAAGTTACTGATGTAAGAATCACTCGGCATTTTTAGCTCAGCACAGCGAGCTCTTTAATAACCGAACGATTTAAATGATTTTATCGGCCACAGTGTTCACTGCCAAAAAAATTGTTTCCAGCAACCATTTGTAATGCTGATTTAACTCTAAGAATAGACTAGTATATGACAAACAAGGACCTATTATGGACTGCCACAGTTGGACATGATATGATATCAATGTGAGCACACATTGTGCGAACAGTATAGAAAGTGAACGTCATTCCACTACACAGGAAATCGTGAAGCTTTTCAGCAAATCAATTTGGAATTAGAATTGTGCTGCAAGTACAGCCAAGGTTTCCGTATACTCCACTGAAAATAATTAAGTTTACAATAATTTCGATGTTCAGGAAATGTATTCTCTCTGCAGTTGTTATATACTATACTTTGTTCGCTTTTTCCAAATCTTTGCTTTTCCTAGCCCATTTCTCTCTAGTACCATGCTATATCGAAATCACCTAGTTGACATATATCACACTATCCGAAATATAGTTATTGTGATCGATGCATAATTTCTTATGTAACAATAAATACATGAACATATGTTACTTTATGTGGTTCTTAAGCGCCTAATATTCATTGCATATGCATCAAGGTTGAGCAAGTACAGCCAGGTTGGTAAATACTCTCTGAAGATACGATCTTTGCTATTATATAGTAAATAAAGAATAATTCATCAAAATCATCAAATCATTAACGTCAATCATTCAACAAGATTGACATTACTATTAGTAAGTTTGGTGTTCTAATTCTGCATCTGGTGTTCTGGTTGACTCCCAGTGCTACTGTTAAGATAGAAATTAACGATAAGCTTTCACTTAAGGATAACTCAAGATCCTAGGGAAAAACACACAATAAAGAGATATATATAATGTAAACACAAATGTGCACATTTGGAATTAATGTATTAGTTTTAATTAATGCCTTGCCTCCACATTTCCTCCTTTACAAGGCTTACTTAAGGAGGATCTCACCAAAGCCTAACTACCGTACAACTATTGCCTACTTTTACAACTAATATCTCCAATGCTTAGATACAACTACTGTAGTCTCAAAACACTGTACTACCATATTATCATATTGCAATTTACAAGATAACTATTGTTAAGCAAGTGAACTACAAGGGTAAATATAGCAGATGTAATATTTCCAATGAAACGTGTTACCAAGGCAGCACGCCTTAAATCATAATGGCACACCTTTTCAACACAACAGTTAATAAGCGCGTGCCGAATTTTATTATGTCCTAATACCTTGGCACTGTATGTACTCAGACAACTGACTTGAAAGCAAACAATAGACCGTACTCGTTACGGCGAACGTGATGAACAAACATTGCCTATTACCGGAACAAGTCAAAAGTTTATTTCAGCTGAAGAAGTTACTGAAATAAATTGCTATTGTAGACGAAATAATAAAGACCACAAAATCTAAGTGAAACCACCGTTACCATTTATGCACGCATAATCGCTTATTGCTGATGAGGAAAAAGTTACATGCTGCATATGAGGAGCGATAGAGTAGCGATAGTTGATATACTGCATGACACAGACTATAGGTTTCTATCAGATTTCAATCAGTAAAATCTGTCAATATGTACATGAACATTTTACAATCTGTCAAAAGTTTCCATACGTACATTAGCAAGCATGCAGTATTGTAATTTTGGTCAACTCGACTACACCTTAGTTAGTGATGGCAAGAGAAATGGGAACTGATAAGAACTTCGTAACCTGTAGAGAACTGAAACTTCAATACTGTACTTACAATCATCTGTAAAATCATTCAACTAACAATTATAGCCTTCCTCTATGTGTTGTAATATAATTAACACTTAATAGTTTACTGCATCATTAGCAAAGGTCAATCCTATACGGAAATGAATGCATGGCCAATTTCATTATACATAGAAGGTTTAGAGTTTAGACATTCTCACAATAGAGTGTAGAATTCAATAGTATAAACTGAATAGGAAAATATTACAATCTATTTTAAAAATAGGATTACAAGAAGGGTCCTTATGATTAGTTAACTCACAAACTGAATGAAATTAGCTTTAATCATGTAACTGGCCACATATATGATGTCCACTCTATGATCAACAGTTTCGTGTCGCAACTACACTAGATGCACACCTCATGCCAGTGTCATTATCAAGTTTGGATTTGATATTAAAATATTATTTATTCAAGCAAAAAGCCATGCTGTAGAAGCAGCAGGACAAATAATGGACTGTATAGAAAATTGAAGATGAACTTATCATTGTAATTGATGTTATTTAACGAACTGCTGACGTCTCATATCGTAGCTGAATTTGTGAACTTTAAATAATATTATGGTACTTGATATTTATGTATAAATACGGTCTCGGGTCATATCCCACCCGCGGCTGTCGTATGCTAAATATATGTGCGAATCAATAACCAATGCATATTGTGCATATAACCAATGAAGGTAAACACTTCACCTCAAACACCAACAATCATTTGAAAATCTATAGCTTCTTACATGACGGATAGATTATTAGACTGATAGAAATTCTAAATTTCCTCCTTTGACTAAAATTGTATGTATTTCATTGATATCTTATGAACTAATCTAATCACACTCTGAGGTAGCGATATTCAAAGCAATAAAAACACAAGACTTATAGCTCCATAATTTACAATTATATCCACAAAAGCAGGATTACACAAGCACTTGAACAATGACTGTACCATTATTTCAATATTCATTGTACCAACACAGACTGGAAACCATATTTGCTAACAAGTGTCACTCAACCACTCACCATAACCACCTCAACTAAATTATAGCATAACTAAGAGATAGCATATCTACCCGACATCATAGGCAACAAAAGAAGATGAACCAATACTACGTAAGGCAACCCACCAATTAAACTAACAAGATAATAGGCTGGGAAGGTAGAAATTATGCCTCCTCTACCTTTAATTGTTTTTCTTCCAAGAGATTGTTCGACACAGGTAATAAGCCTATCGCTAGATAGAGGTTTCGATCGCAAAGTAAAGATGGAATATGGGAGTATATGAAAGGATGTAAGGTAAAAAAATAGAGCAGACAAAAAATCTGTTGCTTAGAGATAGCTGAACACTCGAATAAGCACATACTACTTTGGAAGACAGCTGCTCTGTAACTAGATAAGACAGAAAGTGTTAGGTTGCTCGATTGGTGACTTTCAGAGTGGTTTAGAGATAGAATAACCAAACCTGTCCAATACAAGATCTCTATATCAGCTGAAGTCTGGGAACACACAGTGGTTAGCAAAGACAATAATCCATCAGGATCAAACTACATTCTATTAAATATAGAAGCAAACATCAACGTTCATCAAACTAGTGAAATCGATGAAAGGGAGCATTAAACAGATATTGCTTTGTAAATTCCAGGTATATTGTGTAAAATATGGTCAAGCCTTGAACCAGTATAATTAATTTCGCAAGAATCTCATCATAGAAAATTTCCAGCTGTCATAACTGCCCGCAACTCATTTGCTACTTTTCTGTGAAAGTTCTGTGATGGAGTTTGATACATTGTGAGCGTGGTAGTAGTATGTTAAAACCTCTTCGACAGCATTCCAATGAATTACGTTTAGTTGTTTTAGTTTATTGACACATATTTTGAAACATGTTATTAATACAGTTCATTAGGTTAGTTGGCACGTAACATTTAATCACTGTTCGGATATTCTCGGACCTAAGGTAAACATTGTATAAATATACATCCTCCCACAACTCGTCCTTATGTAGCAGTAAATCTATTTCATGTTAGCCAAGTTCCAAATAATTTTTGAACCAATTTCACCATTGGAAATACCTTTCCAATTCTCAATTCACAAATCACCACAGGGACAGAAAAATCCTGCTTCATACTCATAATAGCAATGAAATTATCATTTGAATCTCTGAAGGGCCATCGAAACAAAGAACTGTAGAAATGTCACATAAGTGGCACTACAGCGAAACAGAGTAGAAAATCGATAGGTATACTGACTACTGTAAGCTTCTAGCATGTGATGTGAGCTCCCTCATTCAAGTTATGGTACAGTTTGATCTTTTAACAACGGGAAAAGACGGATACTTAAATATGGGAATGAGAACTGAGGATAGAACAGAACCTTCAGTCTAAATATTGGAAGAGGTCCTTACTAGTCAAGGTCTACATAGAAATCTAGTTCATCACAAAACCTATCAAAGCTAAAAAATAAATAGAAAAGACTTACAGTGGTTTCGTCCTCTTGATGACATGGCGTTGCAGTAACACTTTAAAACGTCTAAAACTTCTTGCTCGTCAGGCAATCGTGCTGCAAAGTACGATGAAGTATTATAATGAACACCAAATCGACATGGAACAACTCATAGAAAAAGTTTCACTCGTTAATGGGATATTGCTGGCATGATATATCACATAATATAAAAGCATGACTAATTTCAGATCGAAGTTTCTATTGT
This sequence comes from Halocynthia roretzi, assembly GCA_013436055.1. Taxonomy (NCBI): domain Eukaryota; kingdom Metazoa; phylum Chordata; class Ascidiacea; order Stolidobranchia; family Pyuridae; genus Halocynthia; species Halocynthia roretzi. Next base: position 62,316 of record QRAM01000158.1, on the reverse strand, counting down.
TTATGTAGATGAGGGCGGATATAATCGAAGAACACGACATTTCATTGGCTAGAGAGACAGAATGATTCATGGAATATTTTCACTGTTAACATGGCTATGCAAAAAACACTCTACCATTGAATATGGAAGCAAAGAATAATTAAATTAGTTAAAATACCCATACTCATACTCATTATTCCTGTTTTTTAATATTAATTATATTCAAAGAAACTATATAATTAAAATAACGTTAATCTAGAATATGTTTAGAATAACTAACAATATAGAAGAGGAAAGTAACTCTCATTAAGTTATTAAAGAATATTTTGGTCATTACGCTAGAAGGCACTATCCTTCACAAGCATATGCAGAAATAAATATGGCGTTACTATATTGTTTATACTCATACCAAGCTCTAAGCATTGCTATCGTCATATGAGCTGCAGAAGCTGCAGATTCCGATGTCAAAGATTAGCTGTAAGTTGCAAAACATACCAACTCTATCTGCAAAGAATACCTGATTCAGCTGCCGTTCTTTCTGCTATGGCCTCTTCATCAATGGTTTTCCGGTCGATTTTACTATTTTTCTTCTTTTTACGTGTTGGTTTTGGACTTTTGCTGCGATCCTATAAAGTGAGAATGAACAACAGTAACAATAATGAAAAATAACATATTAATTTCAATATCAACATTCTCAGAGCTGGAAAATTACATGATTTCAATGAACTTACAACAGGCGTGAATTGACGTACTGGGGGAGCTGGGCGCAACGACAATGCTTTTCCGCTACCGGCACCTGCAAGTAATGATGAAACAAAATTTGTTACATAAGTCCTTTTTACTGTCTTCACAAAAGGCTGGCGAGCAAGTTAATTCAATATTTAAGTTAAAACTAAGCTGCAATCTCTAAATTATGATCTTATCAGAAATAGCTTTCAATGTGGCACACTAACAACAAATTCTGATTACCGTACTTAGCTTACTTTAGTATCATTCTTTACTCAGTATATAGGAAACAATATAAAAAGATATTTCATTGCAAATTAAAAAATTCCCAAAACAAAAGTACAATGCTTGCATACCTGCATTTTTCTTCATCATTGGAAATGGAGGAGGAGATACTGTAGGAGATGCATGCTGAATGAGTTCAGGCGTGGTCCGCAGCAATGTCGGTTGGTGCATTTGACCCGGCATAACAGGATGCTAGAAATTAGAAATATATCAGAATGAAGCATAGTATGACCATAATAATCAACAATACCAAATCTACCCAATCTTTAACTGGAATTCAACTATATCAAATACCGGTGAACAGAATGACATGATAAAACAGTACCTTGGGCATTGGTGGTATTTGTGTGACTGCAACCTGTTTAACTATGGGCGATGGAGATGGAGTTGCGACCGGGGCCAGCGAGGATCGCCTGCATTTTTCACACTGTGCTTCGAGAACCTGCAACCACCGACGTTGTTCTTCTGTCGATCTCGTTATTACAATTTTACGGTCAATCAGGTTCCCTGAAAAAAATAATAAAATATTTAGATACAGTGATAAAGCATGATGGTTCTTCATCAGAAAACTTTCAGCTAATTATGAATTTGTATGCGAGATGAATAATAAATATCTGAATATCTATTCCCATAATTTCTGGCTACAGAGCACTATTGAACAATGAGGTGAAATAGGAAAAAATGAGTGGCCTACAGCTTAATCAAGACAACTTACCTGTTCCCAGACTTAACAAAACTCACAAAAAAGCAGACAACAGCTAATCGAAATTATTCAAGCTACTCTAGGCCACCTGTTATTTCAAAAGCATGCTGGTAGGAATGTGTATCATCTAGCTTTTTTGAACGCAGAGCGGTGAGAGGCAGTTTGCTCTCGTAAATGAAACCACTCATACGTGGAGATATGGAGAGCATGATGAGCGCATTTGGAAATAAGAGTAAGTATCGTTCCTTTCGATCCTGAAAACACAAGGAGATTTACAATTAGACACTATACAATGGTTTTAACCACCAAGTTTAAGTGGGACTTCAGCAAAAAACAATACTAACCATCCTGTCAAGGATAGTGTTTCCCTTAAATCTTTATGATTTTCGGTATTCAGATTTTTCATATAAAACTAATACTTTTCATACTGGTCACTAAGTGAGGAATTTGTTTATCGACCAATTTGCTATAGTTAATCTTTAACAGAATGAAGACCCTCACTAAATATTGCATAGGACTCACATGAAAAATTTACTGGACAACAATATTTGAGTGCTGTTATACTGAAAACCTTTTCTCATTACCCAGCAGATATAGCAAATGCACCAAAGTAATAGAAGTTGTCACGGTCATATGACAACTAAAAGAGCAAAACAAAACCATAAAACCAACCAAGGAATCGCCCTTTATGCCTTTTCCACTATCATCCAAAATCATTAGATCATACCTAGCCTTACAGATACTTGATTCAAGTTTAGATCAAGATCAAGAATCAAGAAAAATTTATATTGACAGCAGAGCATACTTACATCTGGGCCACTGAGAAAAATGACAGCAGACATATACAGAACAGGACCAAGAGAAGTAATACTTTCTCCTTCCCATCCCTGCACAGGACTTGACAGAATATGCTGAATCGTCTCTTTACGTTTTCTTGTCTCCTGACAGACAAGCTATGAAAAAACATTACAGAAATTAAATTTATATCAGTCAATGGCATTTTGCAAGTTACCATAGAGTATCCATACTTTTTTACTTTTAGCAGGATAATATTAAATCAATCTCAGATACATTTGTTGAGTCGTTTGTAATTTATTCTGTTCCATGACATGTACGATTTAAATAATTGTATCATGTATTTTTCATGAGATTTTTTGTGATGTTTTTAAAGAAGCATGATTTCTTTTCGACGTGGCAGTGATTTTTCATTGAAAATATTACTGAACTTAACAAAAATGAATTAAATTTTCATTATATTTTAGAAAAAGGTCAATATTTTCTAATTTTTACCATGTGAATTATGAATCAACATTTGTATACCGTACTATGTATACACGGAAATAAGAGTACCAATCATCTTACCGATATTCTTTCGTACTGAGATATAGCTTGAAGAATGTGTGACTTATCAGGATGATTATCCTAGAATAGAATATAAATACTGTTAAGTAGAATAAACAATCGCAACCCATGCAACAGCTGTAAACATAAAACGGCAATTACATCCATATGACGTTCCAACTCCCGGAGAAGACTAGAGTATTCTTCGAGGTGACGGAACGGTTTGCTAAGACCTGAGGTAAGTTGTCCGAGTCCGCTATTTTGACCGCCTTTATTTTCCACTTGTCTGATGAAAGAAAAGAATTAACATATATTTAATGGCCGTCATGACTTTTTTAAAAAGTGGCAGGGACCTATATTTTTTTCGTTAGTTTTCTTTATTTATTATTTGTGGCCACTACTTAGCAAGGAATAGCCAAAAAATATAAAATTATGGAAGTCATTAACTGATATTTCGCACCCTAGTTTGTCAGTACTAATAGCAGCTAGTGAGTCGTGTAACCATGGAACTTTTTCTGGTCCATTTCATGGGACTTAAATAAGAATGAGTTAATGGGTAAGAAGCGAATCATCAGAGGTCTAGTTGTGCATAAATTTGATCAATTGATAGGGCAATGGTTGTCAGTATATATCCACACAACATATTTTAAAGCATCTAGTATATCTACCTTGTGATTTGGTCTCTATGCGTTTGTATCACTACCACTGCCGAGGGATGGTTCGAACAATACTCCTCGTACAAGGTTTTATAGGTTTCACCGTTTTTCTCAAAGCTGAGACCGACCTGCTGCTGATTGTATGGCAATCTGAAAGAAAATAAAGAATTGAAAATAAAAGGACTTTAGATTCCAGATTTATAAAGTGCATTAGAAACTGTAAAGGTCAAAAAGGGCAAAGTAGGCACAATTCCTTGCTGATCAGAACGATTCGACCTCACACCAATGAGATTTAAGCATATTTGAATGTCGGGCGAGCGCAAGACAATGCTGTAATCGAATTTCTGAGGGCAGCTGCTACTGCTACTCGGGGAAGTAATCAGTAACATGAAAATTTACATTGTTCATCCCTTAGCTGTGGTATAAGCATGAGGTTATAAGTGATGTATTTCCTATTGGTATTGGTCTCTGTGGAGTGTTTCATTACAAAAACAATTAGCATGTATGCAATAATTGAATTAAACACAATCGAGATTCAACTTCCAAGAAGGAATTTTTGGAATTGGTTACCCTAGCTTGTAAATATGCAACAATTCTAGTTAAACTGGATGTACGGACTTTCACACAAAAGGAAACTAAAAACCATCATAAAGATAATAAAAATGTTTTATTCATGAAGGATGACTGCATCACTTGTGTTGAAGTCGGAAGCTTAGGTGTACTGTTCCAATTTCTTTATTGATCCAATACTACGGTTCAAATCGGCTTTAAAAGCACGACATAGCAGGTAAGCAGCAGCATTTGTTCGAATTTGAAGTCCACTGTTGAAAATATTCCCAATCGAATACAAGGATTTTTTCACGATAACCTTCACATTTTACATTGACGGTAAGTCATATGCATTTGATAAATACAGGCAGAAGTTTCTAGAAGATTACATTACAAACGCCTCACATGAGTTAGGCGGGAAGTCCGAGACTTATTTACCAGTTAGATATTTACAGGAAACTATCTTACTTAGAGCAATCTTCAAGCTCTTTGACAAATTTTAACTGGAAGTCGATGATGGCTTGCATATTTCCAGAGAGAATACGGATATCGGAGGCAGGAATGCCTTCGCCACCCGGAGTTGTCTGTGGTTGCAAAGGCTTGATATAAACCCCGACCAGGTTCTGTAGCTCTTTGACGTATGTTCGTTCGGTCTCGAGAAGATTTTGTAAAACCTGTGACAAATATAAAATCGGGTAAATCTTAACTAAATTCCATGTTGAGATCTCTTTCAGAAATGTGAGAATCACTGGGCTTAACACAATAACAAAAGAGTTGGAATATGACTCATCAGTTAGAGTTTAAGTACTTACTATCCTGTAATTGTATTTTAATTTCGAAAAAGAAAAAAGTTATGTATTGTTTTTGTCTGGCTTTCATGTTGTTACTCATGAGCAGCTAACCTGTTGATAATAGGCCAGTTTCGTTTCTTGTGATTTGTTGTCAACCTGTTCTTGCAATGCCGCTTGCTTTTGTACAGTTTGAGGAGACACATTATCTAAAGACATCAACAAATAATCTTTCAGATTTCATGTGTACTGCTATATTATGTAAACTGACTACAAAATAGAATTTACATCTTTGCAAACATACGGCGGGCTAAAACAAATACCAGTGATTATACCTACCAATGCTGAAGAGGAAAACTCATGGTTCGCTAACATGAAATGCGTTTGACAGAACAAAGACAAGAATTCTAACCTTCATAACCTGGCTCGTTAGTCGGGGAGAAGTTATAGCTGGTTAATATTACGTGAATCTTAAAAAGAAATATTCTCAAATTGCTACTGGGGACATGGGCAAAAGTAGGATATGGTTCAGAGGTTATCAATGAGAATTTTGTAAATTTAATTTGCGTGCTTCACGAGCAATAATAACCCGATAGCCTAAAAACAATTCTTACCAAATTCCCCTCAATACATAAATCATGATTCATCCGTACATGGAATTATTACAACCTCCCAAGTCCCTGCACTGCATATAACTGACTAACCTGGTTACACAAAGAAAAGTAAATATTTCAAATTTACAGTTAATCCGGAGATGGAGATTCTAGAGATTACTTTAATGAATTCCTAACGTAGTGGTTATCTAATATTGAGAGAAAACGATGATAAATGATATGATTATGAACAGTTGAGTGCCATAAATGATATTGACATTGTGGAGAACCCTAATGCTTACTTAACATTTTATCCTACAATACCACATTCACAAATCGACTAGCCAAATGTGTGTTGTATTTCTGAGTCATGAAATTCCAATATTGTATTCGATTTTATGACACACATGAAATTTGAATGTAAGGCGAACTTTTTATAATATACCATCAATATTACCAGAGTCGGTTTTCTTTGCATGACGAATTTCTTTGACATAGTTGCTCGGGAACCATCCTTGATTTCCATTCAGTGTTCCTTCCGACCACCCACCACCATCATCATTTTTAGTAACCTGAATGTAAAAAGCACATGTGAGAGAATATGTAAAATGTAAATGTAATATTGCAACATAATAACAAGCAATATACATTTTAGGTCTTCCCTTGTCAATTGTATATGGTGACATCATACAAAACTTAGGGATATCATAATAAATATTCCTAAGTAAATAAGCAGACACACGAAAATCCTAATTAAGTTTAGTTAGTCTAGGTGAGATTATGGTGAGGGTTAAGGTTATCTAAACAAGCCTAACATAGGCTAATATAACTAGGTTTTCTTCTTAACCTGTCCCAAATTTTACAAGTATAGGTAAGAACATGAATAGTACAGCATATCCATTCATTCATCACAATGGAAAATTCATTTATTTTCGAGGCTACGCTAGATCCAGGTTGTTCAGACACTATTGATCTCCTTATGTGTTAAAGAAAGCTGTACTGTTTGTTATGAATTGGTCACATTTTACATCTAAAAACAGCCGCAGTAAAGTAATAACACAATTCCTTTTTCATCTTACCGTTATTATTGCACCCTTTGGAAAAGATAACTCATCTTCATTTTGACGCTGATAAGCATACTTTGCCTTCACTTTGAGTATTTTCTTGGAACTCATGATTACTGTTATTGGGACTCCGACATAGGTAAGATCATATCCAACTACCTAATACCACATTACATAGCACTAGATGATTTAAAATATATTTTAAGGAAAATAAATATATGTTAGATATCAATCTTAGAAGCACATAGAAGTTACAGCAGGAAATTGTCAGAATATATGAAAGAAATCTTATATTTGTCTTAACTTGCACTTATATATTTGCGCTCACCGTAATTGGAGTTAGTGGTGTGGCATTTCAGTTGGGGAAAGTTAGGCTTGCTGCGGGTTAGCTAACAGTAATCCCACCCATCACCTAAGCTACCTCTTACCTAACTGAACTTAGACGGGTTTTAGGAGGGACCACACTACTGGACTAGTATTGGCCTTTCTCCCACTATACCACTGTGGTGGTTGATGGAAAGGTTGCCGTTCCTTACGTACATAGCATTCCTCCAATGAATCTAATTAAATCCCAAACTAGAGTCTTTGATTCCAGCTAAACCAGCATCAATCCCAACTTCGTAATGCCGAATCAAATTGTGCATTTACCTCTGTTAGAATAAGTGCACTGTTGTCCTGTCTTATTAACTGTAAAAGCAAATCGATTTCCACATGAAGGAAAAGTGCACTAGTTTAGTACTGCAGTCAATCCAAAAACCCGGTTTCGCTTCGTTAGGGTTAGCTAATCCTAACCTAAGCTCACCCACCTAACCAACCCAAATGAAACTGGGTTTTCGGAGGGACTGCCTTACTGAGCTTGTACCTGGAAATGACACCGTGATTTCTTTGTGCCAGATATCTGAGTTCGCTGTTTTAGGAACACTGTACAAAATGAAATTAAATTTTGTTGTTGAAAGGAAGTGGAAGGCAGGTCAACTAGGCCTTTTCCCTTTACCTTGAGAATGGTGGGCTAAAACGTCTCGTCTTCCTTGCTTGCTAGTCAGATCATAGGAAATCATTTGGCGTTCGGAAATAAAATGATACAATGCAAAATAGTAAATGACTTATCAATGCAATGACTCTCTCATATCCACCGACTTCAATTAAACTCGGGTAACTATTTCATAAAATGCTATTAATATACATATACAAAGAGAACGGGAGATTTAACAAACTGTCAAGTTCAACGTATAATACGGGCTTCGTTAAAGCGACTTTCGAGTTCCTTTTTATTTGCAAATACCAACGCCTACATTAGCCCCCACGAGTTTACAGTCGTCGATAATCAATAACGTAATTTCTTTTGAACACAAGGAAAACGGAGAACAGGTTACATGGCTTCGTAGACAGTAGAGGAAGTAGAGAAAAAGAGGAAACGCTGAAGCAAAATAATGAACAGACTAAATTAAGTTAACTTAGACTTGTTGATCTTCCCATGGTCGTCACAATCCGCTGTAGCGAATAAGAAATGATCATTCAAGGTGTGACGATTTCCCTATGCTTTGTACATTTTGAATCGTTTTAACACCCATATCTCGACAAAGAACGATTATGTTTATTCATCATCCAGGCACTTGAAATAAACAAAAAAATATTCAATCTCCATTGCTATTGTTCCTTTGGATAAACAATTTTGAATCAAGAGTTTGGCAAGCCGGCGCTCAGTACTGCGAACTCAACACGCCTGAATCTCCACACTAATAATAATAAATGAAGAGTAGATTGTATACTAATGTTGACTGTTCTCTTTGCTGAATGCATGTTAACTGACTGTGATCCCGGATATGGTGATCAGATGGTACCGCATTAGATCATATCAGTCTCCATGTAGAGATTATGATCATATGATTCGAATGGGAAAACGTTCTGGCGACTTCAGTGGTAAAATCTCTTAGCTGAAATGCAGCTAATTTAGTTGAGTCTGAGTTGTTGTTGGTTTGAGCATTTGTGAAGTGAAATCAATCAGTCTTCCGTCAATAGGTAGTTGGCATTTATCAACACATCAGGCGTGTTGTTTCTTTTCAGTTCATCAGTTTCACAATGACATCACTGTCTTTTTATTTCACGGAGAACGTCCCATCTGATGATCTGATTTCGGATCTCATGAAAACTAATAAATTAAATGGCCAAGTTAGTAAAACAAATCATCAATTTGCCTACACTTCATTAAAAAAAGGTATTATCACGTTATTAATTTCCATGTGATATTTCCCAGCAATTCGATGACGTTCTGGACATTCTGTTTTCGTTTCTCACTAACACGAGTTCGCCAGAGGAGCTTGAATCCGCCTTGAACGAATTTGCTAGCACCAACGGAGTCAGGGACTCTCCTTTGAAGAGCATGGTTAAGGCTCTGGTAATAATTGGAAATGGTAAATAGCTAATCCATAAGAAACCAACATGCATACCTGTGGTAAGCTAAACAAACATCATTCAACTGAAATAAACGTTTATCATATGCAGCCATGGTGAAGAAAAATTTGAGTACCACTCAAATAAATTCTGACCTGACAAAACTGAAAATAAACGAATCACATATTCAGATGTTTTGTCAAAAATGGGAAAGCAATATTACAGGGCTGTACAGTGCACTTTTGACTTCAAATCAAAGAGGTTGTAAACTGGTCAACATGGACTGGAAATTTGGGGTTACTGCCTCGAGCAGTGAGTTCCAGCAAGTTGGGAATTGTTTTCTGCAGGTAGCACATGGTTTTTGTTATTGTATACTGTTGATTCGTTATTCTCCGGACCTAGATTGCCAGAAAATCGGAACCAAGATTAGTACCTCATTACAAAAAAAATTGGTCCAAATTGGCCAGCTACATATAATATTCTTTGTTTTCGACGTATAATTGTGTCACTGGGTATGGAAGGATGTCGCCAAATACCCTCAATATAACTGAATGCATTTCCTCAATTATAAATAGGAGGTGCAGTTTTTCGATATTTTAGCTATGAAGTTACCCAAAATTTTGATTAACGTTTCGAAAACAATAAGACAGAGAAGTTAAAGTTCTGAATTATTCAAGTGATAGTTTACAATTGTTTTATGACTTTTGTCTGCACCCAAAGTTTTCCACCCAGTAATAATCATCTTTGTTAAAATCTTAGATGAAATTCACTACTGAGAACAAGGATGAGAAAAAGGACACGTTTTATTTGGAAATGACATTGCCCCAGTTCTATGACTTCATGCACGAAGTCGACAAGGCAAAGATCAATCTGCAAGGCCTCACGGTGTCTTAGGCCCTTTCTGCGGAATCGCAGCAGAAAAGAGACGATGTGCAATAATGATTATTATTACTTCGGATGACATTAATAAAATTTTACAGCAGTGTAGCACCTCCATACTACTATTTTTTCTAATAAAATTAAGAAAAAAAATCTTGTACAAAATTTGTCACTCGAACAAGATCAAGAAATGCAGTGTCGAAAAAAGAAGGATAGAAAAACGTAAATAAACGACGATACAGGAAGAACACCTGGAACTAATAGAGTTGATATTTTTCATCGGGGTAAATAAAACAGGGTAAAAGACACATGCACAGTAAAACAAAGGTTTTGAAGTCGACATATCATGGTTATTACTATACTATTTAGTATTGTTTCGAAAGTGCAACGACGACAGAGAGAGAGAGAGAGAAGCAAACAGTAAAGGATTGTGTTTTAAAAATATAAAACAGTAGAACAGCATTTTGTTAAAATGTTGTGATTTTTCTATGTACAAAGGAGTGAAAAAGTATGTAATGACGGAATGTAAAAACGCTGGCGGATAAAGGCTTTGTTGTTGACGAGGCAGTAGTTTTTGTCGGGTTGGCAGGTGCCTATGATTTGATGTATGTCGGATCGCCGTGCAAGCCCTTCAACCTGAGGTGCCAGGCGATGCTTATGGTTGAAGCGACAGTATGGAACTGGTGAATTACATTTCTGGGTATGAAGTAGATGTCGTTGTCGTATAACTTTATTCGGGAATACCTGACTCCCTCTCGCCTCATTTGATTCAGCTTAGCGTCATCCACCCACTTGACACACTGACACATAAGATTTCAATACAGTGTTTACAGAACAGCAAGGAAGACATATATACGGTTTGCAAAAAAATGTATATCATCAAAATTTTCCAATGATTAGTTTATCACTAATCCATAGACTAGTAAGGTAAGCCTTATCTGACATGACAGACGAAAATAGACAACTTCGTTTTTCGATTATTCTAATTCTTGCAGAAACTCTAAATTATAATGGAGATATTTCTCAGTTTCCTAGATTGCATTTCACAGTTATTTTCCGATAAGTTCCGAATTTGATTAATACATGTAAATAGCACTGAACCGGCCATTAAATAATCGATAATTTCAAATGGACTTTTTGGTGCATTAACATAAAAACCAATTCTACGGTACTGTAGAACATTACGAAACTGCAGAGAATTTCTCACCTGAGACATCGGTGGTTCAAATAAATCTATTTGAAGAAGGTTTGTGACCTGAGTAAATGATGATGGATGAAAACATATGACATCCTTCACAATCCTGTTCATTTTAGGCCTGCAGAAAATAATAAGAATGCAACCAATTATTACCTTGCTTAAATTGCTTGTTACTCGGAAAAAAATGTTAATTTTCTGTCTCACTTATGCCCACCAGTGACCGCTTTCAAGGCACCTACGGCCCAAGTGGTCTGCCTGTCTACCACTACGCCAACGTGATCGGCATGGGCCTTGGTCCTATCTTCGACCAAAACTTCTCTACTCTCTGATGACCTAGAGTTGTACTGGAACGAGAGTTTTCTGAGCTCTCCACCACCTTGTGTTGACCTACAGAATAAATGGCAAGAATAAAATAGTGAATTGAAGAAGACAGGCAATAATCTTTTTTCATAGCCGTAGGCATTCGTATTACAAATCAGATGCATTGAACTGAACATATTCTTGCACTTTAGAAAAATGTTACACACTTCCTGCATATATTTATATCTTTAACAAGAAATCCTTGAGCTTACAATGATGAATGCACAATTTTTGTTTCTATATTAAGGACACTTATTCAATCCCATGATTTTGTGGTTGAGCAGGAAATTTCCCGCTAACAAACAACCATTCCACATACTACTGCACTCAGCGAAAATAGCACTAGCCTATCAATATATATCTCATATCAACGTTCAACAAAAAGGAAATTCCCAGCTCTACCAGTAAATAAAGTGAAAAAAAATGTAAGATGGAGTTACCTCCGTCGCTTCAATGGCGATTGGCCTTTCAAATCAGCAGTTGGTATCATTTGTTCACCAGGCCTTATCCAGAGAATGGGCCCGTCATTGCTCTGCGAACGACAGTCCAACGAGATACATGACATTTCTCCCCACGGTGAAGTTTTCCTCAGGAAATGGTCCCTGTCCAAAATATCTAGCACATCTGGGAAATAACCACCTGATTCTTCGTGCACTGCCCCAACCAAGCTTATCTGCCTCATAGGACCGTACCTATGAAAGACAGAAGACTGGGTGTAACTAGTTGCCGTGTGCTTATGGGATGAACCATATCATACATAAAGAAACAATTTTCATACCTATACATTCCATTAGTTCTTGAATAAGTCTCGTTGACTTTATTTCGAAAATCTGCGATGTCCATGGTCACAATGTCACGCTGACCAAGCACCTCGGCTTTAACTGTAATCCCAGAGTGATTATCAGCGAAGTATTCCAAAAAGTCCGGCATATCCGTTAACGCATCATGAACTATACCCATGACAAAATCGGCAGTGTTTGGTTTCGTTTCAATGAAACTTAATTTACAGAAATCAGTCGCAAATAAATCTTGCTCTTCTTCAGTGAGTTCTTTCAATTCAATTTTGTAAGCATGAAGTACGGAAGCCTCACCATTGGGACACGTTTCAACATGAACGTATTTACGGAATTTAGGATCGGTGAACGGAAAATTGTTCACAACTTCTAAGTCTTCTGGAAGGGACTGCCGATAACTGATCGCTGATTTCCATGGAAAATTCTTCTGCTTAACAGAAATCCCTTCAGTTTTGTCAGACAGAATGTCATCCGTGTCAAAATCGTCATATCCGTCATGTATGAACAAGGTTTCCGACGAGTCAGACTCAATCTCGTGCTTGATGAAAGCTATAGGTTCAGGTGAAGGGGCTTCGGGAGATGGGGTGTTGGGAATCGGTTCTTTTTTTATCACAAACTGGACCTCAGCCTCTTGTTTTACTGCCACATCTAATTTTTCTTCTTTATCAATATTCCCAATATCATTGTGTATGTTTGTAAGTATTAGCCTAGGAACTTTTGTTTCTTTTTCTACGGAAAGATATCTCTTTCGTTTCCTCTCTTTCTTAGTCAAACTAGAACTGAACTTTTTCCTGCTTTCAGAAGTAGGAAAATTATTGTTTCTATCGGCAGCTGAACTTTCTGCTTCGACTTTAATGATAGGTGAAGGAACTTTAGTAGTTTGAAGATCATTTCGTACATTTGATTTCACATCTTCATGCTCTCCTCCCAATTCTATAGGTGCAGAAAGCTTGTCATCTATACTCTGTGAAGAAGCAATTAATGCAATGTCAGTGTCGTGAATAGGTTGTGTGCTTGTAGCAGAGCAGGGCAACAATTCTTCAACACTTATCACATCACTTTCTTTGCTATCTTCTGGGACGAGTGAGAGCTCATCCGCCGAACTCATGCTCATTATGTTGTCGAACATATTATCTCCTGGATCGCTGTGTCTGCTGTCCACCCTTTTTCTTGGAGGAAGATGCTTAACAGGAGAGGTGACTGCAGTACCGGAATCATCTTCATCATCACTGTGAAAGGTGGAATTTAACGACGACAAAATATCTGAAGATTTCTCAACATGATTGATATTTTGGTGCTGTGATGATAGCTTTTCACTTTTTGACACTTTTTCCTTGCGAATTTCCTTTTTGCTCAAACCATCTGTCCCTGCAAGAATCTTTTTCTTTTTTTTATGTTTGTGGGTTTTTAACTCGATCTCATTTGAGTTTTTATTATTATGATTACTTTTAGTTTTGTCCATAAACACACGCGACGAACGTTCGGATTCTGCCGGAGTCTTGGATGCAGATGAAGGTTTTTCTTTTGGATACAGCTTACTCCTATCAGCGGTAAGGAGCCGCCCCTCTGATGTGTTTGATTTCTTTTCTATGGATTTGTTAGTGATGACAGGAGACTTCTTCACAGGACTAGGAGATGCTGTAGGGAACGATTTTTTCTGCTTGATTTTCAGCAGGCAAATTGGATCAGAAAAGAGCATGGGTAGGGCACAGTTTTTTAACATTTTATGCTTCACTTTAGCCATTGGTGGCTTCATTTGTTTGACCGGAGAAGTCATACTAGAATTGTTTAGGAAATAAAACTAAAATAATATATCTAAGAAATGTAAAAGTTTGATGATGTCATGACTAAGCAAGAAGTTATAAGATCAAGAAAATCTCATGGGTAAAAGTTTAGTCATTTGGTACCTCCGAAAACCCAGTTATGTTAGAGGAGCTTGGGTTTCGGTTAGTTAGTTAACCCTCCTCCTAAGCTGACCTACCGTTAGAAGGTTTTGAGAGGTACCCCAGGAACTAACCCATATTCTAGCACAGGGGTCTCCAAATTTTTTTATAGACAGGCATTATGAATTATTCCAACGGGCCAAACAAAAAAAGTAACTCACTACACAGCCGCTCACGAGACTATTATCTCTCTCAATTAAGTCGCAAACTTAATTCTTAAACGGCATAGGTAGATGCAGACCAAATATGCAAATCTCCCCAAGACATTTTTAAAGAAAACATCACTTCATTGTGGGCGGGATAAAACTTCTTGGCGGGCAGGATCCGCCTGGAGACCCCTGCTCTAGCACAGTCAATAAATTATTAGAACCTGGATGAAATGGCTCTATCTCTGAAGTTATGGAAGTTTGTAATTTCTCTAAGTGGGGAACTGACCTGAATAAAAATAAAGACGTAATGTACTCGACTACTAACGAATCCTTACTCTGAAATCTTATTCACTGCATACACTCGAACTGCTATTCATCATCAACTAAAAATTCCAATGCGATTTCATCACTGACCAACACCTTAGGTAGAGAGTAGTCTATTGGATCATATTACGAAACTACGAATGAGGAAAGTTTAAATATCGGTTTTAAAGTACTGAACAATTTGAAACTATCAAATTATTCTCGTATAGACCTGTATCATGAAAGAGTTAGGTAAAGTCATTTTTTCCCAACCAGCAAGTATTCTCATTCCTGCTGTCTTACGATACTCAAACGTAACTGTTTAATTATAAACGAAAGTTAAAAATAGAATGGTAATTGCTCATGATCACAGTACATCATGCACAGCTTTCGAATAATCATGGAGCCTTTTCGACTACAATTAGCGTACCCACCAGGTGGCGGAAGAGAGTTTCATCTTGCGTCACCTAGGGGTAACAGTGAAAATGCTGTATAATAACAGTTTGATTACAGATAGTAGTGTACCACTCTTACAATACCGTACTACGTTAATATTGCCACCATAACAAGTAGAATCCGCATATAGACCACACCTTCATTATTAACTTCAAAGATAGCTATAAAAGTGTCTCATCTACGATGTGACATTCCATGTTTTTTAACAAGCAAGGAAATTCGACATGGAGCATTAACATAACATATTCTTACTGAAGATATTGAAAATGGTTATTTAATGTATTTACTTAAAATTTACTTAAAGGGCTCAATGATGATTTTAAATTCGAAGTTAAAATACAAGAAACTTTTCGTTATCAGATTACAATGCTTTGATAATGTAGTCTTCAAATACTATGATGTAACACATGAATCCACCTAGTCGCATTTAGAACACGTGAATAAAATACCACAGTATGATTGGCTTACAGAAATATTAGGACAACATTTGTGGGAACAAGCAAACGAGTCCGACAGGGAACTTTAACACCATGTAATTGAAGATAATGTAAAAGCCTATTTGGTACATTCAAAAATCCACTTGAATGATAATTTCAAATTCGACATGAAAGAGTCATAAATTTTTTTTTTATCATTCATTATTAATTTATAGGGAGTAGAATGCTACAAATTTATCTATTCCTTAATAGATCACTTGATCAAAATATCACAATTTCATTGGATGACAGAAATGTTGGGACAGGATTTCAAACTGTGGTTGGAAATTAAACTTAATTAAAATTAAATATAATTCAAATCAACATTTTTAATTAAGTTTCGTGAAAAAATCCTTATACAATATTAAAAATATTCGTTATTCATAAACACTATACTTTTCAAGATCAAATACTGCAATACCAATTGATCGAATACTTATTGAATGAATTTGTGAATTTTCGTTTCCTGTTATGGCATTTTCGCGAGTTTATATTGAAGTTGAAAAACAAAGAAAGGCGTACAAACTATTCTGTCAGCTAATCAAATTACAGTATGTTATTCACGTGCTCTAAGTAAGAAAAGGTGGAAACATTGTCGCCAATGCAAGCAAACGCAATAAACGAAGTGAATAACTTCAACCTGAAAGTTGAGCCGTTGAATGAGCAAATTTTATAGTGTCATTACATAAAGAATGATGATCACAGTTCCATATTATCAAGATATACGAGGTCTATTTATGGCTTGTAAATTCCATGATATATCCCAGAGTTCAATAAAAAAATGATTACTTCGGACAGTTGGTTATTGAGTAACAAAACAAGATTGCCTATTGCGAGATAAGCCACAGTGTAAATACACTCATATTTGTTATACTGGTTATTAAACATGACAGTAAAGAAAACATTAACTTTGGTGACGGGAGTCTGACAGCGACTTGAATTTATACACTCTTCCTTGACATGCTGTTGACTCATAACAGAGAAAAAGGCTGGCAGGTGACAGTTATAGATACATTAGGTGATATATCTACCAAAAGTAATGCTGAAGTGAGACAACTGTGTACCTATTTGAGGAACGGCTACAGGATATTACTTAAGGATAATTATTCTCCCCATACATGATTTACTGAAGATTTCTACAAAGAAGATAAATGGCAACAGATTCTGTGATTCAATGGGTTAAGTGCGTATTGTCGATGCTCGTTGTCATTTTGTGGGTAAGAGAAATAGCAATAGTCTAACACTTATTGATTGATTTTGTTTCATGTTATATGTAATTTATATTCGGCTAGATCATTAAGGCAAATACGATGACGATTATAATCGTTTGAGTTATTTCAATTCTGACTCGAGTGCTGGTTTATATAAATTGTCAATCGTTTATAATTAGCTTGATGGCGTTGATTGCTTAATCATTAAGTTAATTTTGCTTTGAATGCTCCCTTTCCCTGATAGGTGAAAGAAAGTTCAATGTTTAAACCATTACTAACAAATCTTGTCACACCTGCAACTCGACTCGAGTGGGAGCATTTGCGATTCGGCTTGGGACATAATAATTCTATTGCAGGGATTGTCATGAATATACAACAAGACATGTCCTGTCCTCCTATTTTGTTTTTGCCCGGTTACTGCACAATACAAATACAAAACAATCGTATTAGTTTGCCAAGAGAATCTTCTAACGCAAATTGCAAGAAAAGCAAACAAACATTTCCAGCCTAATCAAACTCGAGTAAAATGGGTTCTTTGTCTCAAGCGGGGGCTCTTATTTACGAAGGTAAAACCAAGCAAGTGATAACTACTTTGCTATATCCGCTAAGTGTTTACAGATTGATAAGCAAAAGATAGAATAAGTTCGACACAAAAGAACTTGTTTAAAATGGATTTGTGATTTTCACATCGTTCCTCGCAAAAAACAACTATCTTTCTTACAGTTTCTCAGCATCACACTTATATTTGTCTGCTGTTGGATTCGTGACAACTTAAGTGTGGTCGTTCAGGTGGCCGAAGGCACCAATCTCGGCGACTTCTATTTGGGTACTTTCTTTCCCGAAATATTCCCTGTGCTGATAGCCGTATCTTGTCTTCTCCTGGTCATCGGATGTATTGGATGTTGCGGTACTTTGACAGAGAATCAATTGCTTCTTGGATGGGTTGGTTTTCTTTTTGAATAGTTAACACATGACCAGATCCAAACATGGAGTCTAGTTCAAGGCTGTGTATATAGTGAAATAATTAGTAACAATATTTCGTTTAGTTTTTCTTTTCCATTCTCGTGACATTTTGTATCGAACTAAGTGCCGGCATTTGGAGACTAGTAGATTGGAAACTTGCCTATCACAGCGATGATATCGATCAACTATACGTTAACGCGAAAAAGTATAGTGAAGATAACCAATACGGATGGTATGCGAGGGCATGGCGGTCTATTCATTCTAAAGTGAGTCATTTCGTATTTAAACCAATTTTTAAAGTAGGTCATATGGTCACACATAATGCAGTGTACCGGTGTGCACCTAATGCAACAGTTCTATACGTGCTATTGACTCGAATTGAATCATTAAAAAGACCCGGTCGACAATTTAGATAAACCAACACTTGAGTCAAAATTGAAATAACCCGATTCAATACTAGTTTAATTCAAGGAGAGTAGGAATCAATTACTTCGTCGTCGTTCTAAATGTATTTACTACATAAGCTCAAATGTGCCTTTCATTGAAATGATGTATCGCAAATTACTACAGGTGCAATGAAATACGACTTAACACCTTCTGCAAGAACAGTAAAATGTTTGCTTTATCCCAAAACATGGCCAAAGGTCTTAACGTGTCAGTTCTAATTTAATTAAGAATATGATTTATCTGCATCAACAATAGGTTGTTTGTGATGCAATTAGGAGTGTGAGTTTATTTACTTAAACACGCGTCGATTTAACTGCGATTTAATCACGTCACGGAAGTTTAATTATATGCAAGAGTTACATTTCGTTCATTGCATTGTCAATACATATATATCACGTAACAGTGATCATATTAAATTAAAGGGGATAACTGGGTTCGTGCTAATAAATACGGGGTGGAAATTCTAGGTGTAGTAAAGAATAAATTTTCATTAGCCCACTCACATCGTGGGATTGAACTAAACTAGGGTTCCCTGTTGGTCGGTGCAGAATGAATGAAATGCCTCTAGTGAGCACTGTTATTGACGTACTTATGTGGCATTCCATGATTTTTCTTACGCTTTGGATCACACACTATATACACACAATATAACCTATGTATTGCGTTGATTAGGTTATTATGCTATATCTCCAAATTAGCGCCTGATAGAACTCAATTAAGTATATGATGTTGTTGCCGTTCAACTTGTAGCTCTACTACAGAGTTTACAACGAGCGAATTTTACCTTATTTTTTGCTACTGCAACTGAATTGAAATTTGTTTAATATTTATAGTTTAAATGCTGTGGAATAAGATCGTACGAGGATTGGCAACACAGTCCACATATTCAAGCCACGTGTTGTGAGTTAAATCAAGAGCAATCGGAATGTATTTGGATTCTATCGCAAAATAAAGTGCCTGGATGTGGAGAAGATCTAATGGAATTTTTGACTAAATCTAGTCCGATGGACGCGGTTCCGTACTTGACAACAATGATCGGTACGGTTCAGGTAAAATCAACTTGATATTCAGTTTTAACCACGGCCGGAATAAGCAATAGACGAATACATAGAGTTGCGAAACTGCGGTCGCTTGGTGAACGGATGGTTGGGGGTTAACATTTTGAAAAGAGGGTCCATTGATACATCGAGTTACAGGGGGCGTTTAAAATCGTGCATCGACTGTATGAAGGATATAAATCGGTAGTAACGAAAAGTTCATTATTAAACAGGAGTACTGTGTAAACAGTTCGACACAATTTACGGCCTTTAGGCAAAGGTAGTTAAAGAAACATTTTTATTATTTGCATGGTGATTTTATGATCTCATCTCTACGACAACTGAATATAACGGCAATTATATTTAGTAAATTGTTCATAAATCAGACGACAGCTTTAACTACCGTGAGCCTGAAAACAAACAGAATGTACTATTGAATCGTTTTTAAGTCACGCGTTGGTGTACCTGAATTATATCCACTCGAAGCACTGTGTATTTCAGGTTTGGAATTTGAAAAATACATTCATTCATAGCCCACGAAAATCGAATCTCAATGCAAATATACGCCCATGAGCTTATAAACGGAAATGCCTTGAATAGAAAATGTACACGATATAATAGATTTTTAACCTATAATAAGGTTTTTGTAGCACTCCAACACTCAACCCGCACAAACATTTAATTTTTACTGAAGCAGAGTCAGTATTCATATAACAACAATTTTGCGATCGGAATTCTTTTAAAAACCTGAATTCCGATTTATACTTAGTCACTTTTGTTAACTCGGAAGTTCTTCAAGGCTATTGTCAAGTTAAGAAGAGTTCCAGCCTCAATAAACAGCTGAACGCGAGACGTGATAATCATGTTTAGCTCCCTACATTGAAGTAAGCTAAGTACTATTTCATTCAGATTATCTGCTTGATTCTGACTCTCAAGCTCTGGCTCTTCACCTGCTTTCGAAACCACAAGAAAAATCCTCAGTGGATCTCAGAATCGAATATAAAGTACGCTGCACAAAACCACGGCAGGGCTACGACGCTAACTAGATATGACGAGAATTCGATACCCCTTTTGAAACTCGGGAATATAAAAGACTACTCCATCAAAAAATGGGGAAGAGATTTGGAAACGCATCGAACCTGCCCAGAATGCAACTTAAGCGCATACGAGGAAATTCAGTTTCTGCCAATGGGAGAAATTGAACGTGAACATTCTTGGAAACAAACGCATCTTCACGCACCAAGTAAGATTATTTTTACCCCTCGTCCGATTCCGCGTTACCCCACAGCAGAACTACGTAGCAACACTCTGCCCCACATTTACCCTGGTGTTTCCAACGCCTCTCTCGCACGATCAAGCAATTTGAATATACACAGAAGCGTAAGTGCGCAACTGACTTCTAGTACAAGTGCGCCGTTCACCAATGCTACTATACGCAACTGCCAGAGGCCCCACATTTACCCTGGTGTTTCCCACGCCTCTCTCGCGCGTTCAAGCAATTTGAATATGCACAGAAGCGTGAGTGCACAACTGACTTCGAGTACAAGTGCGCCGTTCGCTAATGCTACTATACGCGACTGCCAGAGCGCGGCGCTCCCGCGTAAGAACTATCCGCAATATACTGCAAGAGAATTGCGACGGATGCGGAGAAACGACGGTCGGCGACTATCGCCTATTCGAGCGTCGGGAATCGCCGCCACGAGCGACACTTCAGTCACAGTCAGTCGAGAAATTTTGGGAGAAAACAGGTGTAACAATACAGAGGTCGAACGATCGTCGTCCGAGGAAGAACGCTCAATCTACAGCGCGCCGAAGTCGGTTACCAAACTGTACAGGAGTGTACCAGCTACGCTTATTAACTCGGACGGACTGAATATTGTTAGCGAGATACAAAAAAGTCAATTTGAGGATAAAAGAAAAGTTGAAGTTTCGAACTACTCGTTAGGCCTACAGAGTGTTAAACTTGGATACACCACGCTATAGCATGGTCACTGCCATAACTAATGCTTTATGGAGGTTAAGTTGCCTCCAAAGGAGAGCAAAGTTTTGCTATAATCCAGAAAACAGGTGGATAAATAGTACATCAGAAGAATTTCCCAAGAATCTGTATAGTGGGCAGGAGGCGTCTGCTGCGACTTAACCAGGAATATACTCCCATTAGCATATATAAAAAATTACACAGGTTTAATAAAGCCGAACAAGGAACTTAATGTAATGCACTGACTGGCTGCAAGAATGAATGAACTATCTCCGCAGTTCTACAATGAAGTAGATATATGGCTTCTAACCATGGTGAGGCAACTGCCCTGTTTGCCACTACCAGCAGATGCCTATGATACTGGGACCCAGATTACTATCATCATTATTATTACCGATCAATATTTAAATTCTTCATCACTTACAAGTAATAAAGTTGTTTAAGTATGGCTGTTTCTCTCTCAACGGAAGTGCTTTTTGAATGATGCTCTTCAGCAGGTATTTCAAGCATTATTTTTTCAATTTTTTGAACTTTTAATACATAGTTTTCTAAACTTTACGTTTGAAGTTCGCTGGTAATTTGGCGTCGGAGCCAAATGGTTTAGAAAATACTGCTCTAGGGCTACCTTACTAATGACCTTTCCGCAGCCACGGTAACACCTTGACTTCTATTTCATAATACAAAAACCCAAAACCAATTCAAACTAATAACACACATGAAACTGAGCTCCACTTCATGCAAACTTTTCACTCAAAACCTACGTTTAAGAATCATAATTGCACAAAGTTTTGTTTTACTGTACTATTTGCTTGAAACTTAAAAATGTTTGCAACAATGAGTTATATATAATTTATGTTACCATCTGATTTTTAGTTTCTCAATTCGATCCAATATAATGATGAGGAAAGTAACTTTACAGTGCAATATGAATATTTCAAACTACTAGTTCAACAGACAGCAGTAGTGCAAGCAGTGCATGTGATTTGAAGAAAAATCTTGTGTGATCAAAAGTGCTGCGGTGTTCAAGTCATAAAAACCTTTTTGTCTTTTGTCGTAATGTTTCACCATTCGTTTCATGATGCGCAGGAATTCAAGATAGACAGCACCTGAGATGAGTGAATGAGATATAAGTATAGTACAGTGAGTTTGCATGACTAATAATATATATCATGTTTACGTTACAGGAACAATTCTATTAGCCTAGGAATGTGATGACAAAGGGAAGGGGATTAAAATTGCCAATGATTAAAAAATTACTGGATTTCAATGGTAGTAACAGTTAGAATATCTGACAGAGGTGCTTTCTAAAAACAGTAGTTGTTGTTGTAGTGTTGAATTCATGTTTTAAAGAATTTATATACAACTAACAGAAACCAGTATGGATTTGTCAATCAATTTTTACTACATTAGAATAAAACTTATCAAATAAGCAGTAATTCTGCAATTCTGGGTCAAGGATGTGATGCCGTGCGTCAGACAGAATACGAGATAAAGTTCACTGATACTACTTGGATTTGGCTTTGACTACTAACCATATGAATATGAGAATCAAATTTATATATGAAGAAATATAGGAATCAAATTACATTAGTAAACATATGCCAGAAACTTATATGACATTGGCCATTGTCCAGTATTTCACCTCAAAGAATTTAATGAATTTAGAAATAATTGGTTGCTCACATCTTACTGAATTTGTCTCACCCATTAAAATTAGCATACATTGTTTTCATCAATAAAGTTCATGAAAAGTTGAAGTATGCAAGTTAGCAATAACTCTTGGCAGTATAGCAATCTCATCAGTTTTGACAGACTATGAACTTTTATGTACGGTATTTTTTATATATACATATCCCATTTCTGTAGCGAATTACATTCATTCCCTGAATGTAAGCTATTCATAAATTTCTGTACAGAGTTTTCACTCTACCTCTCGATGACATAATTGTATATATGCAGTTATAATTCTATTGTTACCTTAGTCATGGTTGGTCTTCGTTTCCTCTTATAATCAAGGCATGCAGTAGCAAGTTCATAAATAGTAAAAACAACATCTTTGTTCCAGTTTCCAGCCGTCTTGTCGACCAACTCCATTATTACGCCTGGATTTTCATCGCACTGTTCCGTCACATAGCTTTCGAGGCTCGTAGGATCTCTGTTTTCATCATGGACGGCTTGACTTGTTATTAGTTCCAATAAAACCTAGAAAAAAACAAGTTCCAAGTTCCATAAACCAATATATAAGTGTTTATGTCAGATTACATACATTTAATTTCAAGTCACTGTGTAATCAAACTCACCACACCGAAACCATAGACATCCATAGCAGAGGATACCTCCCCTCTGTATGCTTCGGGCGCCATGTACATGGGAGTTCCAATAGGTTTTGTGGTGACGGTTGAAGTCTTGTCTTTTGAATGCACAGCACGGATCAATCCGAAGTCTCCGATTCGAGGCCTGTTCTCCATATCGAGTAATATGTTGGAGCTGTGGAATTTTTGAGTAAGACATTAAACAAAGTCAACCAAGAAATTCAACCTGGGAAATGTTTGTGACCCCTTGGTATTCATGATTAATACTTCAGAAGGACAACATGTGCATATTTAATCAATTTAATCGTGGACCATCGAAAAGTCTACCACAGGTAGCAAACCAATGACGCATGAGATGATTAGAAGTGGGGCATTGCACCCTAAAAGTAAGTCTACTCATGCAAAAGGTATTTGCTAAAAGAGTTGTATGGTGCATCTCCATGCATGAATATAATGACGGATGGAATGAAGAAAATCTAGTCCGGATCTAGTCTCTAGTCTAGTCTAAACCAACTGTGGTCGATTTCCAAACTTGGGTTCAAGCAAACTTTGAACCTCAATAAAAAAGCTTTGATCACCAATTATCTACTGTACCTTTTTATGTCTCTGTGGATAAGTCCCATTTTGTGAAGGTATTCTATCCCAGCAGTACTTCCTTCAGCTATTTCTATTCTTTTCTGAATAGACAACACGAAGGCCTCCTCTCTGAACACAGAATAGTAATTGACAATTATTCTGATCAAAATTGTAACTATATATTATTAATATAATTGTGCACTTAGAGAATAAATGAAAAAAAGATACCTGCATTCTTTCAATTTGGAGCTGAGTGAGCCGTTGTACATGAAATCATAGACCAGGCACAGTTCAGGTCCGTCACATGAATAACCGACCAAAGGAAGAATGTTTTCATGCTGTAATCTATGCGAGAATAGATGGTGAGATATAGTATGAAAGAGAGTTATGCAAATTTTAATTCTGTATGAAATCATTTCATACATCCTAAAATGCATATTGAGCTCTCTATTCCTGCACCCAAGGGGTGATAAACTACATAAATTATCAAAATGAAGGTGGTAAGTCTATGAAAGAATCAAAACATTCTACAGAATATAATAAAATCCACGTTGTATTTGTGAATATTTTTACAAGAATTAATAATTTATCATACGAATGATTTCTTCATCAAATACTAGCAAAGTTGTTCTAATAAAACGGAATCTATTGTATTATTATCATTACAGCTGTATTGTATGTTACACAAATCGTAACCAAAGCAATTCATATCATTGGAAAACTGTACAACATTAGCATTAGATAGCATCTTACTTGGAAATAATGTGGATTTCTTTTTTGAATTGTTCTGCGACGGCCACCGCTAAATCTGGGCCATCTAATTTCAATCTCTTTATAGCGATCTTTCGTGGATCCGAATCTACAGGCTGAAATGGAAGTAATTTAATTTCTCAAGGAAAACATATAAAATCGTATGAACATGACATATTCAACTGCAATGAGAAAGATAAATAAAAGAAAATCAATGTTTTAGAACGTGGTCAACAAAGTGGTCCAATACATGCACTGAGGCCATGCCTGGTAATCAGGTTTATTGATTTCAGCCCACCAGCACTCGAAACTAAATTATCTGGTATCTAAATAATTGTAGCTGTTCATTGAAGAAACATAATTGAAATTTGGTATCTGGTATTGAGGGACTGCTTCAAGCCCTTTTTACATTAATACTGTAGTTTTATAAGATATTAAACACTGTATTCAACAGTTCAAGTTCACGAACTTTACTTCGAACAAGGATAGGGTTATTACCTCTCCTCACTATCATACGATTTCCCTATATGAGGTTACCTTCTTGTGAAGAATACTAAGATGGCCACTGAAAACAGAACCGAAAGCTCCTTCGCCTAGTTTACAAGAATCATTAAAATTTGAGGTGAGTTCACGGAGGTCAGAGTAGGAAAATGATGGCACTGAATGAAAGAATAACATGTCATTAAAATTACAATATTATAATATTTCATTGAATTGTCTCATTTCGATATAAAAATGGAAACAGTGTACAGTATGAATGTAGTATGTCACGACTAGACTGCTTGACAAAGCGTTTGGAAAGTTTCACACGACGATCCATTTCCTATCATGGCCTCGTTATGGTCAATTAGTTTCTCGTTTCAGCCTCTGGGAAATTTTATGACTATTCTCATAAGAACAGCAAAATTACCCTCTTTCAAGGGCTTGATAAACTATAGTAAATCCCTGCTAGTATACATATATAAATCGAAAGTTATAGAATCAAAAGTTCAAAAGTATTGGGGAATGCACAAATGACTCATTAGAAGATAGATAGAAGGACAGCTGTTATTCATTTATTTTACATACAATATATTGGATGACAGTATCGCTGTTGAGAACATTATGATTATGGTAAACACCCTGGATTGTTAATTTTCAACAATAAAAGAAAGTTAGCAAAAACGAAGCGTTCTGATCTCAGTAGGAACGTGATATGCGTACATAAGTTCAACATGGTCGTAGTCATGTGATAATTTGATAAAGGGAAGAGCCAGTGTTAAGAATAATTAATTTATAATTCACATTTAATCAGAAGCGGTACAAAAGTAAAACCAAAAATTACTCCACAGCCTTGAATTGAACCGCACATATTCACATCAGGAAATCTTCTCAGTCCAAATTACAATTTCGTTTTATGAAACACCAATATCGAGATTGAGCTGAATAGTGAAGTAGTTTCTATAGTCTAATTTTACTATTAGTAAACTAGACTCTCTGAAAAATTGAAACTACATTCAAAAAATACATTTTCATAACTGTAAACTGGATTGCTATTCATGTTGTTCACTATCCCTCATTGAATATGCAGGAAATTAGTCATTTTTGGTTATAAATACTGATGGATAACACTAAAAAGTTCATGAATCACTGCATTAATCTTCAAATAACCTCACAGAACCCAGATTGAATAAAATTGTTAAGAACAAAATATCACTAAAGTCAACAAATCTATTCTAGATAAATTTTTAAAACTCACAATTTTCTTCGGGTATAAGATCCTGTAACGAGTCGGTGACACTTTCGATTGTCACACAGTTTTCTGTTGGCTGCCGCCTCGAAGAAAGCGAATCGTGTTCGATAGGTTCTCTCCGCCTGCTCTCGGAGTGATGGTAGGGGACGTGCTTAGGAACATGCTGTGTATCTTGTCTATACTGAGGTTGGATTTTTGGAGATATCGGAATAGGAAAGCCTATCGTAGACGAATAAGATGGCGGTTGATCGAGATATGTAATTGGCTTTTGGCGTTGTAATACCATGTCGGCCAACTTCGGTAGATTCATTGCATTGAAGACATCTATGAGGTCCTGCAAGGAAATAGTTTATCAATTTTATAACCAGTTGAACATGCATTCATAACATACAAATTTAGGGAAAGGGTAGGTAAAACACATTTCTTAGAATTAAATTTCAAGATTCATGGATTACATGTAAGAACATTCCATAGTCCAGTAGTAGTGTGGTCGCTATAAATACCCAATTACGGTAAAGGCTAGGGTGAGGGATATTTACCAGTAATCCTACCACCCATACAAACCTAACCAAACCACACTTCAGCTAAGCTTCAACACACCTGGGTTTTCAGAGTGACAACACTACCAGAGTTGAAACCAACATTCTAGCAATATATATGGACAATATAAGTATAGAAAAAGTCTTATCCATTATTCCGAAAAACATATTGTACTGTACCTGTACTGTTGCATTATTTGTGGACCAGGAACACAGGACCGATTCTGTTGGACTCTTCCCCCACTGTCGGGAGCGCATTTCAAAATGTCTACATGAAAACAGTTGTGAATTAACTTACGTCTCAGTTTTCACAGCAAGCTTTGGTATATGTAGACACAAGCTTTATAAACTCTTAAGTAAAACCATGGCTTGGATTCAGGAATCAGAACTCTTTTGAGTTATCCAATGTATTTGTTTGAATTACTGTAGACTTCACAACAAGTGAAAGGTTTACTACATCATATAGTACTTGAATTTGAATTAGGTTTAGATGATTCATGTACATCAGTTAATGTGGACAAGTCTTATCTATTTACTATTATGTAAGTAGTTTTACTTTCATTGGAATCAAACTCTCAGTATGAATAAATATCATCGCTCAATAAAATTAAGCAAAAATCTCAAAATTATTTTCCCCTACTGTATGTCAGTCATTGTAAATCGCGGTGTGAGATCGAAGCGATCTCGAGGTATACGCAAGGCCAAGTCTTTCCAAGTGGTCGCAGTTCCTTCTGGGTCCAACTGTCTTGCCAAATTTTGCAGTATCGAATACGGTAAATTACGTAAAAACGTATCAGGAGTTATATTTGTTCTGTACTGCTTGAATCTCGTTTGCTGTGAATTCATTTCGCTCTTCCTAAACTGTACAATTAAAGACGTCTGTACTGTCAGACTGTTACTAAGGTATTCTGTGTAGATGATAAAACACTTTTTAGTTACTTGTGTACGGTTCTAACAAACCCTGGGAATACTCAATCATTCCGGAATTCCCCTAACGGGTTCGTGTACTAATGTAGAAACCATCACACTCTCCTATATGACGTCATAATAATTTTCAATCATTCATTTAATTTAATTCTTGTAATATAGCAGTAATATCGGTGTCCCTATTTTCCCTTCCTCCCTCCCGTATGATTTTTTATTGCCGAAAACGTTACCCAATTCAAGGCAACTGTAATGGATTTTGTCGAGGATTTCAAAGGGATCATAAGCCAAGAGGCGGAGCAACTCGTCAGCGAAATATTTCCCACCAAAGCAGCTGAACTGGACGCTTTGCTCCAAAATGAATCCTTCCGCCTGGGAAATCTTACAACCGTCCAATCTGAAAGCTGCGATAGTGTTTCCGCGGTGACCCGCCGTGACCGGAACGCGTCTAGGGTAGACGAAGAAGAAGACGAGCCTCCGGCAAAACTCAGGAAGAATAACAGCGCCGGAGAAGGGATGCGCAATGGCCTGCGAACGGATTCTGCTAAAGAAATAAGAGTGAATTGCTTAATCGAAGAAATGATGAACACCATAAGGCCTGAAATTATTTCTCTCATGGAATATTGTAACACTATCCGTACATGGGTGAGCAACGATATACAAATTCACATTTAAATGTCAGTATTTTCGAATAAAATAACTTTTACATTGCTTTAAGGTTATGCTTCTACTTCCCAAGATGGAAGATGGTAATAACTTTGGCGTTTCAGTTCAAGAAGAGACAATGGCGGAGCTAAAGGGAGTTGAACAAGAAGCAGCTATTTTTCTGGATAGATTGACTTCTTATTTTGTTGCAAGAGCAAAGGTACCTCGTACCCAAATTTCGTTGCCCTATTCAATGTTGCTTTGAAAAAATTGTTGCACAGTATGTACATGACGCATCACGTAAACATGTTATAGAAAGTGGTCATTTATTCCCAGGTGGCTTCAAAAGTAATAAAACACCCTCGGATCCACGACTATGCCAGATTTATCGCGGAGGAAGACGAAAAACAATTTGTCAGTTTAAGGCACACCGTCGCAGAACTTCGAAATTTTTACTCGTCACTACATGACCTAATTTCGAAAAACATAGAAAAGATCAAGAAACCTAGAAGTTCGAATCATGGTTCCATGTATTAGAAGTGTCTCTATTTTCCGTGTCCAACATTCACAATAAATGCTTGGGAAGCTTAAGTTGCTTGCATTACAAATTAATTCACTGTACTAGGGTAGATACACTCTAAATCTATTTTACCTAGGCCTAGAGGTCATGATGCTCCAGGGAATTCTTAGATTTTTTTTACATACACAGTAAAATATTGTGTGTTCATGCACATATATAACTGAATAGGATGAAGACCCGTAAGAAAATTTGTACCCCCTTGAAAAAATTCCTCGCGGAAGACCCTGATTCACCTAATCGACGTGTATGCATGTGCGACGAAATTCCAGATTGTAAACTATTCGCGCAGGTCCAGGAGCGGGGAAATAAATCTGGATAACACACTACATAAATTGGGAGGGGAAATATGGGGACGATAAGACAGTTCATCACCCAACGGAACTATATAGGCTTATGTGGGTAAATGTTGACGACCGGCTTCACGATGTTGACTCCTCATTTAGGTCGTTAGTGAATATATTTATCACGCGTCACGTCACGCGTCGCCGCGTTGTAAGGTAATCATGCATGATATAAATAAACAAACCAATAGCACGCTTTCCAAGATTGCCGCCATTCTACTGAAGCATGACATGCATTACGAGGTTAATTCGTTCGTTTAGTTAGCAAACTATCAGCATACTGATGTAGTGGTCCATGGAACGATTGCATATGTTATCAAAACATATATTAACTTTCCTCGTTGACAGTTGGATTATAAGGTTGTAAGCAACACCTATCATCAACTTTATAATTATTCTGAAATAAAAACGCATACCTAATTGAAGTGTTTTAGTCATAGGACGAATAGAAGTGTTTTAAAGTTGATAAGAAATATACTGTATTATTTATGCTATAATGGTTTCCAGGGAGGAAATTAAGCAGAAGCTGGAGACCGAGCTCAAAGCGTCACACGTTGTCGTTGACGATATCTCCCCTGACATGTGCGGAACAAGTTTTAATGTAGTTGTGGTATCCGAAATTTTCTGTGATAAATCGAGACTAGAGCAACAGAGAACTGTCAACAACCTGCTGGCTGAAGAGCTTAAATCAATTCACGCATTCACATTGAAAACGTACACTCCGGAATTGTGGAAGAAAAAAAACGCAGACAATTAGGAATCTTTCAACCAAACTTTACTGTTAGATATTATAATATTATTTGGATTTACTTTTGATTAGAACAGACTTGAATGAACTGCTGGACATGGCAGATTATGAACTAAAAGAATTCAATATATCATGTAAGTTTTCACATACCTTTCTGAGCAGCATCAAAAACGAATGGAATGTGAGAAAAACACTTTCAACAAGTCGAATGTTTTCCTTATGTGTGGTTTCCAAGGCTGTAGATGAATTTGAAAAGATTGGCGTAGCTCCCATTAAATGTGTTGATGCTGTACCTTCCCTTGGAATTGCTGGCTTGATGTGGAGTAGATTGCTCGGCTCCAAAGTTTCAGTGACTGTCAACGCAATTGATGATAAGTTGACCCGACAGCATGTTGAGGATAACAATCTCATGAAAGGAAATGTATCTGTTGTCAGCCAGGATGCAAACGCTCTCTTGCATTGTGGAAAATTCAACTTCATTTATCTTGAGGCATTCGGCACTGTTGTCAGATACCTGGAAGCTGCATGCCATGCCATCTGCCACAATGGAATTATATGCGTTGTATCGACTGACCTCTCTACACTTTACAACAAATGTCCTGACAGAGCGAGACGACTATATGGGGGTGTCGCGGCAAAAAACGAATATGCTGGGGAGCTCGCGATCCGTTTGATCATTGCCAATGTCATTCGTGCCGCATGTCGTTACGACAAAGGAGTCCTGGTTCTATTGTCACACGTAGACAAATCTGGTGCCATGGTAATTGTCAAAGTTCTGAAAGGTTCCAAACACGCTGATATGTCTTTGCAGTCAGTAACGAAACTTGCGCACTGCAGGATTTGCAATTATCGCCAGTTATTACCAGAGAAGCTATACTTCTCGCAAAACAATAACTTGAAGTGTGTTTGCATGATGGAAGGCATCGGTGACAAAAATGTTGCGGCTCCTATTTTGATGCTTGGTCCAGTTTCATCACAGCCTATTTTCAACACAAACTTTCTTGTGTATCTATACAAGATCCATTGCTCTCTCGACTCGGAATCAAAACTCGTCACCCTGCTCTTGAACATGATTCTTGAAAGCATGTGTTTCGATTCTAGCACTTTGGAGAATGACTGGAGAAATAGACTCACGAAAATCTTGGAATCGACGAAGAAGGAAGGATCAACACCTCCTAAGAGGGGTAAAATTGAAGACGACCTTGAAGACTTGCTAAATGATGTTGGAGATGTAGATTTTCCGGCCTTTTATTACACTGTTCAGACTCATGCAGTGAAAGGGCTCAACCCTTGTAGAATCAATATCATTCTCCAGGAGTTGCGTGACAATGGCTTTCGTGCTTGCAAGACTGTTTTTAATCCAACGGCTATCAGGACTTCAGCCACTACGTCAGAGTTCAAAAAAACAATTGAAAAGACTAGTCTGACTCCTAGCTAGTTATTCTTTAGTTCAAGTTCAAGTATTTACATTTGATTAGATGATATTACTGTATTATTTGATGAAGTAATATTTTATCATACCCCGGCCGTATAGCATAATTGAATTCATAAACTGTATTTTATTGATATACTTACAAAATATGGTTAATCCACACTTTCATGACTATTGATACTACATAACAATTGAAACACGGTTTGTTTTTGATTAGTTTTCTAGGCTGTAAGTGTTGAATGATGGTTACTGACAGTAGTGAGGATGAATGGGAAGAGGTAGAGGCACACATATCTGAAGACGAAGTTGAAATACCAGAAAATGTTGAGGTCAAATACCTTTAGTTTTCCCTAACTGATGGGTTGGGCACCTACATCCATTTATTTGCCTGTAAACTTACTAATACTCAACAATTATAACAGTATATGAGCTATGTACTACAATTCGATTGGACGTTCACTGACCTACTTGGCAAAAAAACACAAATGTACAAACGTCTGCTAAAATAATTTAAAGATACCCCCGATTACAAGACGCAGAAAAGGGGTTGAAAATGAATATAAGATGCGTCTCGTATTTTTGATACAATAGCAGCCCGTTGCTAACATTGCAGTGCTATATCTCCCCTAGATCGAACTTGATGTTCCCGATATTGTCAAAAAGCGACAGAAGAAAAAGGACTATCAACAAAAGGAAATAGAAACATGCATTAGAAGAGCTGCAAAAAAATATAATGCTGAAGCTCATATCGCAGCTCACAAGGTATTAATTGTTTTCTACTGACACTGTTATCATAATTTTACACTTTGTTGTCACTGCTAGGTTCATCTGCTCTGTTTGCTAGTTAATGGCATGAGACTTAATCGGATATGCAACAACAAAGAACTTCAATGCCTTGCTTTGTCGTTGGTACCACAGCAATTCACTGGAACTGAATCGTCGCAAATTAATATCAGCACCATATCTCTTACAAAGTGAGCAAACACTGTTCTGCAATGTTTGTAATTATTATTATATTATATTTTAATCAAATTTGTGTCTTTTTTGCTTTTAGATTTCTTCAACTGTTCGTTGACAAGTTCAAAACCACTGACGGCATAGAAAATCTCTTAGATTACGGTCAAGTAAGGTTACCGAAACTAGAACATGTATTGGCACGTACGATCGAAGAAAAAAAACTAACTTTCAAGCTGGATCTTGTTCTGGTAAGATAAAAATAGTTAAATATTATACAGAACTTACTATTGTGGATTCTGATTCCTTTTTTGTTTCAGATCATCATAATTGCTCTCAGAGCGATGGGGGTGCCTGTGCGATTAGTGATGTCTCTGCAGCCATTGACATATAAAGTTCTGACAGAAAAGCAAAAGGTTAGAGCAGTAATAAAGTACCGAATGAAACATAAATAAATTCTATAGCGTTATACCAAAGCATTGTTAAATGTTCTGTTCTAAAAAAAAAACAGGAAAAATTATCTGGGAGTAAAAACATTCCCAAGAAAGTAGGAAAAGCCAATGCTGAGAAAACTACTGCGGTGAAGATGAGCCGAAAACGAGGCAAAAACACCAAACCTCAATCAGAAATTGTGCTACCTCAAGTAGATGGTGCTAACGATGACATTCCACAAAGAGTCACGCGATCGAAATCTCAAGCAATGAAGACAAGCATAACTGAAGTATTACAAATTGATAAATTACACAAAGATAAACACAAGATGCCAGTAGTTAAGACAAAGAAGTTGACTAAAAAGGTGGTGGCCGGGGGTGAAAGGTTAAAAGTACCTGTGATCAAACTAGAGGACTTTGAGCTTAATTCAGGCAAAAAAACCATTCCTGATGAGATAACACCAAAGAAAGAGCTAAAGACAATAAAGAAGGAACAGGAAATTGTAAGATGTTGTTTTGAATGTAACTTTTTGCATGATGATTTTATGTTATAATGTACATTTGCAGTCTAAAGATACAAATCATATCGATGAGACTCCGATAGTGAAGCAAGCAAAGATTGAGGTTAATCTTCGTAAAAGATCAGCCAAAAGACTATTGTCCCAGGTATGATATCACAAGTACCAGTTGAGAAGTGTGTGTGCTTTATTTAGATGTAGAAGTTCTGTTGTTTAAGACTTTGACTATAAAATATCTAGTGAATTTCATTTTGAATCTGAGGTGATTTTTAACCTATATTTAGTGGAAAGGAATCAAATACATGAAAACGAAATTGAAAAAAAAACCGAGATGCTGTAAATTCTTTTCACTACTACAGGAAGATGAGCCAGTGACATCAAAATACTTCAATACAACTGAATCTCCAGATTCAGAGAGCGATTTTGAAGACGAAATAATGGTTAAAAAGAAAAGGAAGTCATTGGAAACCAAACAAGTGAAGAAAGGTACTATGTTTCCTAATGAATACTTCCATCCTCTGCTAAGTGGTCCTAGTACGGAAAAAAGGTTATGTTAACCGATGAGTGGGCAAAGTAATTTAACCAAGAGATAATTATATATTAGGAAAACTTGATTTGATCTTGGAAAGTCAGCTAATCAACGATTGAATAACAAAGGATCCTATTATAATGGAAAAAGTTCAATTGCACAAAATGAAGATGCATTAAAAAAATCAGAAATGATAGAGATGAACTGTGCTTGTAGAGTGAATGTAGAGAATAGTGGAAACAGTAACCAATATCCAGCTAATTTCTCCAGAAACCAAAAAAATAACAACTGGTGTTACGAAGAAAGAATCAAGAACCAAATCAAACGCTGGAACAAATAGAACAAACTTTTTTGATGAATGGCTCGAAGTGTATTCTGACCAAGTACAGTATCACAAGTGGATTTGTACAACCAGTCGCCTTTGTGCATGAATTCAATTTTTTCTTAAGGAAAAGCGGTGGCTTTGCGTAGATGTATTTCGAGGCAAGGTCGACTGTCCTAGCGAAATGGAGAAATTTGCTACTTCCCCGGTTCATTACTTGGTAGGATTGGACAATGAGATGGCAATCAAAGATGTGACTGCGCGGTACGCTTCCAAGTGGCTGACCGAGACGCGTAAGTTGCGTGTTGGAGCTGTTGATAAAGATTGGTGGAAAACAACTCTGATGCCATATGGAACTGTTGATAAGGTAAGTCTAGTACAGTGCAGGGAAAGCCATTGGTAATTAGATTTGAATTGCTGAATATATCTTTCCATGTGGCATGCTTAGGGTCCACAATTTCCAGATAAATATCGTTTGTAACTCTGTTAGCAAAGACCTAACAGTATACATTTGTTCATCAGATTAAGTTGATACACCGACTTTTGCTTTGTTAAGGAGCGTGACGATAAAGAAAACAGAGATCTACACGAACTACTTCTTGCACAGCCCATCCCGGGTACAATTTGTGCTTTCAAAAACCATCCCCTGTTCGCTCTACGAAGACACCTTCTGAAATACGAATCCATTTATCCTCCTGATGTGAAGTCAGTTGGGTTCATCAGAGGGGAGGAGATATATCCACGATCTTCTATATATACACTTCATACACGAGACAAGTGGCTACAAGAGGTAATAGCACTAGCAGCAAGTTGCTCTTTGACTTGAGATGAACTCGATTCAATTCAATAACACATGCAAGGCACAGAACATAAATAAAATATATTTTATCTTTGTAGGCACGTACCGTTAAACCAGGTCAGGAGCCATATAAGATGGTTGCTTCCCTGTGGATCAATATGAAGTTAAAGCAAGACATGGCAACGTTGTCGATGCCCTTGTTTGGGATTTGGCAAACAGAACCGTATGTTCCACCAGTGGCTAAAGATGGAAAAGTAACACGATTACAAATAAGTTATAAGCATTAACAAGAATTCCATGAAAAATTTGAATTTTAGGTACCCAGAAATGATTACGGCAACGTCGATCTTTTTCGGCCATCCATGTTACCTGTAGGTTGCGTGCACCTGAATTTGACTGGTCTGCAGAAAGTTGCACGAAAGCTAAACATTGACATCGCCACTGCAATTACGGGATTTGATTCTTCTGGTGGATACCCTTACCCAGTGTAAGTTTTTTTAGGTGACAGCAATATGATAATTTTGGGTGATAAAAAAGTAGTTTCAAACTACATCTATATATATATGAAATGGAGTTGTTTTCTTGATGAAATATTGTACATTGCTTCACGCAAACAGCACTGAGGGATACGTGGTATGTAAGGAGCATGAAGAAATCCTTTTAGCTGCGTGGAGAGAGGAGCAAATTCATTTTGAGGAGAGGGAAAGAAAGAAAAGGGAACAGAGGCTGTATGGAAATTGGAAACTTCTAATCCGTGGCATGCAGGTCAAGGAGCGCATTCAAAGGAAATACACATCAAAGATCAAGGTATATATATATATATTAGTACTTTCTGAATATCTATATTGCCACTTTGTCAATACAAAAGACCAATGTGATAAATGTAAAAATTCTAAACATTATATAATAACATTAGCAGGATGACGATGGTAACCCCACAGTGACGGAAATTAGCAGTGCGTCTTCATCGGCATGGCAGTTTGAACGCTTGAAAGAAGTGAAAAAGAATGCAGCTAGAGGACGGGGGCGAAAAAGAAAGAACAAGGACAACAATTTGTTTCCATTTGAACAAGAAACGCTTTAAATGTTTTAACAAATACGTACACTAACATAAGCAAATTGTCAATTGTACACTTGTTACCTATTTTTCACTGCCTCATTTCGACTACATTACTGTGTAACATATTAATCAATCATGCTAACAACTGCTAGTTGTACCAATTTTATTGTATTGTACATTGTTTTTCTTTAAAACATCCTAATAAATACACTGGCTAACAGTTTATTCATTCTTTGAGTTGATCTTACCAAGATTTGATATTCAGTTAATGGATAGAAATCGCTCGTTTGAGTCAATCTAAAACCAGAAGGGTTCAACTGTAGATGGTATTTAGAAGCAAATGAACAGAACAAATGCGGCAATAGCCCTAATGCTAGTGTAATGTACACCACAATATTAGTGATCTATAATTGTATTAGGGCTTTTGTATAATCTTCTATCAACCATTCAGAAAACAATATTGAAAAGCGATTCCATGAAAAAGGGAGTTTTAAGGAAAGCTGGGTGTTAACCGCTACATTGTAAGGTCGGGCTTGCATGGTCCCATCATTTAAGTTAATCATGGCGTTGAAAAAAAGGATGAGCAGTGGTAAAAATGGGTTTTAGGAACTAGGGGGTCCGTGAATAGTTGGGAATTGACATTTCGACGACTTCGATTTGTATATCACAAGATTTGGAATTGCTAAATAGCAAGAATCACAGGAATCACACAATGTGCAATATTACAAACAACAAAGTAATCCCAACATAAATAAAAAAGTATGGTTTGACACATAAATATACAGCATTTCAATCTTTATCATCTTGTACTATTGTCTGTACAGTTTCATCGGGTTTCTGGATGTTCGATGTGAATAACTTTGTATGTAATTCCCCCTTATTTACTATGTGGTCAGGAATACTGAGATCTGGACGATAAATCAAATGAACGGTCTGAGCCCCGGCTGCTGTGCACACAAAAGCACAGAAACAATATCTTACAAAGTAACCCATCGACACGCCGTATGGCATCTTTATTTGCTGATATTTTCTCTTTGTTTTTTCTCTAAATATTTTCTGTTCGCCTGATTTCTTCTCCAAACGTCATCTAGAGAAGTGATGACATTATGGAATTTTTTAATTAAAATATTGGCTCCTTTGATTCAAAATTAGTCATGATTAAAGCAAATACTGAACCGCATGGTAATTTTCATGTATACGTCACAGAGACGACCCAGAATGGAAAATACATGTTTTACCTCGAAGCATCAATTAATGTTATGACGGCACTCATATCGGTGATTTTTGTGATATAAGGGCTACTATCGATCTGGAACCAAAAATAAGGACGACTGGGAAAAAAATAAGATTTCCCTACCCTGCTGCAAATACACTGCAGTACACCTCGTCTCACGGCACACCAGTGTGCATGCGGAGTACTGATTAGGCTAAAATAACTTGTTAGTCGAGATGAGAAATTTGCATTTAAAATTGTTGCATTGCTTAAAATAAGGACACATCTTAGAAATAAGGATGGTATGGCAGCCCTGACTATAACTAACCCAATCAAACATGTATTTTGGGGTGTGTAGACCACCATACTACAGTGTACGTTGGGGTCAGGTTGCGAGGCAAAATATTATTTTAAATTCAAATTTAATTTTTCCTGGGTAAAGATTTTTCTGTATTCTTGTGATGTCATCACATAACGTAAATTACCAACCACAATACGCTATCTTTTCAAACAATTCTGCAAAATTAACCATTGGCAAAGTTTAGAAAAGTTACTCACAGAAAGTTTCTCCTGCACCAGCTGCTGGAACTTTAATCATAATCCATTCCGTACATGCTCCTAAGATGAAAAATAACGGTAAAAATTTGTACGGGGATTTCACTCGGGGAAAGATCTTTTGTGTAATTTTCAATAAATAATCATTTATTGGAAACATAACTTTCCATGTGCGTACCAGTGAGTGATCTTCCTACCACAGTCATTCTAGCAGAATAAAGCTTCGTAAATATAATTCTGAATGCCAATTATTAACCCGGGAAACGCAACCTAGATAGTTATATAAAACGAAGTTAAGTGACTGGATATATATAAAAAAATAAATTTGGTATTTAATATCCCTACTGTATCATATACAACTTTAACATTTTACACAATAACCCTCGGTAATACGAAAAACGAATTTATTCCTTGAGCTTCGCGATGTGCGACATTTAATATATACTCGATTTTATATACTTTCCGTTGTCCGCGCTGGACTTTTGAAAGTATATTCATAACTACCATAGCTACTGTATCAAAATCAATTTTGAATTGTTTCAGTTATCCTCGTTAGTACAACACAGCTTAAGGAATATGTACGTATATTGAAAATACCTTTAATGAAGACACTATACGTGATGAGCATAAAGTTTACAATGTCAGTAATAAACGAACAAGAAGTACCAGACAGTTTTATCTTGCATGAATATTAGTTATAAAACAAAGATTTTCATTCGCAGATCACTGTAGTAGAAATCTAATGTAAAATAGAAGTTTAAACAGACTCTCTTCAAAATTTAAATTGAATATGAATATATAGCATGAGTATTATGAAGATCACAACATATCTGCTTTAGGATAGACTATGTTCCCAGCACTGGCTGTAGCAAGAATTTCTTCACAATATTCCAATGGCAAATTCTCTCTCACTAAAGCAGACAGCGTTCTATTTCGGGGAATATTTTGTCGTCTGAATGAGAACAGTATTCAAATTTATGTACCAGCATATATATATTATAGCTTCCTTCTGGTAACAAACCAACAAGTGGTGTTACAATCTGTGGATTTTATTTGTATTAGCCAGTGGCCTACATACAGAAAATGGGGCCACTGGCAAACACTGAAATAATGCCACCGTCCAAACATCCGACTCCCTTATCTGGATAACTAATATCAGCTTGTTAATCTTTTAATTAACAAATTATGGCATTAAATGAAAATTACAACCGCACCTAGTATGCTTTTATTCGTGCAAATTTTTTTCACAATCTGGAAACTCGTCTGACACGAAAACAAAGTGTCAGTGGCACCCATGGCACGTGTCATACCTGCCATATCTGAGGTACGTCACTACTTGCAGCACAACTACAACCTGCATAGCCTTAGAGTCTTAGACAATACTAACCGTTTTAGTAACAATGTCATGTCGTTAACAGAAACTTCTTTTTTCTTCCTCTTCTTGCAAATTTTTTCTAGATGATGTGAAGTTTGACACAAATATTCTTCTGACAATTTCTCCACTTCTTTCAAAGCTTCTCTGCATAGAAAAATAAAATAACAGCAAAATCATTCAAAAAAAAAATATCTAAAGATTATTGCATAAACACTTACTTGGATAAATTTAGAGAAGAATAATGCCTGATGTAGCCTCTGAGCTGCTTTTTGGTTATGGGAAAATTAGATTTAGATTGCTTTCTTGTTCTTTTTACTCTGCATAAAATAGTAATAATTAAATTCACTATGCTTTTTAAAGGTGTGAATAAAAGTAAAGCAATTAAGATATATCCAATATCTACTATCTATTATCGTTAGGTGATGGTTATCATTAGAAAAATGTGTACATTGCTACTTTAATCAATATAACTATTTCTTCTTGAATACCTCCGAGGACTTTCTTTCGGTTGAGGTGTTGGGCGAGACTGTTGTTGCACTAGAAAAAATATACACTATTTGACAATACAAATATTTGTGAATTACAACACACATATACCAGAATTTCAAAATTATAAAATGGCACAATTGAGATCCCCAGCAAAGGGGATAAATTACTCCATAAGGAAAAAATAAGACACATATAACACATTGCGGTGTCAAACATGCAGGATTTGACTAGGCCTTCGACTTTTTTAGTTATGAAATTTTTTTATGGAGGATTGGATTCTTAGCATACATGGAAAGACAGATTTTGGTATTTTTTGAATACTTTATACTAATACTAAGTAACAATTTAATTTCCCAACATTAAATGGAATTCCCGCCAGCATCATATAAAAGAGAACATGGTGGATCTATTGTAGCCATTCAATGCATGATACATATTTGAAAGATTCAACTCAGATGTACACACTTATTCTTGGCAATGTAGCTTGACTCTGTTTTTCATCATCATTCCCAATGGACGTTGGTGGATCTGAAGCCTGCTCTTGTTCTGGTTCATGCTGAACAAACATAGCAAAGCCAGTTATAAAAATCAAATTCGAAACTTTTTTAACTGCGTTCACATATATTTTGCTAATCGATAATCCAAACACAATTCTGTAGCTTTCTTATATAAGTATTAGTATTTTTACTCCTTTTCCAAGTTTAATTACATTTGTTATATACAAATTATTGAACGTCTATGTGGCCTCGAAGCTGCCTGAAATGGAAAAACAATGATTAAGAGTTAAAATATAGAATGACTATCATGTGATCATGAAACAAGAACGCATAAACCGTCAAAGCTATAAACGGCGGTTGCCTGAAATCTTTATGCTGTATCTGTATTGTATATTAAATAGAATATCAAATATTGGTACCTGTGATACAGAAATAGATGCTGCCGAGTAATGCACTTCATCTGTTTGTAATTTCAATGACCTTTCTTGATTAGACTCTACATTGGAAGAAATAGCAAACATACAAAATACAAGTCATTCAAGTCTTCATATAAAATGAAGGATATTCCAAGTATGATTTTACATCTTACCATGAAATGATGCTTCTGTTTCTAAAGTAATATTTAGTTGTAATGGACCAACAATATCTTGGCTACTATTGTCAGACTCTGTTGCAGAGACATGCTCCTAGAATGAGAATAGTGAATATAGAAAATTGAAAATGTGAAGAACTGATGAAAACTGTAATGTCATATTATACAACAATTCCTATAACGTACCATATGATCACTTGCATCGTCTTTATTCAGATCTTCATTTTGTCCTCTGTCAGTCTTTTCTATGGAGCAATTGGATTGTTATACTGAATTGCATTGTAATATAATATCATACTAACAGAGCAACCCTGCCTTTACCAGGAAAGCTCTTAAAGGTAATATTCCAGATTCAATTCAAGATCATGTGCATGAATCAAAGTATATCATATCATGTCATTTCCTATACATATGTAACAACAGATATAATATGCCGCATAGTGCTGTTTAGATGACTTCTTACACTGACTATACAGCAATAAGCATTGGTTATCCTAGTAGTAGAAAATGTTAAAACTGCAGTTGGGTTTCAGCCATAAATTGTCTTTCCATAATAAACTACCAAATTCAAGATGAAGTCTAATAAGCTATACTGATCTGGATTCAGAATGAACAAGCGCAATAGAAAGGGAACAGCATCAACAAGAGGAGACCAGTATTATTGAGTACAACGGAAAGCATCTTGAATATATATTCGAGTCTACTCATCCTAGCGAAACATAGTTCCAGATTTGAAATTGGGTGTGTAGATTGTTTCAAGAGAAACAAACGGATTTCAAACATAAACAACTTTCTCGCCTATTATTTCGATATCATATTATTTAATTACTGTCCCGTATTTAGAATTGAAATTATGTTTACTCTTCAATACACACCTTCCATCTGGTTGACACTTTCTTCTTTCACAGGCAAATGTGAATGAGGCTCTTCATTAGGAGTTTGTACAGAGACTTCATTGTGTGTGAACTCATCTGAGAACTGATTGCTCAGTAAGGATGCTGCTACCTGTTCATCACTGTCCACATTACTTGGTTGAGAATCTTTCAACGTTGAATGACATACTTTTACAAGCGGACTTTCTCTATTTGTTGAAAAAAATGTTTCAAATTTTATAGAATACACTAGATATTATCAGCTAATATCGGAAAGATAACCAACCAGGAAGGCAAAATGACCCAACCAAGACCACAATAGCTAAAACAGTAAATTTGAATTGCCAAGAGGGTAAAGGCATGAGAACAAATTTCTGTGAGAGCCAATTGTCTACACAAGGATACCAACAAACATAACCATATAAGTTAAAAGTATTTAATAGCCAGCATAGTAAAATTAGAGACATCCTTAAACCTAAAAACTTCATTGATTAAACTGTACTGTCATTCAGTTAGTTCATAGATCCCTACTTAAACAAAACTTTCAATCATGCTGATAATATCATACCTACTGAATTTCTAATAGTTTAAGGAAAAACATTCAACCTTTCAAAGGATAAATATATATATATATCTATATGGAACTACAAAGCAAACCTTTCGTTGGGTTTTTCCAATTCTTGAGTTTCTTTCGAGTCAAAACTAACTTGACTGACTTCAGATTTAATTGAAGTTTTCTTCATCATTGCTTCCCTGATTTTTGCAAGGACGTTCTCAGTGTACTCGTCCATGGAAGTGTTCTCTTTTGTAGAGAAGCTTAGTTCTGACAACCTGAATCAGGAAACAAACAGGCTATTACAGGATAAAAGAAACGATGTTGAGAACTTTGTTGAACAACACTGCAATTGAAAATTTTTCTGCTATATCAAAAAACTATGCAGAGAAATACAAGAATGTAAGTGCAGGAAAAAAAAAAATGATTGCAATGTGTGAGAAACAGTATTTCTGACAATTACCATCTCAAAACTAATCAACTTAATTATATATAACTCTATTTTTGACGTTGAATGAAACAGTGGATTCTGGTTTGATGGGGCAGCTGCTGATTTAGGGGTAAATAATTTAATACTTTTACTGGTATTCTAAAACTAACTATCACCCCCATATCTAACATCTAATGTTGAACATGTTGAGGATATCAGAATTCAACTCATTTTGTAGCATCTTACCTGATACGTTTGAAAACGTTTTTTCGCGGAATTCTTTTCCATTCATGACGCCTTTCAGCATAGTTATCGGTTCTGAAGAAAGAATGCGGAATGTTTTAACTTTATACCAGGATATATTTAAAAAAATGTTTGTGGAATCTTACGATGGAGAAGATGCTTCAGGAGATTCACTTTCGATCGTTGAAGCAGAAGTTGAAGTTATGGTATGAGCTGTGTGCCTCTTTTTTTGACGTATGGTTGCAAGGGAATCAGAGTAGTCTAGTGCTTGAGAAATAAGTGTCCTCGGAGTAGAATTGTTCAAGGAGTGTCCGCGATCATGCACCCTATAGAAATGCCAGCTGAAGTTAGAATATTAATTGCAAACATAGGTCGCAAGGACCATCTAGTGGTTACTTTTATGCCGTGCCAGCCTGGGTGTGCTAGCCGTCTCAGATCGCTACTAAATACACGGAAATTGGGAAGAAGGTAAAAGTCACTAAGAACACAATGTCTAGAACTAATTTGTGGGGGGGGGGAGAGATGGAATAAGGATTTGCCGACACGAATTTTAATGAATTCATAGATGTCCCTATACACACAGCTTACTTGTCGGACTTGATCAGGTTCTTTTTCACCACTGATAAGTGTCGCTTCAAAGGCCTAACTGTCTGCAACGGGTTCTCAGTTTTCAAAATGTGCGAAAGTAACGTGCGAGGAGTTTCTGTTTCATCCATTACTGAACAATGGGAAAATTAATTTGTGCAGAAAGTTAATTCAATAACTCTAGCTTCTTCTTAACGCTTTTATTTCAAAGATTTCGCGAGAATTCCAACTTTGCATACTGTTCATGGGTCACCTACTTTGACCTTTATCATCTCTCTCTCTCTCTCTCTCTCTCTCTCTTTTCTCTTATTTATCTCGAAACAGATGGTCTTGGAAAAAAATGATAACAGTAATAACTAATGAGGGTTTCAGGTTAACCCTCAGACAA
Source organism: Halocynthia roretzi (assembly GCA_013436055.1). Taxonomy (NCBI): domain Eukaryota; kingdom Metazoa; phylum Chordata; class Ascidiacea; order Stolidobranchia; family Pyuridae; genus Halocynthia; species Halocynthia roretzi. Next base: position 18,063 of record QRAM01000158.1, on the reverse strand, counting down.
CAATGTCAACACTGTTCTATCCATTTCATTCTTAGTATTTTAATGACCTTACTGATAAGGTAAAGCATAAAATACACAGTTGTACACATTATATTTTGATCTATATACAGGAAGCACGACATTTAACGCTGATTGAAATTACAAGCTTTCTAAACGAAATGGCCAATAATACTAGGCGTTTACTAAAGCTACTGAACTCAAAATGACACACGAGCGGTATTTATCATAGTCTATAACTGCTGATACGTTGAAATGCATTGGTCATTGATGATATACTGCGTATTCTCCTAACTGATAGATTTCATGTATTACATTATTATTCCTTATGACAGTGTTTCATACAGTGAAGTGGTCAATCGGCCTGTAGTCTTTATTTCTCATTACGCCCGCCTTAGGTATTTTATTGCACCACGGTGCAAGTGAGTCAAATCATGTAAATCGATGTTTGAGGTTGAGCAAATGGAGATCTTTGGACACGTATGCTGAAGTAAAGTCACGCGAAATTCTTTCGGCAAATCAAAAATAGATGTTATGCTTTGTGTGCAAGAAAGAAATCTCAATTGTATTCAGTCTAAAGGGCTTCGCGTATATACAGTTCAAAAGTCAACGTTAACAATTGTAAGAGTTGCTAACTGACGCATCTTTTCTGTGTATTAGAATCGTTGTTGATCATTATACAACTTATTAAGGGCAATTTAGTAGCAAGGTTGAAGGATGACGTTCCAGTGGATGGTAGTTTCCTTCTTTCTGTACAGTGAAATAGCGCTGTGCGTTCTTCTGTGCCTGCCATTCATTAATCCTAAAACGTAAGAGAATTTTTTTATTGTCAAGTAGTATTGTCTATTATCTCTGTTTATTTAACTGCCCTTTTTTTCCTATGTTCAAAGCTATACAAGTTTGTGTATGTGATGTAAATTTATGTATGTGATGTAAAAATTACCCTCTTTGCTCACAACAGATGGCAATATGTGTTCAAGTCACGGCTGTTACAACTATTCGTTGCCTACGCTAATCTATCTTTTAGTGTTCTTGTCGTCGTCATGGTAATCCTGTTTGCCGGTAAGCTCAGCATTTCTTTTATCTTGACCAATGCCAACTACTATGTCACCTAAACAAATTGCTATGTATTGAGTTCAGATGCTGTACGCGAAGTGCGAAAATACTCTATTCCAAACGCACAGCAGGTAGATCTAAAGAACAATCCCAATGCTCAGGATCACGTTCTGATGATGCTGTTCAGAGCTCAGAGAAATTTGTACATAACTGGATTTGCTCTCTTTCTCATGGTGTAAGTTTAAAAATATCATCATTCAACATGAATGAATACAAATTTCTATCATTAATATTGTGTGCTTTGCCCAAAACATGCACATGTGATTAAAGCAACAATAGTTATTTTATTTTCTTGTGGCGTTTGGTATACATGTTTTCTGTAGTTGATAATCATCATTATTTATCACTCAACCTACTTATTTCAAATTTCAGACTCATTCGTAGAATCATCACCCTTATATCTTCGGCCGCAACACTCAGCGCAAGCAATGAAGCCATAAAAAAGCAGGCTGAGAATGCATCTCAGACTGCACAGGTATAAAAATTGGGTTGTTAACTAACAGTTTTCATCATTCAATCTTGCTGTGCAGATTTTTAACTTGAATTTCTTCGACTTCATTTCAATCTAATTTAGCAACTGATGGAAAAGAAAGATAATGAAGAAGAGGAGTCCGAGGATGTGAAGTCACTCAAAGAAGAAGTTGGCAACCTGAAAGAGAAACTAGCGGAGTCCCGTACAGGTATGTTCTCTGTTACAAAAAATAATTAATACCTTCAGTTTAATGAAGACTCCTTATTCTTTTCAGCTGAGACCACCGCACAGAACGACCTGAATGCAATGAAAGATCAGGCCAAAGCGGTGTCGACCGAATACGATCGTCTTTCTCAGGAGCATGCAGAACTGCTGAAAAAAATTGAAGGGAGCGGAGACAAAAAGGATGATTAAACTTCTGTGCATTTAACAAGAGCAAATTCAACCTTTTTAAGTTAATTAAAAGTATACGTTTGTAACAATTAAAAACAGCATGCTAGTGGTTACTAAAATATCCAATACTGTCATTGCATATCAGTAAGGTGACTGTGTGAAAAAGAACCTTAAAGGTATATCTAACATTGTATCATTGTATATATAAATATGTGTATGTTATGGTGATATATTATATGTAAGAATATTGTAAGCATTCTGTGAGTAAGTGTAACAGTGATAAAGAAATATAAATCAACAATACATTGATCAAGCAACAGTCCATTTCACAAAGTTGGGAACAGCTGCGTTATGTTGTATATAAATTGTTCAAATGTTTTTCCTTTAAAAATAAACAAATGTTTTGAATAAGTGGAACGTTTTTAGTGTATCGCCTGGATTGTAATGATGTGGTTTGTTGTCTTAAGCTTTGTATTCTTAAAACTGTGTGTTCGCCATATTCAATGTACATCGGTACTAATAAGAAAGCTACTTGTTTTCAGAACAAGTGTATTTTCATTGACAAAACTTACAACACAATAGTCAAATAATCTAAATTAAATACTGCTGTTGAGAAAAAAATCACACAATTAAAACAAAAAGAATACATTTACAAGCAGGCATGGTAAAAGATATGTAAAGAAAACAGAAACCTGGAGGGAGAAAATGTGAGTTGAAAGGTTTGCTACAGAATCATTCATGGTAAATCTTAGCCCCTGTTCATGCTTGGTTCCACTTCATGAACAATCTGGATTCTTGTATGAATTATGAGATAATTAATTCTACACTATGCAATTTGAAGCAGAGGGATCATTGCATTTTTACAGAAGAAGTTTATAATGAGAAAACAACTAGTATATTTTAAAACAACTATGGAAATATAACACGGGAATAATAGGAATTTTGAGGCAATGCTTATTCGATGAAGATATGTAATATAGGCAGCGGTGGGATTTAACAGGTTCTCGCGAACTGGTTACTAAAATCCCATAATTTCGTAGGAACAGTTCTCGAATTGTTTTTCAAATTAAAGTTTTCCCTTATCAATGCATTCTTTCATGGAATATGGGTACAAATTTTCCTTTAATTTGGAATCAATGGAACTTGTTCCGAAATTTGAATCCCACCACCGAATATAGGAATGTATTACAGAATGTATGATATGAATCTTATTCAGATTATTGAACCATTCCGGTGCAAGTTGCGATGGCAACCTAAGTACCGGTTCGTCATCACGCATCACCATAAACCGGGGGATGCCATGTTCTCAAGTTTCATTTTTATGAATGAACACCATAATTCATCCCAAATAACCAGAGTACATTATAATTATTTTGAAGTTTATATACGTCTGTTCTTTAGTTTTAGCCCCAGTCGTGGTTGTGGCGACAGTCATCCAAATTAATCTTCTGTACTTATATGGATAGTCGACTTTGTTGCCGTAATATTTTTTTCCGATAGATTTAAAGTAGTAAATACTGAGGGAATGTTGGGTGCAAATGCTGTTACAAAGCAGAAAACTGATCCCCTAGAAAATGGCTAAGGTTTATAGCTGTATACAGTATTTAGATTACAAAACCACATAATTAAACTATGTAAAAAAAGAAACCTGTAAAAATGAATTCATGAGAGCTAAAATATATAGTGAAATAACCAGGTGAAGCAATGATGGGTTCTTTTTGTTGAGGGCAAATTCTGATACATTACGACCAACAAATCCAATATTTTAAACCAAGCTGTTAAATAAATGATATCCATAGCCATAATAATTGAAGCGTTAGCTTTTTAAAATTTACACTCTTTTTATGAAAGCTTTTGCCCGATTTCATTCGACATGACATGCAAAATGACAGCTATATCGTATAAGAAAACATACTGTCACAAAACAAAAGCTTAGTTTGAAGAAGTACGGAAGTAATATAGAGAATACCAGCTCTTTCTGACTGATGAGCAAAAGCAAAAATATTTTCACTAGTTGACAAGAACAGAAATATGAGGTGAGGGCGAAGTGACTTCAACTCTACACTAATATATTTATTATTGTAGATATAAAACATAACAAAAATTTAACGATAAAATTTGAATGGGGTAAAATTAGATTAAGGCATTACGATTTTAATACTTAATTACGCAAATGCTACTAATGGCGCAATGACATTCAGGATGAGAAAATAATTTATACGTTTGGAGTGGGGATAAAATTAACCTAATAAAATATATGAAGATAATAGATGAATTTCTTACTGATGTCTGTATGAAAGCTGTGTTAACGTGCATCTAAAAATTAAATTTAGGTGCTAAGTGACTAAAGACTACTGAGAAGAGCACACATCCACAAAACAAAGTAGAAGACAATAATTAGGGATGGACAAAACAGAATAGATAGGTATTCTCGAATTATAACAGAAAGAATTGCTGACTAGATAACGTCTATAAAATTTGTTTCAATTGTTATTCTTCAAATACAATGAGCACTACATTCACTGTTACTCTGACCGATGGGTTTTTAGGGGTGAATTAATGAGGATTTTGAAAAAATTATCTGTGAGCTAAATCGTTACAAGTTTCAAATGTTACCATGTCATAATTTTTGGTAACTGTAAGTATGAATGCCTTCACTTTATTTTGAAATATTGCACCTAAAGTTTCAGTATATTACAGTGCAACCATGTTATGGCACAGTACGATTGTACCATGGGTCGAAGATTAAGTGGTAGTGGTGTGATCGGTGGCCAAATTAACTTTCGTTCAACTGACTCCGGTTGTGTTGTGCAACATAACAAGGTTTCATTGTTCTGTTCTAGCATATAGTATTCCTAGGCTAGACTTGATATTTTTTCAAGCAAAAAGAAAACATTTATGTCTCATATTTTGTTAGAAACAGTCTACACAATTTCGTCACATGAATTCTAGTGGCTTACTAAACAAGTGAAGTGTAGGCAATGATTTTCATTTTTCACAGAGTTCTAGGTATCATACATTCTGAAAGTGTGACGCTGTGGTGAATATTTATCAATTATATCACAAGTTGACAACAAAATAAGGGAAAAAGGGGATTCCACTGTCGGGATTGGGAAGAATTTATCCTTCGCTGGGTGTTATATAATGGTATAGAAACAATTATATAGGTTAAAAATATAGCATTTGATATTTAGAATAATAATCATAGAATGTGCTAAGTGCCAAGGCAAGACAAGACGAAAGTCACAAAGCCATTCAAACTTTACCTTAATCACTCGGTTGACTGAAGATAGAGAGGTTAAAGTTCAACCTGGATTATCAAAGGTCGAGAGAGAAATTACAACTGACGATACAGAGAAGAAAAAAATCACCAGGACGACGCTTATGATTAGTTTGCGCAACGTTCATGTTCCCTTGTTGTCAGGACTCCACGGTGTCCTCAGATTGACGTGGTTCTGAGACGATGCATTGTACAACATAGTTCCTTTCTAATTTACATTGATCTATTTTCTGCTGGTCTGAAAGCATTTTTCCAGAAAATATCCATCGTTGATTGTGAGTAGATATGCCTTCCTGCAAGCATTGACAGTACCTGTAGCTACAAAAACTGCATTCAAATAAAACCTAGTGACTTACTTGTTTTTCCAGCCGCCTTTTTGCTATATATACAGTGTCATTTGGAAGTACTTGCAATTTAACATCTTTTTCTGTGGACATTCGGATTCTTAAACCCATCGATCTATAGAAAATATAATTCAAGTATGTTTAAAAAGTTCTTTGAACTATTTTACAGACTTGCGCTGTACAGCAACCAATTGCATATACATTTGCGGTCCCAGAAGAATGTAATAAAAATTAAAACACCCGATCTGAGATCTGATCGATCTCCTAGTTGTATGGGACACTTATTTGTGAACAAAGATATTGCGCTGCCAGGTGTAAAACAAAATATATATATTCTTTTGTAGCTAGTTTATAATTCACATATTTTGGACAAAATAGCCCCTATCCCCATCCCATAATAAATTTGTATATACAGGCAGAGCATAAATCCTCAAATCCAAAACCATTTTAATCACAGCAAACAATCTCTAAAATATTATTGTGACATTCCTTCCTTATTTATATCCATCATAAACCAGATTGACGTTATTTTCATCTATTTATAAATTATTCAGTTTCCTCGATTGAATTATTACATTTTTTCAATTCCTGGTATTACCTTACGCTTATTTTTGTGGGAAAGTGTCAATCACACTTTTTAATCTTTTGATCAATCATATAGATATTTGCTCATCACACATACTACATTCCTTCACGAGTCTCTGCAATATTACATCTTATTTGATGGAAATAATTGATTTGAGCAAGAGAATTATCATATTAAATTTATTATGTTAAATCATTATCAGCTCAACGGTATTGATCTTGTATTTATTCTCAGTAGATATTAAAATATTGGTTAATATATATTGCAGTGACAACTAATAACTAATGCAGTATGTATAGAAATTTTAAGTAATGTAATTCACGGTTTCAAATATTTTTTGCAATTTCACAACATGCAATTTCTTACATGTATTGAATTTGTGAAGGGCTATCGTGAATCAAAATTGGACCCCTTTCTTTACTTTCCTCCTACTAATTCTATGGACAACTATGGTTTGATGAAACAGGGGCAATCGTAGGACAAGTTTATATAGAAACAGCACTCCCCAATACAGTATTGGATTAATTTAGGTATCAAAGATTTGTGAAACACACCCACACAATATCCTAGTGATGCATTAAGTACTGCAGTATATAATCTTACTTATCTGTCGTTTTAATTTCACTGAAACTCTCATCCCTCCCGCCAGTTTGAACGCTCGAACCCGAGAGCAGATTGACCGGTGGAGCGAGGCAATAAACCGGTAGTTGGTAATGGGCGCCGAGTTCATCGTAGCAATCGAGCAGATTTCCTAAAGCACATCAAGTACAAATAACATAGATAGAAAAAAGTGTCCAGCAAAAATGCACTGCTTAAATTCAATGCGATATCAGACCCAATTTATTACCGCAAATAACTTGATACCCAATTCTAAATAAAATAAATAGCACTGGCAGAGCACCATGCTACACACATAAGGTTAAGGCTGGTTTTGCTGACAGGAAGTTAATTCTGTTATTGCCATAGTTGCAGCACCAGTGTTGCTGGTGAAATGTTCCAGTAATTATTAATTTTGCGGATTTCATTATATATTTATTGAGATAAGACTGAATATATTAATTGTAGTTCTTTGATAAGAAAGCAGAATTTTGATATTGGTATGTTTAAATCTGTCTTGAAACTTCCATCTTCCTCTGGACTCGAGAGAAGTTAGGAAAAGGTAAATGGAAAAAGACAAAGATTGGAAAGGCATCCATAAAAGACAAAGATTGAAAAGGCATCCATAAAAGACAAACAAATTCATAATTATTACCTACGATGATCATCATAAGTTTTTTTATTTGAAGCAATTGGTGGAGAGTACATAAAACATAATATTCAGAGCATGCGCAATAAAAAATTCTTACCGTGCGGCAGACATATATTAGCACCATCAATGATAGCTTGCGCGAGAGTGTAATCTTTGCTTTCCAAAGCGATTGCTGCCGCCTTGAGTGCATCCCAAATTTCTTTACGTCCTGACAGAGACAATATTAATGGAATTTTTAACCAATTTTGCTTGAAGTAAGCCTGCTTTGAATTAGGGTTCCCTAATAAGGGGGGTATCATCATGTGAAGTAACACGTAACTCTAAAAAATATGAAATATTTGCCAATATATACAGTGGTTAACTCAGCCAGTTATTGTTATTAAAAAGAAACTGTCCCGCAGTGACTCACACAAGTGGCTTCCACTGGATTACTATTAATGATTTTTTTTTAAGACTGACTTTAAATTAAGTTATGGTCATAAAGATTGAGCTGGGGTCCATAGATTGTGGGATTAAAATGATTGGAAGCTTTTAGAATGAAAGATAGAATGACAAAATACCTTCGAACGCCGGAGCAGTATCCCAGAACTCATCCCTTTTGCTTCTTAGCTGACCCTCTATTAAAGGCACTTCACTTCGCCAACGTGGAAGCTCTTTTTTGAGAGGCTGATTTTTGCCCATCGCTATAGAATAACAGCATTTCTCATTATTTTCACACTTAATATAATGAACACATATTCAAGATTGTATTGCAGAAACACTATGCACAGAACACACATCACCTGGGTAATTGGAATGTGCATAACTGGTTCCACGGTATGACCGTCGATTGCTCAGGCAAGAACCCATTAAATAAGTTTAATTATGTTGATAGCATAATGATATGATTATTATCTGGAAAAATTTCACAAAACTTAAAGCAGTAATTCAAAGCTTGGCAAGCTGCTGCACGTACAAGATCAGGATTAGCACATTTGCTTATGTGATCCGTACATGGAATACCGGGAATATTTTGGATCTTTATGCCGAATATACCTGTCATTTCTAAATCCAATACTCCGGTTCATTTGAACCCACACAATAGAATTTAAATTGTCAGCTTCGTTAAAAATTTCCTGATATTATTATCAAATATCTCTAATAACTATGAGGGCCATTGTAGAGTACAATACAATAGTATGTAGATGATCAAAAAAATATGTGAGAGGACGCATTAGCAGAAGCTATTATGACTACAACACATCTGGGTAATCTTATTCTACAAATTTAGGAAGTATCGCTCCAAGGAGCTTTGAAATTGAACATCCATAATACAATTTCTACTGGTCCATCACGCCTAAAATTACAGAAAATCTTTTTCATGAGCATTCAAAGATTCTGTGAATATATTGGATCAATTGGCTCACCCACTGCCAAGAAATCAGGGGGTATGATTGGGGGCTGAGGCTAGAGGAATTCATTTTATTTCGTTGTATAAATAATACCAGTCAGGCTGATATATCACTGTTCAGCTTACGTATCGAGGAATATACGTAATAAATTAAAGTCTCAAACTGAAATACACAACAACAAAAAACGATACTCGATTAAAAAAAATAAGCTTATTATTGTGTTACTCGGTCCTTTCTAATTCAATAAATTGATACCCTATAGCGATTCATACTTGCAACATTGTTGAAGCAGAACTGCAACCTAACGGAATGGGATAAATGATCAATAAAATTAGCACTGATTCACTTCAATTCGCTACTTATAAAACACATAAGCGTAACACTAACACTGTCAGCCAATTGAACTACATTTTACACAAAGCCGTAATCCAAGGAAAGTACAAGATCAGCTAAACATAGAAATTCGATCCGCCACAAGTATTTATCAATGTCTTGAAAATGAAGACTGTAAGAATACTGAACCTTACTTTTTCTATTTGATGATTCGAATTAAATCACTAATCACTAGTAATTGAAGACCATTTCAATTTGGTATGATTTTAAATGTTCAATATAAATACAGTATATTAAATCATCGTCTATTATCAAAGTGATTCTATAAAACTGGCGGATGTTCTTGAAAGAATCTCATCATTGTCGCCACAAAGTTCAAAAGTTCACTGAGATAATATCCCCATAGTCTTTAAATTTATTCAAAACTTTAAATTTATTTAAAGACTATGATATCACACGTCTTTTGGCATGCAATTAATTTACCAAAAAATGCAACAAAAAAACAATATCATATTTTACTGCTCTATCACGTACTACCCATTGTACCCTTGGACGCTAAAATTTTCCAATAAATGATCAACATACACGATGTGTAGTCGTTTTAAATAATTCTCTCATCATTATATCATAGTTTTTAAAAACTATTATATCTCCCAAATGGCGTGAATTTGATGTTTGATTTGTAATCGAAATCGTTATGAATGTCACATGAATTATTCGCCTCACTTGAGTGATTTTGCAACATAAACAAGTTTTGTAATATTGTATGTTGTGGTGCCTTAGTCACTAATCTAGGTTAGTCTGTTCAAGAAGTTGCCATGAGGGATTTTGGTGATGCTCATGAAGAGTGGGGTCTGTCTTTCTGTACAAAGTAACCATAATTCTGATCGCACATTGTTCGATGAAGTTCGGTTTCTAAGTAAAAGGTTTAATATTCATAAGCCCACTATCGAATTATATCGAATAGCATAGACGTTATTGGGATACATCGGTAGGGTCATTTAGTTGTACCAGATTCCCTGTTCGGGGGTATCCAGACTAAATATGATAAAAGTACCAATCGTCATGGGAACACAGGCCATGAGAAAAAGTACTATATTTATTTAGAATCATTTTTAAGAGTGCCGGCTTCGGATTCCCTTCCATACTATGGTAGTCCTTTTTTAGATGAGCTTAAAGCTCAATGATATACGCTGGCATGAAGGATCAACTAGATGTTTGAAAAGTTGTCAGTTAATATATATATGATTGCTATTTGTGATAGATATTATGAGCTCATTTAGAAGTTTAATCAATTTAAAAAAGTTTAGGTTTTTGGACCAAAGCTTGACTGTGATATTCTCTGAAGTATGAGTGCTTACACATCAGATGAGCTCGACCGCCCTCTGTTTGGTGTTAGTACGCGACGCGTAAGATTCATTCGTTATTATGTATGCGATATGTTTTCACGCTGATAACAATTATAATCGGGCTTCGATTATTTTTTCAGGAGCGCTTGGTTAATCTTGTCGTGGGAATCATAACCAGCTTGTGCGTATCCCTGACCCTTGTCGTGTCTATCGTAAAGTCTATAGACCAAGAAAGTGCTGGGAGAAATATATTTTTTGCTCTGTGTATTGTGATACTGTGCTGTTCGTTGCTAATGCTGGTGAGATATAGTTTGATGTATTTCAGTCTTTACATGGTCTCATTTCATGAAAAGGGCAACAGCCACTCTGGTATGAAATTCATTCATCCAAATGTAACACACAAACATAACCTATCTCCAGACCCCTGGTATACATGTTACCACTACCTCTAAAACACACTTTTCTGACTTTTCTCATGCTAGCCATTAGTTGAAAATGATATCTTGATGATCCAGTTAACTGAACATTTGTAGCAAAAGATATAAACATGTGATGCTGACACTAAAAAACCTTTAATGAACAGAACCCAAACAACACTCATTATGCCATGAACTACCAGCTTATTCTGCCTTCCAATGCAGCACATGTTCCTTTGACAATATCTACTTTACCATCATAGAATTCACTTTGAACTGAAATCATCATAAAAAATAAGTTGTGATAATTGCATAGACGAATTTCTCAATTATTGTCTCAACAGATCCACTGGTATCGCCAAGGCGACGTCGACCCGAAATTCAAAAAAATGATCTACTTCAATTCGGCTTCGATCGTGCTTCTCTGCGTGTGTGCTAACGTTTATTTTTTCAAGATACCCTGTTCTGCAAACTGACACAAGCTAACTCTGGGAATACTGCGTCTTTTGTCATTCCTGGAGTACTTTTATAAAGGCTTCTTTGGGAACTTCAACTTTGCCGATTTGCCTCATTCTTTTTTTCCCCTCTTTTTGATTTTTCAGCAGCTTCATTCTCCGAGTTATATCTCCGCCATACTGTGAACAAATGAATGCATAACATAGTCGTAAGCCTAATGTAATCGAAGGAAATATTCTCAGACAAAATGTGCTTGAGAGAGTCGTCATTTTTCAATTGCTAGGCAGATATATACGGAGAAACGAAATCAACTCGTCCTGTGAGGGTCCATTTTTCTGGCTTCTCATTAGTTCTCCTAAGCACTTGCATAACATTCCTACTAAATTTTAAGACTAATATCCATTGGCTCTTCTATAAGACGTTTGGCCCCTTTCCCATGAACACAATAATCTATTATCTTCGGATTTTGTAGGTGATGTAGCTGAAACAATACTGCGAACATGGAATAATTTAGTCCATGTTCGAATAAGATAATTTAGATCTTACTCAAGCACATTTTACTGCGATAATACTCATTGCTTATATACGCATTCCAATATATTGTACTGTGTACTGTTATTAATTGTTCAGCTATTTAATGTCCAGATTTCTATCTTCGTTTTGTACTTACACATTTTGCTACGACATCTTTTCTCAATGCATTTATTCTGTGAAAAAATGAAGATGGAGTTCATTGCTTATCTATTTGAAATAATAATTCTACATTTGTGCAATGCTTATGAGAAATAAAGTTTTCATGATACAGATTGGTATATGTAAAATGCAGTACATCCTTTACCCTCTACTGTTCTTATGTAGGGAGGCAAATTAATCGGCTATTCTAATAGATTAATAGTTGTAACGAAAGCTCTGGTCTACAGCATATCATTAGTTCTTGTATTTAGTATATAAATTACTTCCAACCACTATTCCGAGTATAACGCCGAGTCCCGAACATGCCTTGGGATATGGGAATGATCCCATATGGTTGGTTCCTTACTTGTGAGCGTGGTTCCTTACTTGTGATACTGATAAATTCAACATACGTACGTTTCTCTGGCAATGATTTGTTTTCCAATGGTAGCTCGTATGATAATAACGAACAGTTGCTTGGGTATAGCGTCCTTGAGTTTCAAGCACATATGTCTCCCCATTCGTACTGCTTTGATGTCATTGAATACTATGAGGAATATAAAGATGGATTTTTTGGTTATTTGTTAAAAAAATATGACTTTCAGAATATCTTGTTACTGTTTTAAATTTCATACTGACAAAAAATAGCATCAAAAGCTACCTGCAGATAATTCTGGAACAAGCACATCATTAATCAAAATATCGACTTTCACCAGGTTGGCTTCCTCATATCCTGCGTCCTCGTAATCAAAACTGTAGAAAGGTTTCATTATGCAAAATTTAAATAATCTGAAGAACTTCAGTTAAAACACAATGACTCATCCCACAAACAGAAGATTGAACCAGACCAAAATGAGATGTAAATATATACTGTTCTATCATTAGTTAAGAATTCACTCAATATTCCTTATATTTTACTATTTTTTATCATATGTACACAGCAATACCCTGCTGAACGTTGACAACAGAGCTCTATGTGAATCAGGGCCATTATACCATGAATTGTAAAAATACATACAGAAAGCTAACGAAGCATATATATAATAACTAAGGATGACTAACTAAACATCAAATAATCCTTAGGACTCTCGGAATGGTTCTCTTGTTTGATATCGACTCAAGAGCGGTAATATTTGTCCCCTTGGGACTCGAGTTCGAAGATTAATTCAGAGCAAAGCGGACAGCTTTAGGTGGAGTATTACTGTTCTTTTTAATTCATGCAGGAAAAATAAAACATCTATTGTAAATTCACAGTACCTTCCAAATCCTGATGTTATTGTCTTCAGTTTATTGTTAAAATCAACAATGATTTCGTTCAAAGGCAATTTGTATTCATAAATTGCTCTGTTATTGTCGATGTAAGTGGTATTAATTTCTATCCCATCTTTTTCCTATAAACAAAGGCAAATTTCTAATCGGCTGAGTTCAACTTCACAGATATAGCCACATACATACCATGCATAGCTGAACAATATCATTCTGAAATTTAACTGGTGCGATGATCGTACCACTGACCATAGGCTGCATATATTTTTCTATTTGATTCAATTCAGGAAAATCAGCTGGACTTTTGATGGTAATTTCCTTTGATCCATGAAGTTTTATTGCACTCTCGGACGACAGTACAGCTAAATAGGATAGTCAAAACAACCGATTAATATTTAAGTCCATTTACAAATTTTTTAATCATTTATTTTATATTATAAAATTTTAGTTGGGACCCAGTAGCCGGTTCTTTGTATCATACTGAAACTATATATAGGAACTGTAATGATCAATTGTAATTTACGGGTACTGTCAAGAAACAATTATTAAATTATGAGATCTAGCTCATATCATCACAATACAATCACTTTGTCGAATAGAGTTAGCTTCAAGCAACTAGCTGGAGAACTATACAACGAATCACTATCATCGAGTCAGGAGTAATACCGATAGAAGGAACACTATTACAATATGCTATTCCAAACGCTTAATATTTTCCTTTCAGTGCTGCTCCACTAACCTTTATAAGGGACTGTCGGTGCAGTGCATATAACAATTTCATCATATTCCTGCTCAAGCCTTTGTTGAAAGACATCCATATGCAGGAGGCCGAGAAAGCCTAGACGAAATCCAGCACCTGCAAATTCCTCCATTTAATTACATCATGGAACAAGAAAATATAAGAACAATATTGCTTTTACCTAAGGCTGCAGTTGATGCAGACTGAACAGTTACGCTGCTATCATTCAAAGTTAATTTTTCTAAAGCTTTTTTCAAACTGGTGAAGTCTGACTGCTGAGCAGGGAAGAGCATTCCAAACACCATGGGTTTTGCAGGCGTGAAGCCAGGAAAGGGTTCTACGGGAGCGCCGACATGATACACCGTGTCACCTATGCGAGCCTCGGATGTTGACTTCATTCCACAGAACATATAGCCTACTTGACCTAATGGTGAAGTACAATTTAAAATTTATATCCTAGAGAACAGAATTTTTTCTAGTTTCAGTTATGTTGAGAAACAATGGTTTCATGAAATCTCAACAATAACACCAAATTGTACCAAACATGCACTATGCTTAGTTTCTGTTGAAGATGACCTACATCAAGCAACAAGATAAATTGCTCTAAGCCAATAATGATGATGGAGCTTCTTTTACATACCTGCATATAAAACTTCAGTAGGATAAAAATCTGGTCGCAAGATGCCGACTTCTTTCACTTCGTATGAACCTTTCGACGATTTGGATGACGATAAAATGGATGAGGTGATTCTGTCACCTGTTTTTATTGTGCCGCATGACAAGGCTATATTGGCGTTTACCCCTCTATAGCTCTCATACGAGGAATCGAAGAGAAGAGCTCTAAGCGGTCGATTTGAATCGCAATCATTAAAATGTTCGCTTGGTGACGGCAAACGATCCACTATTGCCTAAATGCGTAAATAATGTATTTTATATAATTGTTTGTAGAAATTCTACTACAAAAAGGGAACAAAATATCACATGTATATTGAGTAGCAAAAATCATCATGTCGATATATTAATAAAGAGGGTCGGAGATACCATAAATCGAGTGGTCGCAATTGATGAGCAATGTACCTATTATACAGTCACTGCATATACCAATAAAATAGTTAACAAAAGCAGGTTAAGTAAAGACAAGGTGAAACTAATCAACAAAGTTGAACTTCACCTCCAGTATCAATGAAACATTCAATCCTGATTTAGCAGAAACTGAAATAATATCTTCTTGAGGAATATCTAAAAATCTTTCCATTTCTGAGCTCACACCTTCAACATTTGCAGATTTGAGATCTATTTTGTTTATAACAGGTATGACTTTGAGCTCTTTCTGTAATTCGAATTAATAACTACTTTTTAAGAAGTATTCCTAAAATCATTTTTTATTGTTTGATTACAATGTTATGATCTGATTACCTCCATGGTCAAATAAAAGTTTGACAGTGTTTGAGCTTGCACACCTTGAGTTGCATCAACTAGAAGAACAACGCCTTGACAAGCACCTAGAGAACGAGAAACCTCATATGAGAAGTCCACATGGCCCTGAGATGAATAAATATTCCAAATGCTAAGTGTATGAATAATATTGAAAAAAATCTTGTTTCTTTCATCTACATAATCTTGATTATCTATGGATCCTGGTCACACCCTTATCAGGATTAATGGATAAAAATATATAGGATATAGGGAAAGATATAGGAAAGGCGAAAGTCGAAGTACATCTCTTTAATTGCATTGACTTAATAGACATAGAAAAGAAATGGTCTGATGGTAAATGTTCGCTATTACAGTAGAACCGCTTAATAAATCCTCGGATAAAAAATACGACCACAAATTGAATCCAATTACCTCGGGACCGAATTTTTGCATTAAAATATAGCCGGTTAAAAAATCCAAAACCCGCTTTATAAATCCATTTTGTTCATACTAAGTATTCCATTTTCTAACGATTTTTGTGAATAAACTGTTAGTGTAATCTCATTCGATCCAAAATGTAATTTGGCAATCTCATCAAATCGAGCGTATTCAAACTGGGATTATCTCGCAGTCAGTCGCCTGTTGTGTAAAAGGTATCGAGGGATTATGTTTTATTCTTTGAAAAGATAAACAGATGATCATCTTAGAGTGACATTTACACCCAAACAAACCTCGTTGTTTCAATTTTTTGCATCACATGATTCATAAATACACTGTACTAAATTATTTGCGTTTCTTTTTGTACTCATTTTTATCTTCACGGTTAATAAATCCCCCGCTTATTAAATCCAAAATCGCCTTGGACGGATGTGGATTTATGAAGCGGGTTCTACTGTATCAGAAATTATTTTCTACCTTTAACTACCAAATACTTTTCATCTTACTGGAGTATCAATCAAGTTCAGCAAATACTCTTCCCCCTTGTGTTTAAATACGATTGAGGCAGTTTGCGCTTTGACAGTTATTCCACGTTCCCTTTCGACCTGTAGTTTGTCAAGCACTTGTTTATTTTCTGATGTGGCTGAGATCGTCCCAGTAACTGCAAGTACAAATACACGGAAATGAACATAGTGTTACCTATGGCAGAGGTGGAAAACCTGCCGCTCCGGGGTGATATTTGCGAGCAAATATAGGGGATCTAGGGACAACATGTTTAGCTACCCTGTGAACAATTTTTTCTTATTTTCAGGAAATCACATGTGCTTTTCTATCAAGTATTATTGTATAGCCTTAAACCGTTGAGCACACATTCACTTTATTTGTACAGAATATATATGTGATTTATGTGCAAGTATAACATACAGATCTTTCACTTTATCAAACCCAAATATTCTTGAATTAGTGTTACTTTCAAGCATCCTGTCAGCCAGTGTACTCTTTCCATGATCGACATGCGCCACGATGCTGAAATTGCGAATTTTGTCTGGAGGGAATTTTGACAAATCTACCTTTTGACCAGCATTTGTCTCCGCTTTCTTTTGCTTCAAAAATGAATTTATGACATAGATTTATGAATAAAGAAAAACTTGTAATCGTATTTGTGGAGGTGCTGCAAATTATTATTATTATACTTACTTCAATAGTAGAAATACTGAAATCATGCCTTGATTCTTTGTACTTGTACCGAAAAACCGATAGCACTGCGGGGCAGCTTCCGCCATATAACGTGCATTGTCTTAGAAAATAGTTTACTCTGATCATTTTTTCATTGTGTAATAAATAAATTTAGTTTCATTTTTGTGTTGTGATTAGGGAACTTTGCTGTTGCCAGTTGGTGAAGAATGATGCATGTTACAAAGGTCGTAACCTTCGACCTTCGCCTCTTCTTCGTCTGAGCCTATTATTTCGTCATAACTGCATTCGAATAAAACATTTGTTTTAACCTCATACAAGTTTTCACAGGCTAACAAACTTGGTAAACGTACGGTACATTTATTCTGAATCTTTTTCATCCATAACTAACTAGTCTTATGGAACGAAAAGGATTTTTCTATGTTGACTCTGAGGTTATAAAATAGTCAGCGTTACTATAGATACCATATCTCATGAATGTGAAAATTACAAAATGCCTCGGTCATCGAAAAATTGAAAATAAAAAGCACTAATCCTCTTCGTTGTACAACTATTCATGTGAAATATTTAATAAACGGGTTCCATACAAATCAAAATACTTCTACTTGAGAAGGCTTCCATACACACATGTTATGACATAAAGTTCGGAATTATCAAATTTTACTGGAAAGCAGTGCTTACTAATATATTATTCATGCTGTTTTATTCCTTAATTATTTTTATCAAAAGGACGTACACATGGTAACATATTACTTCAATAGATCTCCCAAGTACCCACAATGAGACATAATTTAGAAGGACATATTGTATTACTTTTCGGTTTGCTAACACTTTCGAGGAATGGAAAGTGTAATACAAAAACTTTCCTAATATTCCATGAAATGGAAGGCGGTGGAATGTGTTTGGTGGGAAAAAGTGCGGGAGAACAAGCTTTCGAAGCATTTCTTTCCAAAAAA
>QRAM01000157.1:0-201927 GCA_013436055.1 Halocynthia roretzi | reverse complement strand
CCGAGCAGTTTGTAGAACATCCGGGGTCTGCTAGACTTATTGCTTTTCGTATGCGGGGGTGTTTTTCCGAGGAGTTACTAGATAATTTCCTCTTAGGTTTCCGTACAGATGTATCATCCTGGTTACGTTGTTCTTCTAATGAGTCTTCTTCCGACGAGTTAAGTAACACCGGGTTGATTTGGTCATCAGAGTTAATTGGTAAAGCGTCCTTGATTGATTGGTTAATTGAAACATTAGTGATTAGTTTTTCTTGTTGTCTTGTTTTAATCAACAGCGGGCACTGAGCTCTCTGATGCCCTGTTTCATCGCAATTTTTACACGTTTGTTGCTGTCCTCTGTATTTTGTGAGAATGGTGAAGCCTTCTATTTCGATATAGCTCTTGAGGGGTTTATTTTCCAAATCTTCGCGTTTCATGAATAGTCTTCTAATGCCATTTTTGAATCCTTTATGATCTTTCATTTGAATGAAGTCTTCCGCTGGTGTACTTCGTTTTTCAAAATATAGTGAGATTATGGAATCCGGCATTGCCAGTGGTACCCAGTACAAGAAAACTGGTATTTTTTCAGAGATATATAGACGGTGGTGTGGTATTGAGACTCCTTCTTTTTTTAGATCCCAGATAATTTTATCTGCTTTGAGGGCCTGGGTTCTTGCTTTGAACGTAATGTCAACAGAACCATTTGGTAGTTGTACTATCCCTTCTACGTTTTCCAAATTAACTTTGACACTTTCTAGGAAAGGATATAACTCATCTCGTTTTGGAGCTTCTTTGAACTTGAAATTTAGATCTTTAGATCTATCTAGAACACTCCTAACAGACTTGTTCTGTTGTGCTGCTTCTGCGTACGATTTGCGTGTTGATGCTTCCATGGCTTCACGCAACTAAGCATAATGATATCACGAACCATAACACTAAATGTAACTATCTATTACAAGGTAGCGTGTATCATGTCTCTTGAGATTGCTTCGTTAGGAGGGGTGAAATTCGCGTTTAAGTAAGTACTACTCATTACTTCGACTCAAGGTGTTGTAAAGAGTTTCAGCAGATTACTCTTTCCGAACGAGGTGTCGTATACTACGGCCCGCGGGAAGTCCGGTATGCCTTGCAAACTATTAATAACCAGCAGTGGTGAAGACCTCAAATAGCTCGAAGCTGTAAATACTACTTACACATAATTGTCACTGATTATGCTAGGTTCAGGTACAGATAGGAGGGCGAGGCTATTATTCAGGAACAGAATTAAATGGTTACAGATTGGAGAATACGTATCGTTGACACATGCTACATTTACTTTAATCTTAGCCTTACTGAAGCTTCAGTTTTTATTTTAATATCAGCAGAGTCCGGGTGAGCCTGCGAAGGAAAAGCTCTTATAGATATATTTCGAGGTTCTTATTTTGACCGCGGGATTGGTGCTACGTAGGAATAATCCGCACCTTGGTGGTCCTCCTTAATATTGTGGGATGTATTTGTACCCGCTTGCTCAAGTCGGTAAATATATTTTGGGAAACATCAGACTAACAAACGCAAAAACTTCTCCCATATCAAATATAGTACTCCTTGCCAACATTGCCCTTACGTCCCGTCCCTTATTGTACACGTGGAAGATAAACATGAAAGTTATTCCTTTTGGCAACATTTCAATAAACATTGAATATATTAAAGTTAATCACATTAACAAATTATATGCTATAATTTTATTGATGTTACTGCTGATCAATATATGATAATGAAGAGCAATATACTACACCCTTCCCTGACATCTCCAACCAATCTGTCCGTTTTAATATAGTCTACTGGGATGTAACTTGACTAAATTTTAATTTATACCGCTATCAGATTACAGACACGACAAAGAATAATCGCGCACAAGTAACTGCCACATAGAAATGCACAAAAAATTGCGTATCACGGTTGTAATAGGATTCCCAGCTTTATTCTGCGTGGCAGCAGCGCTGTGTTCAAGCGAAGAGGCGAAAAATCCCGACTATCCATACAGATATTTTACCACCAAGACACTTTATGAAGTTTCTGGAGGAAATATCAGCACGTTTAAACCGAGAGTGCCAGACTGTAAGTATATGTAGAACGGTAAATGGAATTGAGGAAGGAAGATATAATAATATGATAATCAACTGTATTAACTCATGTATTTGCCCCTCATTTACTCAACAATACATATGAGACAATGCCGCGGTTCGAGTTCCATGGGATTAACATATTTCCAATAAAGGTAACCACAATTCTACTACAGACGTTTATATTTCATATTGTTTTCTTGTAAATAGATTGTAAGCCCATTCATATCTTTATGGTCGTTCGCCATGGTGCCCGCAACCCGGGTGCTGACTCCTACGACTTTTTGAATCAGCTACTGGAAATGGCAAAGAAAGTAAATTCAACTGGAAATGCACAACTATGTGATAAAGACCTGGAGGTACTATAAGTTAAGATCGACTAAAAATTGTAATGCAATACTGAAAACGGTTCAACTACAGGATGTAAGTAATGCAGGAAATGTACGACATCCTTTCGACGCAATACTAGATTGATCAAAGTAACACATTTCAATGCATGAACTCTTTGCAAAATAAAAGCTGGACCATGGTCCCGCTGCTAATTCTTTTTTAAGATAACTGATTAAGTAACGAGTATGCATTGTGTCGGCAGTGCAAGATTAACATAATAGAAAGAGCCACTTGTTATCATAGCAACTGCTAACTGGGACCGCGGTTTTACGTATTTTGTGTAATTTTTTCTATCAGATACAATTATCGAAATCCCACACTGAATACATTGCATACCTTAAAGAGAAAAATATGAATTATTTGGATGCATTATTCACAGGAAATTCGACGATGGAAAAATTGGTACGATCCACAACTGAAGAAAGATCTGGCTCCAACCGGTTACAGCGAGATGGTTGGGCTTTCGAAACGATTTGCTGGAAAATTTCCAGAAATTCTAGCCGATGCTGATAGCAACACCGATAAATATAGGTTAAACCAATTCAAACATTTTTAATGTTGTTCACCGAGTGTTGGCGGAACAAAAATTTCATTTACCTTTCACAAACAGTTACACACAAACGAGGTTATTATGATGGAGGATTGGGAAGGGTTAGAATGAGAAAACTAAAATACAGGTCTTATCGACCAGATGTCAATTTTTACTAATTTGTAGGTTTTTCACGAGTATACCTAGAAGATCGAATCAATCAATGCATGCATTTGCTAACGGACTTTTCAAAACTCAACAAGCTCGCGACCACGCGTCATATGAAACTACGGAGTGGTTGCTTCATTTCTACGACTACTGCGAAAAATATTCAACGCAAATTAACGACAACGATACATCGATGGCCGACGTCGACAAGTTCCTGAACGGTAATAATGATCTGCTAAACCGCAGTACATACAAACAACATGTATACGTCGCGAAACTTGTTCTTTGCTAACTTGACATTTGCAATCTTTCCCGATTTTACTGTTGTCTAAACTCTAAAACATACATAATTTGGGTTTATAGGATCGTACGTCACCAAAGTCGCAGACAACTTTGCACGAAGATTGGGAATACCACGAGCTAATGTTACGAACGCACTGATAAAGGACATTTGGAAAGAAGGGTGCGCAAACGAACAATGGACAACTGGAAAAAACGGAGCTTGGTGTTTGCCGTTTAGGGAAGAGGACTTCAAAGGTTTGTACTCTGCACAGAACTGTACTGCATTAAAGCTATACAATACTGTAGAATTGAGCCCCCATGATTTTTAGTAATGGAATACGCCAAGGACATGGACGACTATCTAACAAAGAGTTTTGGACATGAAATTTCTTATAAAATCAGTTGTCATCTGGTTGATTACATCATGAAAGCGTTGAAAAATGCCAGTAAAGGTAATGACACCGATAGGCTTCGTGGTCATTTCGCCTTTGGACACTCACAAACAGTTATGTGTACCGCTTCTAATATGGGTTTAGTAAAGGTGACTTTTTAAAAATGACTTTTTCTTATTCATTAGAAATTGTCGTCATTAATTACAGTCACACCGATTTTTTTCAGGACGGTGGTTTATTAACATCTGATAATTTTGCTAAGGAATGGAACAGAACATTTCGCAGCAGTTTCTACGAACCGAGTGGAGCTAATATCGCCATTGTTTTATACAGATGCACAGGTAACTTGAACTGTAAAACACACACAATAAACAGCAAATGTGTTTTGTCAGAAAAAATTACAAGGTGTTAATCCCAAATATATGCAATACTAAAAATGCGTCAAATAGTTTTCAAAAATCTCCACGCTTAACCGAATTTTACCCATATTAACTAAAAGATATTGGTTTACAATAAATACGAGTTTGCTTAATGATATGGGGATAATTTATAATTCCAGGATGATCAATTTAAACTGCTTTGATGTTTCTTTCACTGAACAGGCTTAGAAAAACTAGAATTACATTGCAGTTTTATTGTGCAATTGTCAACATGAAACGACATTTTCCAATTCACGCTGCCTCAAAAAACACTAGAAATATTAAATTAAATAAACTAGCAGTGCTGTAGAGAGTACTTTCGAAATCATATTACCGTAATAAAATTCCAGATCAAGCAGACGATCACAGAATCCAAATGTTTTTGAACGAAATTCCAGTGGGATCTCCTAAATACCCATCCATGCCAGCAGACAGTTTATGGAGTTTGGACGACGCTTTGGAATACTACAGTTACTGTGACCCGGAGAAATACGACGTTACTGCGGAATGTAAACTAGACCCACTCATGGGGTCCTCCACATAATTTCCATGTCTTTCAAATATTTTATACCTAACTCCTTCAATAATAAACTAATGAATCTCGATCTGCAAGAAAACGAAGTATTTCCATACCATTATCACACAGTATTTTTCATATATTATGTTTCACCTCGCCTGTCATTTTAAGATTGGACAACTATTCTAAATCTTTCTACAAGAATAGTCTGTAAATCTTCAAAAAAATTCATATTACAGTACATAACTACCATAAGCCCAAACCCCCAGTTTCCACCGAGTTATTCCTACAATTTGTTGCTATCTTCGCCTGAGCTAAATAGATGCCATTCACATTTGTATAGCATATATGTATTTTCTGTGCACTTCCTGTTATATATATATCATGATCAATTTACTGAATACTAAGAAAATTCTACCATAATTCTGAATTTTCAATCCACTGAATATTTACATGGCAGGCACAATGCATAAGGCACAAGTTACAACAATCAATTATGATGTGAAGAAAACACTAAGCTGTGCTTTCCTTTAACATGCGTACCCTGCTTATATAAATATAGAGAATATGGACTGCCCGATCAGTTTGGATAAAAAACCTTTTGTCCTATAGGATGTAGTGATAATTACATGTGATGGTTTGTGACTAAAAAAAACAGTCGATTAACCAGCTAGCAACAGTCCTAACATGTTATCAAAGTGTGAACAAAATTATCTTTTCATACTTATCATCTTCGGGTATCCTTCACATATTTTGTTAAAATTAACAAAATTTTGGTCACATTTGCCTGAGAAATTACATTTGCTCTAGTTTAAATGTACCTTACCTCAAACAGAATTATAAAATACTGCTAGAACACAACTGGAGAGATTATACTATCAGTAGAAATTCTTAAAAATGTCTCCGATCAATAATGAAAAAAGCGATAAGGAATCTGGAGCGTTTCGCATTAAGTACGAATACAGCTCTCTTATATGCTGTCACTCCATTATAACGAAGCTCTTGAATGAATATATTGAATCATACAAATGGATTACTTGATAGTGGATTTCAGAATTAAAGGAATACATACTCCATACCTACTCAGCATTCTCAGTTGGTATTGTCACATATGTATCTCCACTCCAATAGGTCTTGAATTGCTCGACAATCGGGTACTCCACCTTAATGGAAATTTCAAATCAATACAGATTGATATAAATATATTTTTATACCTCTCTAACATTCTATTTCATTTTTTCAAAACCAAATCTTCAGTAAGAATATTGAGTCAGCATTATTGATTCAAGGTCTATCGACATACCTCCATAGAAATTTTTGGATCCCAAAATCCAATTATAATATCTTATATTTCCACAGTAATAAAAATTACTTACATATTCCCCATCCTTATTGGGTAAACTGATGTTCATTTCGCTTGACTTGGCTGTAATGATACTGCAATCTTTACAATTTTCGTTAAGATACAAAAGACAGCCATCCGTTTTTTCGATCATCACAGTTGGCACGGAACCAAGAGCCTAAAGAAATCGACAAAGAATATGACTCATATCAGTAATGAGTTATAAACATATTCCCAGTTTTGTGTTTTTTCCACAACTGTATTTACGAAGGCCCAAAATCAATACCGTATATATATTATTCATGTATGATATGCCACATACTCATCTGGATCCTCTGCCGAAAACCTTACTATCAGCTTTTAACAAGTTGTCTCTGACATGTTTGAACAATCATATACCAAGTACACATAGGAATAGGTCTCAAAAATGATTTTCTTTGAAAACAAATTGCATACAACAACCGGGATAGGTCCAGCACTCTGGTCTTATATGCTATAAAATTTATATGAGATGCATAAAAAAACCATACAGTTAACAATGCCACCAGTAAGTTATTATTATAAAAAGTGTGTTCACCTGTCCTTTGACACTTTGACAATTTATAAATTCAAGTGCAGCGATGAGATTGTCAAACACAACATTTGTCTTTTTGCATGTGTCTGAATGGAACAAAAAATATGTAATATACTTGTTTTAGCATACTATTAAGTTACAACAGAAAAATCAAAGTAGACGGAAATATACCAATCACTATCGAGTTTATTTTTCCTTCCACTTTGATCATGCAGTTTTCGCATTTAAATGCATAAACAGTTTGCTTCATCTTAGGATCCTTAATAACGATATCCTGGTTATTCTTTTGGTATTCCTGCAAGTAGACGATATCTCAATTTGGAAGTAAATAAAATATTGTGAAAACATGCAATGGATAAACTCTTAACAAAAACGCTCGGAAATTTCATCAACCCCATGGACCATAAGGTTTCTTTAAAAGACAACAGAATCAAATATAATCAATCAGTATAATTCACATCACAGGAATAAATTGAACAAATTAAAAAAATCCTTTGGGAAAGAAAATAACATTATATATTATTTATAAAACAGGAAACTACAGTTGCAATCCAGTGTGGAACAAGGCAAGTTATTTTCTCTGTGATGAATAATGAATTCAAACACAACTATAAAAAAAAGGATCCGATTTCTGTATCTTTGTCTGGCAAGTATTTATTCCGTAGTTTTAAGACTTATCTTGATTCGACCTTCGTATTGAAAGTTCAGGATGTATCGGGGAAAAATAACTTGAAATATTCATAGAAAAATCGAGCACTTACAATGACCCATTTATTAGCTTCCAGAGCAAACTTTGCTGGTCTGGTGACTTGTGCAGCTGGCTTGACTGGTGTAGTCACCTTGGATACGGTTTTGGCGGCTTTGAACGGCACAGCAGATTGCAATCTCAAATTAGGATTTTTATGAGTTTTCATGTTATCAGTCACCTTCTTCAATCCTAAATGACAACCAAATTTGGTCATTGTAATTTGTGTGAAGGGATGGTCATGCCATAGGATCATGCATTTTCACCACTAATCGTGCATAAACAAGCATGATGAACAACATTGCCATCTCTTAAGTCATCTCAGTGTGAACGATGTATAGGTACTCTAGGTGCTAAAAGCCTTCACAGAACTTGGAATTTTAGTACCTTCACTTCTAGATATGGATTGTGCAATCTATAAAATGCTACTGGAAGATTTTCACATTTTAAACAAGACTGCTAATGACTAATTGGTTGTAACCAAATTGTCAAATAAGGATAGGATGAGAAAGATATTGTATATTTGTATTGACTGTTAACCTTCACTCAAACTCACCCTTAGTAACGTCTGATCCCTTATTGAGATCACCGAGCAATGCAGACACATCAGCAGATTCTTTAACAGGAACATATGGTGCAGCTGGTGCAGCTGGTGCTGGAGGTGGTGGTGGCGGCGGCGCACTGGCGGCACCGACAGTTGCAACAGGGCCCTTTTACATAAGAGTTTCTTAGCCTTATCTAGCATTCATTTTTTTTAAAGAGTGGAAACATGAAGGTATATAGGAAGGATAGAATTGAAGTCAATTTAGGAACATGATGAAATATCTCTTGATATATATTCTTTATTAGCATAGAAGCTAACATAAAAACTCATTAAATAAGTGATAAAACAAAGGCTGTTCTATTTAAATAATCTAACTGATGGGAATTCTGAGTGTGTGTGTGTGTGTATGTGTGTGTGTGTGTGAAGTAAAGTAACACTGCATACAGAAGTACTTGCATATATTCTAACAAACAGCAAAAGCATGCAATGGGTTGGTTTTCCCACACTCAGACACTCAGGACTTTGGTCAGTGAAAATCTTACAATGGTGTTTAATATTTTCAAAATCAATCAATGCTTTCAAAATTCTAACCAGTTGCTATTCCCAGGCCTTTGAGATTAATCTCAGTAAACAGAGCATGAGAGGCAAACCCGACTGATCTGGTTGGCACAGACTGCATAAGAGGGGGTTCGTATTCAGGAAGTGGTGGAGGCAGTGGGATAGAATGAGACTCAGTTAAGTCCAGAATATAATCTGAAATCGGTGGGGAAGGTGGCGGGGGCAGCATATCGAGTTCGTTATATGTGGTGGGTGAGGGTGCGTCTCGTGACGGCTGAGGAGGAATTATGTTTTTTTGACCTTTTTTAAGGTGATCTGGTTTAGGAGGGACAAGGGGCTTGGGAATAATTTCAGAAGGAAAGGAAGTATTCTACAAGGTGAGAAAAGAGAAGACAAGTGAAAGAAAAAGAGAGAAAAGAAGTCAAAAGTACAACAGCTACCTACCTTTATATTCCACATTACTCCCGTGGTATGGAACTTCTTAATATAATCACAAAGTGGAGCGAAAATGGCTTTCAATTTGGCGTTCCAATCTTTATCTTGGTGTTCCCTAGTGATTAGGAAAAAGATAATTAAATATATATTCATCTATAGATGGTATTCAAAACAAAAATATCCACACTACATATAGGTAGGACAAAATAAACAACACATACTTTGGAATTTTGTTGATATGGAAGAGTGTCCCATTGGCACATTCATTGACGTATGGACCGGGGGCAGGTTCGATAGTGATCCAAGCGAACGCGCTCACCGCATCGTTAATCGCGTTTGTGTAGGACGCATATTTTTTATCCTTGAAGTTTGCATCTTTAATTTTCGTGATTTCATTGAGGCAAGTTGAGAGAGGCTCAATCAATTCAGCAAGAACCTCCTGTAGAGAAAATACAGAAAGAACATCAGGCTATTGTAATTGCGGACAGTTATGAAAGTTATCCAGGATTTTTAAAGGTTTGAAAATATAATTTTTGCTAAGTAGATAATTATTTAAGTCAGAAAAGACATACTGGTTTTGGTCTACGACTTGTCGAGGCACACACCAGAAACTTCCTTTGCTCTTGTGCAAGCCGATAAACAACTTCGCCCTGAAAACAATTCATTTAAATTTCTGGTATATTTGTATTATAACACACAGGCAGATTTTGAGGTTCATTTCTTCAAGATTTTATTATAACTATAATAATTACAGTTATTGAAAGCAAAACGCATTATATTATGTGGTTACTTCGATTCCAAGTTTAATATAAAGTTACCGACCGCTTTTTTAACTGCATCGGATTCAGTTTTGTTGCAGGCGTCACGAAATGGCGTTATATGCTGGGCAATGTAGTTGTCATATCCAGAGATCATTTCTGAAGCATCTCCTTCTCCTTTATTAAAATATATTAGAAATTGATAGAAAATACCACAATCTTTGATTAATGAAATTGAATTAATATTATTAATCTAGAATCTAGTATAATTAGTCTTCATATAATCTCACCATTAACAGCACTTCCAGAACCTTCTTTGTTAGCTAAACTCTCCAGACGTTTAGTAACAGATTCAAGTCGGGTAACAAGGCCTGAGATATCACCAGAAGACATGATGGCAACGATTGACTTACTACTTGATAAAATACGAATGAATACTCGAATCTATTGAATACAGGAAAAGATTAGATAATGTAGAATAATATGCAATGTAAGATGCAGATACGTGCAATTCAATTTTAAACTACTGCCATAATCACCCGCTCAACTAAAGACTTTACTATTCTTGAGTATAATTTACAGTGGCTACAAAATACCATGTGGAGGAAACAGATGTAGGCCTCGAGCTGCTAACGACACCCAAAAACCTACATTCATTACTCACCAAGAACACACCTATTTTGACAGCGCAGCTGTTCCGGCACCTTGTCAATTCGTTACAGCAAACACAAAATCGGAGAAGCGTGACCATTTCCCGGTACTTCCAATAAATATTTACCCATGCACGCACCCCAGATACCCTATTCGTGGGTAAATGCCCCTACCTCCTGACTATTATAATCATGACTACTACATTGCACAAGCATATCTGCTTATACTACAGGAAAATGACGTTTTTTCAAACCCAACCTCGTCCCATCCAACCTAATCAACCACTATATCAATGTATACATGTATCAACATTTATCGATTCTTCTTCTTCTGACATGAATTTTTTTTCTTTTCGAAGTTTTTTGCAAAAGCCCTCACTAATTCAACCGGTCCGGTTTCGTTAACGCCGCCTCGGCATTTTGACTGCAGTCTCTGGATAGCTTAAGTGACGGTGAAGCACCGTAATGAAACTGTTACTCAGTGCAAACATCCGACATTTTTCTGCATGTCAAACAGAAAACATTCCATTCCTTACTAGCTGCATGTGTTCTTAAAGTAAATTTCGTTTTCGTCCATTATTACCCGGAAGCAAGTGCTTCTGTAAAATATCCCCAAACATGAATGAAGTTTTAAATCACAAAACTGAATCACAATGGAACGTAGTAGACGTATTAGCAAAGGAAATGAACATAAGGTGTTGTGGCTGTAGATCTATACGTTGAAAAATTGATAAGTCTTATGATAATTTATTCCTGCATCCAGGAGAGACATTGTTATCAATCTCATGACCATGATAGAAAAGGATGAATGCACCATACCATTTATTGCTCGTTACAGAAAAGAAAGGACAAATGCGATGGACCCTGATTCGATACGAAAATTTGTTGAGTTACTAAATGATTTCAGGTAAGTTGTTGCCTTCACTTGAACTTACTAGAGCTATTCACAGACCCAGCAAAAAATCGCAAGATTGTATGCTATCTAGTACTTATGCATAAAAATTCCCAATATGTTGGCTAATGATTTAATCCATACGGAAATTTGTTGAGTTACTGAATTATTTTGGGTAAGTTGTTGCCTCCACTTCAAGTTACAAAAGTCATTTGAAGACCCACCACAGTTTCACAAGATCTACATATTATATGCTATTTTTAATCTAGTACTTGTGGTGCATAAAAATTCCTTCCATTGGTAAACTTGTCTATTGTTGAGTTATGACAATACTTGGACCATTGAATTATATACTAACTTTGGCTACTAAGTTGAGTATGTACATCGCCCTGCACTGTCTATGCAAGCCATGGTGAGGAACTTTGATCAGCTCACTATGTTCACAACATTCGCAAATGAACATGGACATTAAGAGAAAATGGTTCAATTATTCTGTATTTCTGATCAGAACCGTACAAAAGAAATCGAACGCTATGATAAAAAGCGTAGAAAAACAGGGAAAATTGAATGTTAAGATCGAAAGTGCTTTACTAAGTGCTCAAACCATGGATGAATTGGACCATGTCTTTGCACCGTTCAAAGGTGAATATGCTGAAAAATCTTTGCTCGTTCTTGGTAGTTAGCCAGATTTTTAGGTTTGCTTTTCTTCTTTTAACAAGGCGAAAAAAAATCATCACTTGCAAACAGAGCTCGCGCTATCGGTTTGGATGACGCTGCGAACGCTGTGCTGACTAAACCTTCCGAAGTAATAAGTTGGGCGTCATACATAGCATCAAAAATGACCAATAAATGGAATAAGGCCCTTGGTGAATTTTAATATTATTTGTTGTTGCTGTATTCAGGTCAATCTCAAGAAGTGGGTGTCGAAGGGTACCGATGGTCGAAGCACCCTGTTCGAAGTGGAAAAGGGAGTCGGGCATATAATTTCGGACATGATCTCAAAAGACAAAGCAACGATGGACAAAATCCGAGACATTTTTCAACCGAGATCGATGACTCTAGAATCGAGAGTTGTCCTGGCAAAAGAAGAGGTGAATTCGGGAAAAGAAAAGAAAAAGGGCAAAGAAGCAAAACCTGACAATGTGAAGGTTAATAAAACTGAATCACAAGCGGCTCGTGGATCGAAGGATGATGCTGAAAAATACCAAATTTTTTTCAATTTTAATTGTCGATTACCCCTGCTAAAGTCTTATCAGGTAATAGTTCCATATAAATCACATTTGTGGTCGCTTTGCAATTGCCAAGAACAAGAATTTATAGTTAGTTATCTATATCTGGTAACCACTTGAAGGGGGCGTCACTTTAAAGTTTTTATTAAAATCAGACAAGTTATCTTCTGTTACTGTAAAAAGGATCGCATCAATGAAAGCAAGGGATGTGAAGTTGTAATTTTCATTCGTGCCATAATTTGCCATAATCAAAAGATTAACGAGTTTAACTCGAATTCTATGGTAACGTTGTCTAAAAAACAGGTTTGGACAGGGACAAGCTAAACGGTGGTACAGGTTGTGATAGTTTTCGAAAACATTATATTGTTTTGTCAGGTTCTTGCTATTAACAGAGGGGAGACTAAAAAGCATCTCCATGTAAAAATAATAATCGATGAACCGATGGAGACAAAATTTTCCAATTGGTGTAAACGCTTCTGGTGTTCCCACTGCCACAACCCTGATGTTGCCAAACTTTTGAAGCACGCTGTAGAGGACTCGTACTGTCGACTCATCAAACCCTTCATCATACGCAAAGCGAGGTATCTCCTAAAAGAAAACTTTGAGTCATTTACATTTTGGTCGTAACACGGCAAAATCTTTCAAGGTCTGACCTTACCAAACAAGCTAACAAGGAAGCCGTTGACGTTTTTACTCGAAACTTGAAAAAACTTTTGCTGACACCACCGCTCAGAGGCAAAGTATGGTTTGAAAATGTTTTAAAATTTGGGTTTCCTTACTACGGTAATGTGTTTTACGGTCATAGGTCGTTTTAGGTCTTGATCCCGGATACAGAAATGGCTGTAAATGTGCTGTCATATCTAGCGTGGGAGATGTGCTGATGACAGATACATTTTATTTGCATTCTGAAGTGAGAGTCACTTGAATTGTTGTTATTTAAGGATATTTCATGTATAAGACAGCTGAACTTTCCTTCCTCTCAGAGGCAGAGTTACGATAAAATGAAGCGCATGCTCCATGCTACAAAATTTAGCGTGATCGCCATAGGCAACGGCACGGCATGCAGAGAAACGGAAACATTCGTCTCCGATTTTATATCTCGTAATCGTTCTCGTGAGATAGCTTACTGCATTGTTAACGAGAACGGGGCATCTATCTACAGCGTGACACCAGATGCCAAGGAAGAACTGCCTGACCTGATGCCGGAAATAAGGAGCGCAGTGTCAATTGCAAGACGTTTGCAAGATCCATTGGTAGAGCTTGTGAAGATTGAGCCAAAACATATTGGAGTGGGAATGTACCAGGTATTATTGGCTTTGTGGGGAAAAAAGAGCTTTGTGTTATCATTATTATTGTCTTGACTTTGATATATCCTAGCAGTAGTATTATTCACATACTGATATGCCACATAGGCATTGGGTAAAATGGAATGATAGTGGTACATTATATTAATAAGATCAATCTAATGTTAACAATAGTTACAATGAATTTCTACAAATTATTACTAGTTCATTTCTATATTCGTTCACAGCACGATGTCCCCGAATTCTTGCTCAAGGCTGCTCTAAATGATGTGATTGAGGACTGTGTTACATATGTAGGTGTGGACCTCAATGTAGCGACCGTGTCCTTGTTAAGGTATATAGTTGATTGTAACTTGTGTTTTGGAAAGTTGTAGACTGAAACAGGCCGTTTCAATTCTATAGACATATAGCAGGCTTGAAGATACACCAAGCAAAAAATATTGTGTCTGAAAGGAAAAAATCTGGACCATTTGTCAATAGAAAGCAATTGCTTAGCATTAAGGGCATTGGCGAAAAAACTTTTCAGCAATGTGTTGGTAAGTCGATTTGAAATTAGGACCTCGGAACATTTCAATATAATCAAGCCATTTCAATGATTTTGTCAGGGTTTATTCGAATCAACCATAAATGCCTATCTCAGAATGGTATCGGTGTTGACAAAGAAGAGAAAGTGGAACAAGTGGTCAAAGAGGAGATGACCGACGATGAAGCATCTCAAAAAGACAATGTCGAAACAGAAAAACTGAAAACAGGACAAAAAAGAAGAGGTAGACCAGTCAGCAAAGTCAAGAAAAAAGTCAGTAAAATTGACTGGACGCCCAACCCGCTGGATCAAACGTGGATACACCCAGAGTCTTACGGAAAGGCGGAAGAGCTTATTGAAAAGCTGTGTTTGAGAGCGGAAGATATTGGCAAGGATGAATTTATATCTGTTGTTAAACGAGCAATGTACGAGTCAGGCGTGAAGAATTTAGCCAATGATCTATCTGCTGGCATACCCACAATGCAACTGATTGTAGATGGACTGTCACAAAGTGCAGGATATTGCGACATAAGGTCTCAGATGCGACGGCCTTTATTTCGCAAAGGCGTCAATTCGATCAGCGACTTAAGAATCGGGTCTCAATTGAGCGGGCGGATAACGAATGTGACCGATTTTGGCATTTTCGTGGACATAGGGGTGGGACGAGATGGTCTGGTCCATTTATCCAATGTTGGCGGTCGATGGGAGGAACTGAAGCAATGCATTGGGCCTAATGACACTGTGGAAGTACGTGTGTTGTTCATAGACAGCAAGAAAAATCGAATTGAATTACGTTTGGTGCATGCTGATGTGGTGAGAACAGGATACAAGTAATACAGAGCAGAGACTTCATTCAAAAGACTAAATGGAACCACTGTTTTGTTGTGCAAAAGTAAATTTTGTTGGTGACAACTGTGATATTTTCTTTATGAATTATTTGGAAATATAGTTTTGCAATATTTTAGTAATAAAATAAACTGCAATAAATTTGGTGAAGGTACAGAACTTATAAATGTGCCCACAAGTGCATTACTCACCACGTGTATGTGTGAATGAAACTAGTGAGTCTACCACGTGTATGTGTGAATAAAACTAGTGAGTCTGACCTTATATATTTGCGGAATCGTCAAGTTGTAGATTCTCTCTAATAGAAGTGCAAAGAAGCAGCAATATTGCTGCAATTAAGATCCAGTTGTATAATCTATTTCTAGTGATTTTAACACCTTCTACATCAGGAGACCCTTACCTTGTATTGCAATAAAAAAAATGAGACATTAGCAGCGTTAAAATGACCAATATATTTACTGTACCCAGAATGTCAGGGATAAAATAAAAAGCATTGCTGATTGATTAATCAGAATGAAACTGGGTTTGATAATACATGTCTATATACATTCAGACAGCCAGTGCTTATTTTTACAAAGATTCATAGTGACCAGCAGAAAGCTAAAGAAAGATTTAAAAGCTTGTGAAGCAAAACACTACTACGGCAGGTTACCGGCTCTGAGAAAAAAAATTGATTATTTTGGTGATGCCGTGATTCATGTCAGACATTATGCTCTCCATGTTAGATATCAATCGAGGAAGAGGGGAATGTGTCAGGGTGAACGGCTGCTCCTCTGTTGGTACATGACAGTTCAGCAAGCTTCTGAAGAAGTCTGTCCAAGTGACATCATCATAAAATCTGCAGATAACGATTCAAAGTTATATCAATACAATAAAACTACTTAAGAAAATGAAACCGAACCAGGACCATTTGGCAAAGATGTATCAAGTACTTACCGTTTGAATTTGTTCGTTAATGACCAAATTCCATTTTTGTTCTGAACTTGCATGTATTTGCCAAACAGAATAACGTGCAGAATGCCAGCTAGTCCATAAAAATCAGTCTAAAAAATGGGAACAAATGAATTGAAATTACAATAAATAACAAGTACATTTATTATTATCTTAAAGTGTTACATGATAATTCCATGGCTGGCCCTCTTTCATCTGTATGCATTCAAATCCACTCGTTTTACATGTCTTCATAAATGCGACATTGTCTGGCAGGCTTCTCATGTCAATAGCACGTCCAAAGTCGATTGCCAAAATTCTAACATTATCACCCCTATGAACAACATCAAGAGAGTAAACAACAAGTAAAAGCAGAAAAAAAACAACAAAAACTAGAGAATTTACATAATCTGAATCATGAAGTTGTCAGGCTTCACATCACCATGAATAAACCCGACAGTATGCAGGCCATGGATGATCCGCATGAGCGTTAGAGCAATCCATATGGCTACATCGTTTGGTACCACCTTTTCTTTTCGTCTGTTTATAATATCCTGAACCGAGATAATATTAACTATTACTACCATTGCAAAGGCGTTTCTAAAGTACGGTTGATATGGTTAATTGGACCACTGGTATTGTAACTGCATATTTGTGACAAAGGGAAATACTAATAAAGCATATTAGCAATTAAGACACCAAGCTGTTTGATTGGACCAGTATATAGACGTCATTAGGACATTATTTCATGCTGGTAGGTGGTGGTGGTGGTGAAGAGTATCTACGCTGTTTTTTTACTGAGATTCAATTGGTTCAAATTATGTAATTCAGTATAACTCAGCATTGCGCAGTTTCTGGAAAGAGAATACTATTAAATCAAACAAAAATTGCCTCTAGTCTTATCAAATGCTCATATTAGGTCTTAATGTGTCCCAATTAAATGTTATCCACAATATATCAATATTCTTACCAGGAGAGTTCCACAGGATAAAAAAGGCAGTATCAATATCGAGCTGTCAAAGAAAAAGTGAGCTGATGCGATGTCCAAAATTGTTTCTGCTTCCCATGTTCGACCAGCTTGTAGGAGACGACTCTTGGATTCTTTTACGGCATACAGTTCCCATCGGCTAGGGGGGTTTTGAATCTGCACATTTCGGATTAATATGATAGTTATATTTGAAGAATGTGCAAATTAGGCCGATGAATAATTCAACTTTAACTGATACTAGATATGCTATAACTGCTATTTTCTGCAAGATATTACCTTCAGAACAAAGCTGTTTCTCTCACCATCCTTCTTCAGTGGACAAGCTTCGTAAACTTTTGCAAATGCACCGTCCGCAATATGGTTACCCACCTTGTATGACCTTTGTCCTGGTGTAAAAAAATCAAACATAAGTCATTGGTCATATCTGCGAAAAGCGGACCATAGGTGATTGGCAAATTTAAACGTACCAAGCTCTAAAATACTGCCTTTCCTGATCTTTGGAAGAATTTTATTCGATGAATATGCATCCAAATTGCATATAGAGAAATTCTTCATTATGGAGTTTGATAGCTTTTCATCCCATGGATCATGAATGACATTTAGTTGTGCAGTGGTTTCTTTCTCTGATAGTTCATCACATAGTAAGAAGTTATATCATTTCTTGTAACATTTCATTCTCTTATCTTTTACTCTTAAACGATCTCATTACTGTGTTTGCTTTAAGTATGATGCAAATCAAGTAGATATACGAGAAAAAAATATCTTATAGATTTGAACCTTACCTTTCGGCAATGGAGAAGCATTATCATTCAGGTTTGAACACTCT
Organism: Halocynthia roretzi; assembly: GCA_013436055.1. Classification (NCBI taxonomy): domain Eukaryota; kingdom Metazoa; phylum Chordata; class Ascidiacea; order Stolidobranchia; family Pyuridae; genus Halocynthia; species Halocynthia roretzi. The sequence continues at coordinate 184,006 of QRAM01000157.1, read as the reverse complement.
AGCCCACCACACAGCGTATCAACATAGGTGTTTGTTTCTTCAGAACTTTCTAGACTTTCTTTCGCAGTTGGTGTACTTGCCTCCATGCTACCAGATAACTCAATTGCCGCTTTGCTAGAAAAATTCAGATATAAAAACTTACAGTACTGATCTTAAAAAAAAAGAAAAATTAATTCAAATACACCAAAACACCAGTCTTAAATACAAAACACTGTATTTAAAATGAAATAATTGAGTTTGAGCAGGTTTTAAAGATGAAGAAAAAATACTTGACCCCGCTGAAAATCATGCATGATTAACCAATGCCGGAAAATCGATGTTCAAGCTGCACTATCCACATACATATAGTTTGAGAAACTTACATAACTGGATACAAGACCAAACCGTCTCAATAATGAAAAATGTGCATCATACATAACACAACGAATCCATACTGTTCAGCTGGATTCACTCTATGCAAGCAAATCTACTCAAGATATCTCTCTAAAGATTTTAAATTTACCTGACAGGCACTTCCGTTTGTTTGCTGTCGGGCGTTTTACTCGGCCAAAGATCGAAATTCATGGTATCACAGAGCAGATAATCGTTTGATGTATCTGTAAGAATCAAACATGTATTTACAAGAGAATCTATCTAGGAAATATTCGCAATAGATAAAAGATGTGAATTCTAAGGAAATAAGGCTCAACTTTTTGAACAAAATTTGTGAGAAATTTAGTAGGAGACAAAACTGTTGAAACAAAATATATGATCAATTTTATATAATACTTCTATGCTTACCAACCTTGAGAAAGACCGTCGATAAGTTGGCCCAGCCCGACATCGCTCGTTTCCATTCCCGTATTGGAAAAGACACCGTCTAAATCAGGCCAATTGGACTCTGATGTCGATCTTGTTACGATTCCAGATTCTGGTGGCACGGCAGTCATCATTGAGGACTTTTCGGATTCATTGCTGGCCTCCATGATCGGACTAAAGTAAGTTATAATTAAGCCACAATTATATTCATGGTACAAATAACGAAGAAAAAATTTTGTTTCAAGTTTCGAAGATTACAGATTGTTTGGTAACAAGTAATGAAATTCTATCATCTGCTTTGCATGATGATATCCATAAAAATTATAAAATTTTTGTATATGCAACTTTATAAAAAAAAAAGATGAAAACATAAAACCTGAGCTGATTTGCACAAGCATTTCTCTTTTCTTCTTCATCTTCTTCTTCCTGCATTTGCTCTTCTGTTCTGTTTTCTGTGACTGATGCTGCTGCATCTATGTGGCTTAAAGATGCGAACACGGATGCATCTCTCATTTCATCTTCTAGAAAAAAAACCCTCTGAACCATGAAAAAAATCCCTACATTCCAAGGTAATTTTATCCTTATTTATAATCACCTCCTCTGTGTTTATTTTTTCCGCAGAATGGGGTGGAAGCCAGCCTGGCATTGGCAGCAAAATGGTGACTTGTGACCGTGGCATCATCGAAGCGGTACTCGCTTCTTTCAAAGAAATGAGTCGCCTGTATGAAATTATTAGTAAAAATGAAATAAATCACAAGCCTCGCAGTGGAAGCATAATCAAAACAACAGAACACATACATCTTCCTTTCCCTTAATTTCCAAGGAATTCATCTTTTCACCAGAATTGGCATCCATTTTCGAACAATCTTCGGAGCTTGTAGGAAGACTTGCCACTGGTTGAGCAATTGTTTGTCTAATAAGCAAGAATACAATTAGAAATTTAGCTAGTTGAAGTCCGTTAGAATTGTTCGACGCAAAACAGGACAAAAAATGATGCAATTATCGTTAACAGTTTAGGACCCTTTACGTGTTCAGTTTTTTTAGGACTGGATAATATGGATTTTACTGACCTTTGAATGGTCGACGTCTGTGTTTGCGGGACATCAATATTTTTAACCCGATTGGACAAAATTATTCGTTCCGACTCAGCTGAGGGAGGGAGGCTGATCATATCAGGAATAACGTTTGTGTACTCTTCGTCTGGTAAAGGATTCTGGAACCAATGAAGAACTTCACCTGTAAATTAGAAACAAATAGCTCTGGTGTGAAAATATGTATAAAATAAATATCACAACTTTATATCTATAAAGAAGAAACAACTTACCCAGTGCTTCTTTAGTGTATATTGTGGGTGATGGTTGCGATCTACGCGAATGGTTCAATGAGGCGTTGCTTGCTTCAGATTGACCTATGATCTTCAGCTTCAGTTCATCTGTGTTCTTTTCCTTTTCTCCTGTTAATACAAGAGTAATGTCAATGTTTTGCTTGATCCATGAGTCAACTCTCAACATAATGATAAATTATGTACCTTGTGATGTTTCATCAAATACCACGAATCCAGATGATCGGGGTTTTTCTGTTTGCAAAAAAGGAAAATCTGTGTTCGGTTCTTTTTCTCCTGTAAATACAAAAGTAATGTCAAGGTACTGCTTGATCGATAAGTCAACTCTCAACATTATGTACCTTGTGATGTTTCGTCAAATACCACAAATCCAGATGATCGGGGTTTTTCTGTTTTCAAAAAAGGAAAAGATAATAAACCATGGAAGAAAATATTCAACAGTGGTATTCATACCTGGTAACTTAATGTAGTCATCCTCAATATTTTCCTCCTGTGAGAATAGAAGGTGATATTTGATGAGTCAGCCATTAATGGTATTTATATAGCAAATGCAATTCTCAGTCAAAAATGGACTTTGCTAGATCACCAATACATGGGTTAAATAACAAAATAAACTAAAACAAAACCTTGATATATTGTGCATTCTCAGATTTGAAATACATCATCATTTCTGGATCACATAAAGCTGCACTTTCCTGCTGGAGAAAAATAAACATGATTACCTGTACTCTGATCTTGTGAATTTGGTTCTAAGTTTGGTTTTCAGGGCTGGGGCAATTTTGGGGTTACTGGAGTCGTCAGAAAAAGTACCGACTACGGCTAAATGTAAATTTTACTACTTGAATTGCGGTACAATATATAGTGTGCTACAACCACACAGGTATACCAATGATATATTGTTTATTGTTTATAACTTTTATTAAGTAATAGAAAAAGGTCACAACATAGCTATAGTCCTTAGATCTCAACAGGATAGGGTGCTATAAAGTAGCATGATTTATGTTGGCAGTGATAAAATGCCTTACTTTAAAATAATATTAAAATTATATTAATATTTTAATTACAGTTCGAGGATTCATATTCTGTGGTATCAGAAATTGAAAAGTCATGTTGGAGTGGATATTTTGTGCGGTTGTTTCTTAACATGAGCACCAGTGAATTAAAAAAAACAAAATAAACACATACAACTACCTTTTCTCTTCTGAATGGCAAAACTTCTTTCAACTTTGCCAGTTTTTCTTTTTCTAGTTCTACTCTTTCATGCTCACGCTCCAGCATTTTTCGTTGTTCCTCTAACAACTGTCTTTCCTTTTCCAGTCGTTGCTTTTGATGTTCAAAATGGTCAAAGTTATCTGTATAAGAATTTCAACCATTAAATATAAGCCATATAGATTTTGAATACACATTTCTGTGGTTGCTAAAACCCACTCTTTATTAAGTCCCCGTGTCGCGGCACTGCATCGGTCCATTGCAAAATTAATTTTTTCTGCGCTTCTTCACGCTGTGTTTTCCTGTGTCTCCAGAATATAGCACGAATCTCTTCCAACTGCATTTCCCCCATGACGGAATATACTTTGTCCACGCAATAGTTGCTTATCTAAAGACGACAAGTTTCTGTTTTAATGATGGAATTGGAACTAGGGATGTCTGTGGAGAAGCGGACCATCATTGCTCCGCCCAGTTTCCATTTTTCAAATATTTCATCACCAGGATTCCAGGTAGTGCAGGTGTTATCATAATTATAATATCCTATAACATGAAGTATATGCTCACTGTTTTGCTGTCATGCTGCGGCCTGTCAAGTACAGTTTGCAATGAAGTTGATGGATTGGCACTAGCTTTCTTTTCATGTAATATAGTCTCAATGTTGGATGCGACCTGCCGACTGGCAGGAGTATTGGCTGAAAAAGATAAAAATATATGTCGCACAAATACAGCAAAAACTCGATTATCTGAACTTGGCGGAACCGGTATATATTTAGATAACCGAGGCTCGAATTTTCAATACTGCCGATTAGCATTCAAAGTAATTTCATGTCAATATATATCATTCCAGAATCACATGGTTTTTGTGTGCTCCCGGAAGAACTGGTGCGAACCAATTAAATCCCTTAACTGCTTGGCTGCCTTTTCACGCCAACACAAATAAACATTACTAGAAGTCTAAAGCCCAGAAGATGTAGATTATACCAAATATTAAGTCAACTGCATGGAAGGCACAGGAATAGAGTAGCAGATTATAAATACCTGAATCTTCATCATCTCTGTATATGGCAAAGTTGGATTTAGAAGGCTCAACAACAGCACATTGCTGATCAGAAGATGTTGAGTTCTTCTTAGGCTACAAAGAAATAATAACAATAGTAGCCCTTAAAAAGTCTTTTAGGTACTGAAGACTATGAAAAGTAGTTTTCCTAATAAGACATGCTCACCCTAACTGCCGCCCAAGGTCCTGCTTTCTTTGTGTTCTCTTTTTCCCCACTGGTCAGTGGCATGCTTGCCCACTGACCCATTTCACCCATCACATGGTCTCTGGGAACGTCTTCATAGACTTGAAACTTCGAAGTGCTTGATTTTTTGTTAAGGCTAGACAAAGGAGCTTGCTGTACATTGATGGTATTAAATCCTGTAAAAGTGAAAGAAGGAACATAATGTGATAATTTGAAGTACATAGTAGATAGAATAACATGTAGAATATCAAGGATAAAATAGCTAATGTCAGTATACTAGTGGTTTTATTTACCTTGCATAGCTCTCCCTGTTCTCTGAGATCCTACTACTTGTTTTTTTCCTCGACCCTTCAAGCCACCAAGCACTGCTCGTTCATCGTTGCTGGAAGTATAGATGAAAATCAAAATTAATAGCGAATCGAGTTGTAAAAATGAAAGTTTACTTGAATTTTTATTTCATTTCCTAATATTTGTGATTTTGTATAATTTCTGGGAAGAAACTTTGAAAAATCATGAACAAAGCTTTACCTGTTAGTTCCCACTGCTATTGATCCATCATTATCCTCTACTTGTTCGCTATTCATAAGCAGTTGCCTCGCCATGACTAGCTGGAATTCACTAAAACCAAAGGTTTCTATAAGATCTAAAACCAAACTTTTTTTCAGCACATTTTCATTTTATTCACCTATGTTTTTGCTGAAGCAAGTCCCTTGGTTCTGCAGCAATGTCGTCTCCAGTTGAATATATCCGTTCTGCCTTTTTTAAGTCACCACACTTCACAAACTCCTCGGCCCAAGCGATATAGAACAGAGAGAACTTTGTGCCTATGCCTTGTGTGTGCATGTAGCTATAGGTTTCAAGTTTGTCAGTGCAATTCTCAGCCAGTGTGAGCCAGGCATTGATGTATCTGGGATCATTTCTGAAGAAACCATCAATTGAATTGTTGTTATCATATCACTTATAAGCATGTACCATGGGCACAGATTTGAAATTTTAATTTCAACCTTACAAATAGTATGCTTGTTTATCTTACTTGTACTTTTCAACATTTTGAAATTTTCCAATAAAATTCTTCAGAAGATTTTGAAGATTGCCTTCATTCATGCCTTTAGGAAAGTTTTGAATCGTCCATTTCAGATATCTGAAATATATCAAATCTAAATGTTAGTTCCTCGGACAACAACAATATCCTTTTTATAACTAACACTATCTTACCGATCCCATGGATCTAGCGGATCCTCCAAATTGTCTTGAGTGAAGATCTCTTCTTCAAACTTTCTATTTTCATTAATCAATCGCTCCATGTCAACTGTGGATGGCTAAATGAAAAAAACAAACAAAAAAATTGACATGGAATTATGATTACTATTTAAGTTTAAAGATGTCAACTGTACAGCACAATCATATTAGATGCATACGAAATGTTAGGGCAGGCAAACCATATAGTGAGTCTATCAATAATTGGTTAGTTGGGAACAGTCATCACTCATTGGCAAGGTGAAAGGATGTTCTGCACCAATATTGACTACATCTCATTTTCAATAGGTTCATTGCTTCACCTTTCTAAGTATTTACCACTAGTCATATTAGTCATAGGAGATTAAAAAAACTTCACTTGTCGATATTTAAATATCTCGCACCTTCAAAACCGCCGATATACAATCCACTTTTCGCCCGGATCTTATAGGTTTTACGTTTTCTTTACTCATTTCCCAAGCTGATTCCATAGCACCGTTTTCGCACTGCCCTGCGTCTGTCATTATTGTGATAAGTTAATCCGGAATCAGAACACAGAAATACTCAGCATTCACCTAACACTAATTTTTCATTCCCGCTTGCTGTTCAAATTGATGTCAAACGCATTGAACCATATTTTCCACTAGAGGGACAAAGAACAAAAGTACCGTGGTTCCGTGTCAGATGAAGGAATTGTTAGGAATCGTTATAATTCAACTTTTTACATTGTTATGACATTTATGAGCCCACTACATAATCCACAAGCTTGCGTATACTGATTCACGTAAGATGTATTAAAAATATATTGGATATCACAATGATTAAAAAATATTGCAAATATATATATGAATGAAAAAACAAATTTCCTGATACTCATTGTCATAGATTAAATATAAAATTATCCATTGACAAACAATACCAAATGCTCACTTAAAATGCAGAATTACAGTGATTTTAATCATGATAAAAAATATGAATTATCTCAGTTTGAGGTTCGACTGAATTTTTTCATCGCAAACAAGCCGATAGCAGTAAGCAATCCTGCTGCTGTAACATATTTGAGTACCGTCTTCAATTTTGAACTGTGAAAGTATAAGACAACAATTTGACTGATAAATATATTTGTTATCCACTATCCTACACCCTACGGAAAAAGGATTTACTGCGGTGCTCATTTTCTCTTGCTACCCTAAATATGTGCTTATACCACTTAATACTGATTAACCAATACTAAGCTGCAAGTAAATAAACTACATCAGAAGCTTCTTCTATTTACAAACTTTATATACCCCTGTGGTAGTAGCATAAAATACAAACAACATTTGACTGTATATACCTCTTATTTTTTCTATCGAAATGAGAAACATAGTTCTCAGAATTTTTGAACGCATCGGAACCTTTCCACTTGAGATTTTTGCTATCTGGCACTGCGGCACAGATTTCTTTCGCAACACGGAGTCCAGACTCCACAGCTCCCTCGATATAACCACACCATACTTGAGCGGTCTCAGTTCCAGCCCAGTGAATTCTGAAACAATACCGGAATAGATTAGTGAACGCCGTAAATCGATTGGGTAAATGTGTCTAGGACTTCAAAATACAGGGTATTTGACAAAATGGTTCAATTAAAGAAATACAATAGAGAAACTATAATCAAAGAGATTTGCATTTGCAGAATATTTTAATTACCCAGATACAGTAAATAAAATTTAATACAAGCCACTAGTTTTCTGAAACAGGAATATCTCTGTTTGCACAAATAATTTTCTAAAAAAGCCACCATGTAGACCTACTGTATGTTCCTCATATATCACAATCGGTCATCTTAATACCTCAAGCTTAGGACTTGGGGTGTTTGAAAAATAAGGTATTCTGAGATACCTAACTATATTTACAAAGTAAATCTCTTTTTATTTACTTAATGTATATTCATGTGTTTGCAAGACCACAAGGTAGTTAATAATTATTATAGGCTTAGCTTAGCAAACTATGAATACAACATGGATATGCCACAGCAAGGTATTCACCGTCCAAATGGCTGTCTCAATGCGTGATGGTAGTAAAGTAATCCTCTTGGTTGCATGATAGTGACCGGACACCCGCCATTGTATGGTTCTTTGGCCCAATCCTTTTCTTCATAGTGAATTGGCTCTAAGCATTCTTCACCCAGTGTCCAGGCCAGAGACTGAAGTACGGCCTCTCTTCTTTCAGAACTCTGGAGAAAAATATTATAACATATTTTAATCTGATGTTTGCAGACTGTAGACCATACATATTCGACTAATCAAACTTTACCGATTTGCTACACCAGTAAATCGCATGATCCGCACAAATAAAGCCTATCAAAGCAGGGTTACCATTTGACGTGGTCCCATCAAAGGCTACTGTGAGAGGGCCAGTGGAGCACGATAAACTAGTAGCAGTTACTTGTCCACATAAACCCTTTTCCTAGTGAAATATAGTTACAATGTACCTGAATATCATTGAAAATAATTTAATTCACCATATTGCAATATAAAATTGATAATTATATCAATTATAAAATTGATTTTAAAAGTACCCTCCAAAATGTTGATCGGTACGTAGCGATAAATTTTATCAAGTGACCGACAGGCATTTTGCCTAGCTTGATTCGTTCATACGGGAGTGGAGGGTCAAACTGTATATCGTTAACGAGATGGGGTGGTATTGCTACGATTACATGCTTTCCACGATATTTCTGCTTACTCTCTGTTGTGACTTCTGCATAAGCAGGATGTACCTGAAAATATTGAATTAAAGCATTAATTATTGAAATTACTAATGGCTGAAATATTTTTAAAGATGGAAGATTGAAACTGCTTATTATATCTGCGGAGGGGCAAAATCTCACCACCGACAGACAATACTACTATTTGCGCGATGGTTTCATACTAAAGAAAATATAGTATGATTTGAATTACGAAATCCCTATTTTTTCCTGGAGCAAAATACCTGATTGATTGAGCAGACTGGATCAGAGCACACAACATTCCCATCGCCAATCAAATCAGCCAATTTCAAAGCAACTTGTCCCATTGTCCCCTAAAAACAAAATACAGAAAAATTACGGCAAGCCCTAAGCAATGTAATAGGCTCAATGAAATACCTTGACACGAAATTCTTGTGCCCCGCCATTCTTCGTATCGATTAAAGCATCAAAGCCTCCTGCCTGTTTCGCGTAATACAGCATGTACAGGAGGGAAACCTGACTCAAATCAACGCCAAGAATAATGCGAATTATGCTTTCTACTACCTCCCGAGTAGCTGCATGAAACATAAGTTTATATTAGATCTTTGTTAAATAATATAATCCCACATTATTGCCAAACAGTCTTTGCTAACTCATAAACATCACTACCAATATTACAAAATAACAACAGTGGACAAAAGAGAAAGTTGTGGTGACAACTTGTATTAGGTAGGACATACTTTCATATTGACAAGTGTCAGTAACAAATGTATGAAAAGTCATCGAGTCCCACTCCAAGGCATTCGGATGGATCGAAATGTTTTGCAAATCGATATCTTTGCAGAGTGAAGTAACCTGTAAAAAGTTTATTCATTTCAGTATATATAAGAATTATGGGTAATTTCGATATATATATGTGACCCAGACGACTTGACCCAAGCGTTGATTTTTCTTCACGTCATCACATGAATGTTCCATTTTGCGTGTTCAAGTCGTCTCGGTCACTTATACACGGAAATTACCGAATTGAGTACTTGAAGTGGTTAAGAATTGCATGGAAGAAATGTATTGAATTTACCACTCTTATAATATTATTTAAATCAAGAAGCACAAGTGGTCCCAGATTTGGTATCAGGCCCGAATAAGTTATAATGTTGTCTGCGGAGCGGAGCATTATAACTTGTTTACCGGTGGTGTATTGCTCGTACATCTCGAGGCCAAGTTCATTCAGTAACTCAATCAAATAAAGCTGAGTTCTAAATGGGGTAAATGAGATTATTATGAATTATGAGAAATATTGAGTCATACACAAGAATTTAGTGGAAGCGGAACTTCAATTTGATACTAGTTTTCTATCTTACTAATCCAATCTTCATCAAATCAATGATGCAGAATGCGCTACTTTCATGCACAGTCCCAATAATAATTAAATTCATTTGGCGAATTGTTATATACCTTCCTAGCCATTGGCCACCAGTGTCCCATGTATCATGGCCGTTTGCACACGGCAAGGTAACCACACTCGTCCTTCCTCCAACACGATCTATAGTCGAATAAGATGGCACATTAAAATGAAGGACATTTCTTCAGTAAATATCTAGTTGATCTACCTTCAAGAATGAAATACCTTTTGCTTCAAGTACAATAACCTTCTTGCCATATGTCTTTTGCAAACAGTGCGCAGCATGCAAGCCGGCTATCCCAGCACCAACTATCACCACATCGTATTCTTTTACATTGTTCATTCCACTTCCATGTTATATATATAAAAATATTGAAAACTGAAACTAATAAATACGGCTGAACCATTTCATATTATTGTCCCTTCCTTGCCAACACAACTGAGCAACAGTTGATACCTTAGTGTACAACTATGGTTAACCGATACCAGGTCCTGATTTATACGGGGCAATTATCCTTAAAAATTAAGATCGGTGTAAGATCAATGCGGTGTATCACTTCTTTTGGTTAATTTTTTTATTTGTCACGTTACTTTTATGTTGGGGGGACCTGGAGTGCCCTGGTACCCCGGGTACAACGTTCACGCTAACACGACTGACTGACTATGATGGAATGGAGGAGCGCTAGACATTTTCCACATGACTGCTGTCATGTAGTTCAAAGATCACGCACTATTCATTACTCACTTTTTAGAATTATAACATCATTGTTTCTTGTGCGTTATCCACTCCAGGGAATTAAAAATGTTATTTGTTTTCTCGGGGCTTCTAAAAGCGTATCGGGCAAAAAAATATTAATAAGAAATGATTCTTCCAGGAAAATATGTAAATTCACGGATTCCATCGGAAAAATTATTTTCTTTGTCGCGAGTGGCCCTATTTGGTCACCCACATACTTGAGCAAATTTTATTTCATAAAATGTAGGCCATGCGTCTAAATGGCGCTGTTCATTTCTGCCGTCGTCAAACAGTCTTGTCGCTGTTTGCGTTGTCAAGGTGTGGTATCCTATGGTCATCGTATTTATATACACTACGTATGTTAATTTCCTGAATTTGGTCATTACCAGGATTGTAGAACTTGGAACAAAATAAGATGTCGCTGTTCATTTTGTTCGATTCGTCCCGTCAGCGAAATATAACATCATCTATGGCTGAATCGTATCTGAATCATCAAGGCATTTATTTTTCAGTTCAATTTTTATTTTCCCCAATTTACAATCAAATTTTTCTGTTTACTAGTTAACAACAAACAAAACTGAAATTTGAACAAAAATATCGATTTCAGGTGTGCAGAACACACAACCAACCAGTTGTTAACGTTTCACAAAAAATAAAATAATAACGTTCATTGTGCACAGGGGGTACTGTAATATATAGAACCTATTTTCCACATGGCTGCAGTTAATAATGTAGCAAAGCACTGTACCAAGTTAGTATCGGCTTAAGGCAAAGGGTCAGATTTTCATTTTTTGTCCAGGTAATTTAGCGAAAAATAATTAATTACCTAAGGAAATCTGAAACACAAGGCTAGGAGAAATATAAACCACGCTGTCGTTACAGTGGTTTAGAACTTTCATAATTATTACTAGAAGAGTTTTCATAAAAACACAGTGATTGGTTTTTTAAAAGGCAACATTTAAATTGATCGTCAATAGTGTTTTCTTCTTCTAAACAATCAAATGTTTAAAACAAAAACAGGAATCCAGCTCCTGGTAAGCTCGTTTAAATTCAAAGACAGATACAATCGCGGGTGAATCGAGAGGATGGCTCGAATATAGGTTAAAACCTACGAGACATCGCGTGGTCGTCAAACCTTATACTTCGCATATTGCACGCATAAGAACAAATATGATGACCGACGGTAGCCGGGTCTCATTACCTAGGGAAATATAAAACACGGGGAGGCTAAAACGCAGCAAGAAAAGGCTAATCGAGACTTGTACTACAAACAGATTAAACAATAGAAAAAAACGAAACGTATGATTACTGTTATTATGCGAACGCGCGAACCATGAATTAAGTGAAGTCATCGTTATATAAAGTTAATATGCAAAACGTCGAGGTACAAAAACAGACTACACTCCTACTTCTTACCTTGCGCATAATCGTTACTAATAAAAAAAACAACTAGGTTGCTATTTCACAGTGAAAAACTTTCGAGATATAACGGAAAAGTGGAAACTTCACTTACGGGAACTGATTCAGACAAACGTATTATACGAAAAGGCTCGCCGAATCAATAATTCACAGCGTTTCCCGGAAATTTACTTACTATTATTTATTGATAAAATATGGAGTACATAGTTAAGGAGACCCAACGAATTCGTATCCTAGAGATATTTTCAACGCACCGTATCTGTCACGCGACTGGATTCCTGCATATATTCCTTTGCAGAGGAGGTGCTAACATGTATGTAGAAGATGGGAATTATTGAGAACCTTTTAGAATATCTGGATCATTACAAATTTGAATCGGACACCAATATGGTTTGAATACTATACAAAGATGTAAGATGATTACTGCTTCGCACAGTTCTAGGAAATTGAATTAGAATTTCCTTATATAGTAAATTTGAATTGATTTATTCAAAGTGGAACCGTATAAAAGAACTATTTCAGCTTACAAAAAGTCATTTAAACAGAGGAAAGGTTCTTATGAGAGCACTTGAGATTAGGAGTGTAAGTAATGTACAGGGAAACCAATCAGTGTAAAAATATGACAACTACATAAAACTATTAGGCTAATAGGCACAGAATTTGTGTACAATATGTGTAATGAAAATACTGGTTAAAAAGCACATTTGATTTTTGGGCACAGCCAAAATATATAATTGCCCAAAGAATGTCTTTTTGACCCTATGCAGACCGGTACAGTGCCACATAGTTTTGCCCTAAGGTACGGAAATGGTACTAGCGAGTAGGAATAGTCACTGTAGCTATACCTTTTGACTCGTTAAGGAAATCTAATAATACGCAGGTGTGAACTAAGAATAATCTAATGCAATCACTATTCAAATACCTTCTGCTTCATTTATAAAGACAGAACGTAACATAGACTATTGCAACGTAACTTTCCTAAGGTTAGAGCTACGCCTATACCTGAATGAAAAAATCTTTAACATGTGGCGAGGCACATCATAATAATATACTCTTGAAGAATTCGAAAAGACAAAACTACAGAAAATCTGTACACTGGTGGGCACACCAATTATTCAGCCATGTGGATGCTAATGGGAAGGCAACAGTACAACAACATTCAAAATAGGGATAATTGTTTTCAATTAACATATAGCAATATTCTTGGTCGAAGCGAATATCTTATTGTGAGCCAGATTTTTGAACTTTCCATCTCAATTCATTTTTTTTAAACTTGTGCTGATAATTTTTAAACTACCGAAGCCAGACAAAAAAAATTTTACTGTGGTCCTACTCGTGCACAATTTTTACACACAAAAAATCTACTAGATTCAAGACCCTGTACAGCATCCACTTTTATGTTATTTTTATACAAATAATTGTTGATTTATATTATACAATGACTAAAATCACGTCCATCCTTTATTTTTTACTATTCTGGTAGTTTATATACTTAAATCTATCTTTAACGGTAATTTGGATGCTATGCACAGACTTTCAGTATTTTCAATCCAATATGTCATTCTCAGACTTGAATAAAACTGGACGTGAATGAACGCTAAAGTTCTGAATTGTTATAGTGAATGAACATTCTTAACACAATTATCAAAAAGGAAGTTTAGTTACCAAACCAATCTTCGTTTCCACCACTAGAACCGCCATACGAGCCGCCGTAATCATTGCTGCGGTAGTACTGCGGCATTCCCCAGCCACTCATGCCACCTCTGGTTTGCATGCCTCCTCTGGCACTTCTTCCACCACCTCGTCCGGGTTGCTGACGGTAATCTCTAGATCCAAAAGCCCCAGTTGCCCGCTTGTTGCCACGAGGCTTTCCTTTCTGGTGACTGAGTGCCATGTTTTCGAGCCAGTCAGGAACTTCCTGGTTAGCCTCCATCAACAGGTCTACAAGATCCTTACCAATGTTGAGATTTTTATGATTGAAGAAAGAAGTGGCCAAACCGATGTTACCGACACGACCTGTACGCCCAATACGGTGGACATACTCATCGGCATCACTCGGCAAGTCGAAGTTGATGACGTGGCGCACGTTGGGGATGTCTAATCCACGAGCTGCCACTGCAGTAGCAACCAAAATGGGATATTCTCCTGCAAGAACAATGTAATTGGAATACAGAATAGACCTTGAAATAAATAATACTCTTATCTCTTATTCTACAATGTGCTTTTGAAGGAAAATAATGATTAAGTTTAGAGAATGATCACAAAGACTTCATAAAATTATTATAAACTGATCATCAAACGAACACTCCCACATTATTTCATGTCTATTAGACGAGGAAGTAGAAAATAGATTGATAGCTAACCAGTTCTGAAAGCAAGCAGAGCTTCTTCTCGTTCTCGTTGAGATCTGTCTCCATGAATGCTGGTCGACTTGTACTTCCTCGAGTACAAAAATTCATCCAGAGCATCGGCTCCTTTTTTGGTTTCGGTGAAAACCAAAGTGAGTGAATTCGCATCGGTCGCGTTGATCAGATCCAATAGAAATTTATGCTTCTCATCATCATCCACCCAAACAACCTATTAATTCAAGAGTAAAATTAGCAATGGATCACATGTAGGTACATTTGTAATATTCTAATGAATACCTTCTGCGTGATGTTGGTCGATGTTGAACCGACCCGTCCAACAGCCAAGAAAATGTAGTTTTCCAAGAAATCTCTTGCCAAGATTTGTATTTCTTTTGGAAACGTGGCACTGAACATCAGCGTTTGCCTTTTCCCCTTAGACGGCATTTGGTTTTCTTCCACAATGCGACGAATTTGCGGTTCGAATCCCATGTCCAACATACGATCAGCTTCATCGAGCGTCAGAAAGCGTATGTACTGGAGGCCGATTTTACCGCGGTCCAGGAAGTCGACAAGACGCCCGGGTGTCGCAACAAGCACATGACATCCACGGTCCAGATCTCGCATCTGGGCTCCGACGTCAGCGCCACCGTAAATCACACAAGCTCTGACATGGGATCGGTAAGAAAATTTTCGTGCTTCGTCATAGATTTGCGAAGCCAATTCGCGAGTGGGGGAAAGCACAAGAGCCAACGGGAATAGTTTGCGTCTACCACCTCTCTGTGAGAGAGTGGCCTTCTGAGATTCGCCCGGTCCATTCTTGTACAAACTGCACAAACTAGGCAAAAGAAAAGCTGCTGTTTTGCCAGAACCGGTCTGAGCACATGCCATTAGGTCTCTACCTTTTGATATGATTGGAATGGCATACTTCTGAACAGGAGTAGGAGTGTCATATTTGCAACTGGCGAGGTTCATTTGACCAATTTCTCCAAGATCGGATTCGGCGAAAGTATCGATGTGATCCGGTACATCATCTCCAGTCGCCTCTACCGGGATGTCATCGTACTTTTCGAAATTGATTCCGGTATTGGAGTTGGAGAAAAGCTCTTTTTCCAGCTTCTCGTTTCTTGGTAATGGTTTACTCCAATCTTCTGTATCAGCAAAAGCATCCCCGCCACCTCTTCTCTCGTCCCATTTCTTTGCGAGGCGATCTCCCTCATCATGGGTGTACCTAGGATTGTGATACATGTCATAGCAGTCATCATTTTCGAGCATCGACCAACGATCTGCAACTGGCGCAGGCCCCCCCTGACGAGGCTGGTTCCAGGAGCTTTGTTGGCGATTGTTCATTCCACGGTTTTCATAACCCCTGTTGTAACCACCGCCACGGTTTTCATACCCACGATTGTCAGAGTATCCGCCATGATAACCAGGATCTCTTCCGAACCCTCTGTCATTATTGAACCGGGGCGGTGGGCCGCGCATCATGCCACCATTTTGGAAGCCACCCCTTCCACCACGGAAAGACGAATTGACCGGAGCCATAGCTGGTCCTGGATGGGGCATGGGACCAGGTGGGCCTTGTGGCGGTCCTCCGTAACGCAACTCACCATTAGGTCCAGTCATTGGAGCTCCGCCGTATGGCTGCGGGGCACCTTGTTGCATGGGACCTTGCATGTATTGGGGATTACCTCTGCCTCTTCCATAATCTGTGCTACGCATATGGGGTGGCATGTAATTACTCTGCGGTCCATAGTTTCGGTTGTTGCCACCACGTTGATTGATGTCCATGGTGGCCATCTGTTGTTCTATGCTTGGTCCATTAGTAGTCGGTTGTGACATGTTTGGTTTATGCGACATACAAGGCTTTACAAGAAAATACTGAAGTAGTTTTATATCAAGAGAACTGTACAAATTGGTGAAAATCGAAGAATTGTAAAACTGTATGGAATATTCACAACATTCGTTGTAGGGAGCAGAGAGGTTTCTTTCTGCTACACTAAAATGTTGAAATCGGGATAGCCATCAAAATGAGGGAAAATAGGGAAACTGTATAAACTAATCCAGGCGGGGTGAGGGATAGGTTAAGGAATCATGCCTCAAAAACATGGAACTGGTGCCTTGATATTGCCATATTTGAATGTTAATACAGTTGCCTTGATATTGCCGTATCCTAATGTTAATACAGTTAAAACTAAGGGTGTATGTGATTATTTTTTGAGCACTTCCAGGCATATGATATTCTTACATTCGAATCTTCTCTCACTCCAAGATTTAAAAGGTTTTAATTTACCAAGCTTCTTCCAGGAGGTAATGGTAGACTATTCCGAACAAAAACGTATAAATCGCAAAATAGACACAATCTTATAAGTCATTGTTATCAGATTATTCTTATATTTAAAATTTTCTTTGCCGAATACCTGAAATAACTCGCCAAACTTAAGTGGGGTAACGATTGATGAAAATACAATAAACAAGATGGATTACTTCAGGCGTGCTACAATAATCGGCATATAATCTACAACAATACGAATATAAATGGAAAAATAAAACACCACCTACCACTGAAGGGACTTTCGGCTCGACAAAATGAACGAATAAATTCGAAATATACGGTGTTAACCGGTGCTTAATGGCGACCTAACCTGGCAGCAAGCGACGACATTTGACAAGACATGCCTTGAGGGAAAAGGCGAACATTTTCTTGATCACGTGATCAACGGGGGGCCGCTGCTTTATTCGCTGTAGCGAAAGAAAGTCTTCACGTATTTTTCGCTTGATCGATGTCGATTGTCGTCATACTGCAGGATGTATTTAATCGCTAATTCGTTAAACACTTTTCCATATCTTACATCACATTGATTTTTAAAACAAGCTTGAATAGCTTGAATATTTTGTCCCTTCAGTAGTTCGAAGCTTTAAAACAATCACATACGGGCGGTGTCTAAATACACGTTGTACCATAGTCTTTAAAGACTATGGTTGTACGTCATGGTGAATACACATTATACGTTTACAGGCCAGCCGTTGCGCAATTATTATGCAACCAGCAGATCGTTCTTCAAAATTTCGTAATATCAACATTTATTGGAGTCACATTTTAATCATGAGTCGTATAGTGTGAGCATCCCTTGCAGTGGTAGAAATGGGTTTTCGGAACTAGATGGAACGCTAAGATCCGCAAGGTTGGTAGACGCCATTGGACATACACAAGAAACTGAGATGTATGGGAATGTCGTCACACCGTGATCGCTTGCTCCCCATTAGGCTAATGCACTTGCAAACATAGCCAAAAAATTGCCTAAAGGAGCCTATCTAGACAATGTGCTCTTGCATTGGCGACACTTTATAAAATCAAACATAAATCATCTTGTAAGCATTTTCTATTTCGTAAGAAGTTTGCTTGTACAAACGAAAAGGAACAATGAAAATACATTTTGAGCTTGACCCCAAAATCACTTGAAGGTGATAAATGACTTTCAAAAAATCATAACCTTCTAGAACTCTATTAACTGAAAATGAACAGTGAAGGAATATTCCAGAACTCGACCCAGTCTAGTAGTTCATCCTGTTGTTCCAGCGACTTCACTTTGTACAGTGCTTGACAGTGGAGCATCATGCAGCTTATTCATGTAGTAACCATTATAATCCAATCTAAAACAGTAAGTTATATTTTACCACTAAACTATCAGCTTCAGACTGGACTTTTGAAGACTGCCATTGATATTAACAAAAACTCCTCAAGTTTAATTACCTATATATGATGTTAAACATCGCATGTTGCCCTTGCTCTCGACTTATGAAGCTGACTCTGTCCAAGAGTTCGAGAACCTTCTCAGCGAAACTGTCGTTGAAATTCTTCACGATTTCGTAGTACTCCTCTGACGAGGTTAACTCGTCAAGATGAATATCAACTTCCTAAAATGGTGAACGTACACATAGAAAAAGAGAAAAACTCTTTAAAAAAATGAAATTCTGAGTACAGAAATTGTACTGCAGAGTATATAGTAATTCTAGTAAATGCAGAACAGAACCAGGGTATAACCTTCATTGCAGAAGCAACTTGTTGTGCTTGAGAATGAACTTCTCTCTTTGTTGGAGGGCCGGCTAAGGTCGAATGCTCCAAAGATTCAAGCAACATCTTATTGTCCAACTGTCTATGAAGGCTCTACAGAATAAAGATTTTAATGGCAGTGATAAATAAATTTGAGCAAAAACATGTTTTGATTAAATCTCCAGTTTGGGAATACAGCTGTTAAAGACACTAAGATACGTCACTAAAATATGTACAATTAGACTTAATAGCTTGAATATGATAATCAAACTTTAAGCTATGACTTGTGACTGACTAGAAACTTGGAGTCTAAAATATAGCAAAGGTTTGTGCAAATGATTCCTAAATTTTTTTAAATGTGACGACTTTGGATTTGAAAAATAGAAAATACTTGCAAATGAATTGAAAATTTTAGTTGGTGACTTGTGATAACTTTAGTAGTGATCATGTTACCTGCATAAAGTTACAGAAACTGATGCAGAGCATCATCAACTTGCTCAAGATTTTTAACAAGGTAGTGTTAGTGAGCAAACAGTCTTTGAGGCATTGTTGAAGAAAATCGGTGTGAAAATCAAGTACTTCATCAACGTTATTCGCCTGCAGTTAAAACAAATAATTTGATTAAACAGATAATAGAATAGGGCGGGGTGAAAATCAAGTACTGATCAACTTTGTTCCTCTGCAGTTAAAACGAATAATTTGATTAAACTAAAACTTAAGATAGGGAGGGATGGTAGGAAAAGGTGAAATACATGATAGCAATTAACTATTACTTATTTAACTACACATTTACTAACTATATTAAGTCTATAAAAGACAAGACAATACACTGATAGATTGATAAAACTATCTGGGAGCAATACAATATCATAATATACTGAAATAAAATGAAAAAGCTGATTCAATGTTTTGAAGCTATTCAAAATGGATAGTTACGGTTATGCTACAATAAATTTGAATCTTCTCTGATAAGGTGTTAATTAGATAACCTCTATCATAATGTTAGCACAATTCTAGTTACCGTGTCCAAGTTTTTCTCAAGCGTGCACCAGTTTGGCTCAAGTACCTCAAACATCATGTAGTACTGGAAGTTGTATATGAAGTGATACATTCGTTGTCTTATCATGCAAGCCTGCATAAACCTGCAATATATCAAATCAGAATTACAAATAAGAAGTGGCGTATTAATGGTGACAAGTGCCCCAGGCAACATACTTCAGGAATATTGATAATATGTCATCTGACCCAATGTTCACCAGTTGACAAATATCATATAACTGAGATCAATATCTTTTTGATGGATATCTTGAGGGTTGCATTCATTTTGAACTTTCCCCCGGAGGCATGAAGCTTACTACACCCTTGCAATTCAAGCTATTCAAATCAAAGTGCTAGAAGTCTGCTGTGTAAATTGATATACACCCACCAAGGCTTGGAGAAAGCTGTTTCCTTTTTAGCAGACTTATAGGCCATCCATACAGCGCTCAGCTGACGTTCAACATGCTTGCAATAAAACAAATGACGGAATAACATCTGCAACAAGAGAAACTGGGATCTTGAAGAGAGCTGTTCCAGTAATAGATCTGGTCAAGCCTTGCTAGTGGATGATAGATTTAAAATACCTGATATTTTGTCAAAGCTTTTCTTGAAATAACCAAAGACCATGGCCAATGAACCGTGTAATCAAATGCAAATGACTCGAGTCCACTTAAGTTGAGTTCTGTGGGTCCTAATGCTTTTACCACTAGACAAAACAGTTGCAATATGAAAAAAGCTGAAAAAATAGGTAGTGAGGTACGTTACTACATATATCAAAGGATTCTCGTACATACCGCTCTCCTCGCTCGTATCAATTGAGAGAATTCTAACTAGTTGTGTGATCAGGTCATGATTCAAAAGAACAACTCTGAATTAAAAAAGTATTATTGTATATAGCTATAGAGGCAAATAAGAATAGATAACTTAGGTATAGCAAGCATGATAGTCCATCACTTTAAGTCATCTTTATACTGATCTTGATTGGCTACACTTGTACGGAGAGCAAGTTCAAGAAGGGCTTCTAGTCTTGAAGGCAATATATCTGATAATGATTGAAGAAGAAATTTCAGCCTATATTACAAGTTACTATAATGCTTGGACTGAGCTATCGTCAACCTATAGGATGGAAACATTATCAAGTGGGATAATGGATAAAATTCATGAAAGATTGAATGAACTGTATTTGCAAGCAATGTCAGACTTATGAATGAAAGGATTTAAAGTTCTCGAAAAGGAGCCTGCAATGAAAAACTTCTAATTTAGGGGAATCTGAGATCATTACATCATAATGAAGAAGTGTGATGAACCTGTATACCTTGAACATCTCTAAGTAAGACCATTATAATGTACCTGATATGTGCATTTTCATTTCATTTTCAGTAAGATCCATAAAATGCAATAAGAAATCTCCCTCGTTAAGGAGAAAATATCTCTTTACGGAACGGAGTCTCATTCTTAAGTTGTGTTCTTGCATGAGTAAGTCGAGCAACAACTGACTAGCATAGCCATGTGCCTGTTGTACCAATAGATAGATTTAGAGTTCAAAATACTACTGCTTGGTCAAGGGACAGATAAACGAACCTGCTCGATTTGGAGAACGTATTCTCTGCTATTGGCACTGTAAACGATTTCTCTCGCGGCCGGACAGCGTACTTGCTTTCCGCATTCACGAACCACATTCAGATATTTCCCTGTGCTCAAAATTTTATCCGCGCTCTTAGAATGAAAGAGGATCAAGATTGAAGAAAAAATTACTTACGAAAGTTAAATTACAAAGCACAGGGGAAGAAGATGACATGGTAATATAGAGAACCCTTGTTCTGAGCATAACATTGCAATATAGCCTGTTGCACACCTGCAGCAAAAAGTCAGGTATCCTTTCTTTGCAAAGTGTGTAACGCAATTCCCAATAATGGTCGTTGTATTCTTTCTGCAGTTTTTCTTTGCTAAATTTTTCGTTTTCTTCCACCATAAACTCACCATATGGGTCGTTGATAAGGCCGCTGAGGAAATTTTATCGTATTTTAAAACATGAATGTGAGCATTAAAAAACTAACTTTACAGCAAAGTTTCATACTAGCTTGAATTGGAAATTATCCGGGTTCCAAATGAAATTAACGGTTGAAAGTGGAGTCATTGGTACTAAACGACTACCAAATAGTTCACCTACCTATATATCCAATTTTCCAGCATTTCCATGTAAGGCACACTCACTATTTGCGTGAGATAAACGCATAGTTCCTGCGATATTTTGTCTCTGAGAAATAAAACAGTCGATCATCGGAATCACAATCTAAGTGGTATTAAACAAACAATTACAAATTTACCCAATGCATGACAATGTCTTATTGTGAAGGAGCGAAAGCACGGAACCACCAACAAAATGACCCCGGTCGACAGAGGTGGCAATTTCAGCCAGCTTTCCTAAGTGCTGCAGTGTTGGCTGGAGAAGGAACACTAATCGTTGCATGGTCAGAATACCACTGCGATTCTGGTCATCCAGTTGAGCCATACTTGATAGATAATCCTAAAATTGTGGAGGATTTATTATAAGCATAAGTTATTTTCCTACAGAGAAAAATGCGATTTTACTAACCCGGGTGATATTTTTCATGGCGGATGTTAAAGCATGATTGACTTGACCATATTCAAATCTTGATTTATCTGATGAAAAGCAATGTGGAGAGCTATATTCACGGAGCCGGCAAGTTTAAGAATTTAAATTGAAGTTATTTAAGTGCAAGCAGCCAGAACATTTTCACCAGCTAGAGGGAAACTCATATATACTATTTTTATCTTGGCATATTTCACGGGATAATAAAGTGCTCACTCAATACTTTGATCTACTGTCAATAATTTAATACTATTAATAAAGATTGTAGATTCACAAAACAAAAACAGGTAGCCCACTGCAAGATTTTATCTGGCCCACCAGAACTTGAAATATATATTCATGCCAAATTAAATTATACAATTTCTTAAAACAAAGAATAAATTTTAGGCTTAGATTTTTTCTTGTTGGTAAAATCGCAGCATTTCTATTTTATTCAGAATGATCGCATGTTGACAACCCGGAAAAGTTCAAAATAAATTTATTAGTTTTATTCATTTATATATAAAACTGACAATGGCTCGCGCCGATGTGTAAAATCAACGATATGGGCGTATGCTAATAAGGTTTGGAGATCGCTGTTATAGATCTCTGTTAATCAACATAAAAAGTGGTAGAAACCATTCACAACATGACTTACCCTCTATGAATCTAGTTATTATGGAATACGATGCCGCAATTGGCATTAATCGCTTTATCATTTCACTCAGAGCTACATCTGCAAGAAGAGAATTAATATTTATGAATTTTTAAACAATATAACATCAATCAACATTCAAAGACTATAAATTATATACTCAGACAAGAAAATTAAACAGCCTACCTAGGGTCTGATCAATGATAAATCTAGGAGCTCCGTATTTTTCTTCAGGTGGACGCACCAAGATGTGGATGCCTTCAATACCCGACAAGACAGCGATAACATCTCTGACAACTTCCTGTTCTTGGAAGTGTGCTGGCTGATCTCTCATTCTCACAGACTGGGAAAGATTTTATTAATAATAAATAACACATTGCCTTAATACATGGAAGGATTTTGATCAACTTACAGGATGTTGAGTGCTGGTGTCGTACACAAAATCCATGGTAAGAAATTTCCTGTTGTTTTCTCCCGCCAGCCAGAGAGGGGCTGCCGGCAACGGATACTGTCGAGGTCTCCTGGCATTGTGGTTGTCACGCAGCGATTTACGAAAGGCTTCAGAAGACGGATCAAATCCTAGGCCTGACGAGGATCCGGTGGCCTTCTCAAGTGTACTTTTCAGCTGGAGAAGAAAAAAATAAATATTCATCCAACAGGCAATGACAAAATTCGCTGTTGAAAGGAACAAACGACAGCATGGAAGTAAAAAAATGCAAAATTAAACCTCAGATAACTCCTTGGGGGTCAATTTTGAACCAGAAGGTGGGAGAGATAATGTTGACGTTCCGAGCAAAGGAGAATGGACAACTGGAATCATTTTTGATGCTTCTCCTCTATCATTTGCATTCTTAGTTAGGGCTGCATGCAGTAATGGTCGCTTATTGATGTTGGACAGAAGATATAACACTGAATCTAATTTGCGAACGCTGGAATGAGATGTGATATCAGCGGTCAATGATACCATTGTTATTAATGATATTAAGGTTATCAAAGTATTCCTGTTCGTGCCAGACTATTTTGTATTCTACGTAAGGCCAACTACTCGTGCGTCCTGGTTTCCAAAAAACTGCCAAAATTCGACATGGATGACAACTGTATTTAGAGAAAAGGTCACATACAATCACCCTGGTTGAGCGATTTAACAATTCTGTGCAAATTTTATGGAATATCATTACTGGGAACACCTTCCAAATAATTTCATAACCCATATACCGGGGTGATATAGCACAATAATTATATAGACACCAATAATAGAAAAAAAATTTAAAATACTTTTTCGATTTGAGCTCTTCATATTTTTGAATGAATTCTTTAGGCTTGCTTGCCTTTTCACAAATCTCAACGACTGCATTGCGAGTGTTGACCTACGGCAAAAAACACTTTACTCCAACAGCATTAACAAAATGTAGGTACAACAGTGCAACAGTTTACCTGTGTAGTTGAAAATACAGTTCGAGATTTCAATACATTTTCAGTGTGCTCTTCCACTTTTCCTTTATCAACCCTGTCAAATTAGATTGAAGTGCTCAAATAACTCAGGCTAGCGGTAAATTTGAATTGCATTCACTGACATACTTTAAAAGCTGAAGAAGCTGGTTGATGTTGTGATGAACCCGAAATTCTTCACTCATGTTTTACTTCGGTTAATAGCGCTATCCTGAGTTTAGTCAGTTGTTGTGAAGGATATTGGAATTTTATAATTATCTCTCACACGTGAAGTTACTCACGGAACCTAAATTCGGGATGAAACAATTGTAATAGGAATGTCCAGTACAATCGGTAAATTCACATTTTTGCACCGTGTTTTGAAGTTATTTGAACTAGAGTAAAAAGAGATGAATTTCTACCACTAGAGAGAGAGTTCTCAAATCCCTGCTTTTACTATCAAGGACCAGACTAATCGCAAGACCCATATTTAATGGCAATAAATAAATATATATAGATATAGCGGTGTTTAGCGCCATATTAACTATAAGATCTATTTCAGCATGGTATGAAGCCTGCAACCAATCTTAATATATCCTATGTTCATGGTACGCATCACACTACATTCCCCCAACAAAGTGGGTTTGTTGTACGATGCTGAACTTCTAGTTACTGGTTTTCGTATTTTCGGAAATCCATAATGTTTTATCATAGTCTTTAAATACCTATCCAGCTAATGTCAGAAACTCGTGTTATCCGAAACCACTTCAACATTAAGAATTATCGGGATTAAGCGTTGATCTTTCATCAGAAATACATACTATTTCATGGAAGTTTTGAGTCCAAATCATTGTTTTTTTACTCGGAAATTCAACTCTTTTACAGTAAACTATTCTGAATATCATTGCGTAGTGAACGTTTGTGCAGCCTTACGGTCGGATTGTTGGTGCTAAACGGATTACAGCAATATATCATATTATATCAGTTATTCAATCAACAAACAACTCTTTTTCATTCGTGCACGTTAGATCAACGTCATTATTTTTAAGTTCCACGAAACTTTGTTTCTGAACTTTTGTTAAAAGCGCCAGAAGAAAATAAATGAACCGAGCCTGGAGGACGAATTTGAAAAAAAGTAAATTGAAAACCAAATAACTCTACACCGTAATCGAATGCTCTTACGTGGAACAGAGTTTCAATTTCTCATTAAAACTGATATTAAGGTTCAAACAGGGCGACTGGTCGGTGAAGATGTTTCGATATCATTTATTATATACAAATATCCTTCGGCAAAACGTGGTGAGCCTTGATCGAGCAGATAAGTTGGCAGTTTTACGTATACTACATAAGTAATAGCTAACGTGGCAAAAAATAGTTTCACGAATAAAATGTTACGTGTGGCGTAAATCCCGTCTCAGATCGTAACCTTTTGATATACAGCTTAATCACCCGCTCTCGACCGACTTAAGAGGTTGTCAGAATCCACGGCAAAGTATCCACTTTGATTTATAAAGGTCATGGCGTAAATATCGTTATAAAAGGGTTATATCTATACTGGACAGTTCAGATTTAATTCACTTTGTTCAAGGTCGCATCATATACGTATCATCGCATTAAATTATTTTAGTTTGTTTAAATCGTGTTGTAGAAAAGTCGAATAACGGATACAAATTGTACAGCTATATAATGAGAATGGATTTATATAAATTATTGATACTTCATTGCATATAATAGAGGAATGTTCTGTTAGATTAGATATATTCCGACAATATGGATTATCACTCTGAAATTTTATTTTTTATTTTTATAGTTGATATAGCAAAATGCTCAGAATAGTCTACTTTGTTGCATTACTTTCTATTTGCTTCCAGCAAATCGGTAAGTGAATAGTGAATTAGAATTTTGCGTCGAAATTTCATTCAATATTGCAAAAGTGTGTAATATCATACTTTCAGGAAAAATACGTAATATTTGATTATTGCAGGTAGTTGAAAATCGAAAACTCGTGTTTTTTTATTCTTTATTCGGGTACTAAAACTTCGAAGTGAAATGTTTCATCCTCACTTGGAAAGTCGCGATCGCAGAGATCCATAAAATGGCATTGCCAAAAAAAGCTGGGTCGCGTTAATCGGGGCGTGTTATAACAAAGTAACACTGTATGTTTAATTCGATTAACTACAAAAGCTTCCGCATTTTTTTCCAGCTTCTGGACTAGAATGCTGGTCGTGTAAAGATGCTAGAAATAACGAAGAGTGCATCGAAAAGGGTAAGATGGAGATTTGTTCCCCAAAACAGGTATGCCATAGGTATAAATTCGTAAATTACCGCATAGAAATACCGATTGGAAATTAAAAAATACCGATGATCGGTGTTATTTCCTGTTTACAAAATAATTAAACTAACCACGGTGAATGAAAACGGAACAGAATTGCTGCAATCCACCGCCTGCCCCAAAGGCACGATACGTATTACGAAATTTAACGGCATCTTTTTATAGCTATCTTAAGTCGATTGACCTGTTTAGACTGCGGCTACGCGAACGCCTCGATGATCGTAACCGATATTATTGTGGGCGTCCATCAGGAATTTTAATGTAGCCCGATGTTCACCTAGGCATTTATAGGCAAAACTAGAACCTTATATTTTGCCTTTTAGTTATTCATTAAAAACACATTGCTACTGATTTCTTTAAAATTAGAAGCGTATTAATCTGTTTATTTGCAGACGTGTGTAAACAGAGTTATAAGCAAAAGTGGCGGGCACTATGTGATCAACAAAGGATGCAACATTGGTAGTGCAAACTGCAGAAAAACGGATAATCAGGTAGCTGTTATGCTTAAGAGTAAAATTGAAAATAAAGATTTGATATCATCTAACGACGCATCACATGTTAGTTTCAAACATCAGCATAATGTTGTTGTATAGAGTATAGACTAATCATCAATGGCATGACATCTTAGTAAAATGTCATGTAACCTGTTACACCGCAAAGCCACAGTATAGATAATCAAATTAGATGGGACAATTGAATTGAAGGGAGTACATTAGGTCACAATCCTTCACTTCAAGGAAGCTTTATTTGGTAAATGTCCACAGAGAATGGAAAAAAATTGTGTACCAAATTTACTGATTACAATCGGCTCTGACCAAAACATAATTCTAGGATGTGGTGTCTCCACCTCTCCTCCTTATTTATTACAAAATCATTCATAAATAAGAATGTCACATTATATTCAAATATTGGGGCATATGATTTTTAATCATACACCCTAGCACTCATTGTGACAACTTCAATAAATTTTCAAGAATTCTGGTATGTATCCATACCTGTGCAAAACAGAGAATGAAGATTCCACTTGCCAGTGCTGCTGCGACTCTGATTTGTGTAATGGCCCGCAAACAGAATGCAAAAAAGGTAAATGAAGTTCTATTATTCTAAACATGGAACATCCAATCAACAATCAATCATATAATATATATTTTTTCCCAGCAATAACTTGCCATAAGCCAGACAGACCTAACAACGGTATACTGAAATGTCCAAGAGCTATAAGTTTTGGAAGCCGGTGCATCGTTAAATGCCTCACAGGATACAAGCGCCAGGGGTCAAGAGTAATTACGTGCATGAAAACCTCTAACGAATCTACACAGGGTTTCTGGAAACTGGATAAACCCATTTCCTGCATGTATTACAAAGAATCTTCATGCAAGGAAACAATGCAAGAACCGAAGCATGGAAGTGTTGTCTGTGAAAACTCTGAGCAGTTCATGAAGAGCAAGAAATCCAATCACATAGGAACGATTTGCGCATTCACTTGTGATTCCGGATATTATATCCACGGCCAAAGTACAAGCAAATGTCTTGACGGAGGACAGTGGACCTCCGCGGTCCCAACATGTGTTCGTGGCATGTGCCAAGAGCCGGTGCAGGATAGCCATAGGATAGAATCTTGCACCGACAAATATGGAATCGGAAGTGTCTGTACTTTGAGCTGCGAGACCGGCTACAAGTTGATTGGGAACGCGTCAAGCATCACTTGCGTATCAGTCAGTGATGATGTTCAGAGGGGTAAGTGGTCCAACGAATTCTCGAAATGTGAAATATCTGAATGCAGGCCGAAATTGCAAAATCCAAGCAATGGACGTGTGGAATGTACGAATAAAAACATCGAAGGAAGCGTCTGCACCTTTTCTTGCGAGAGAGGATATGACCTGTCTGGGACCGATGGAAAAACCCTGGAAACGGAGTGCCGAAACGATGGTGATTCTACGAGCTGGACTGTTGCAGCCCCGACCTGTCAGGTAAGGCGATGTCCTCGTTTAGAGAAACCAGAAAACGGCGATGTGTTGTGTCAAAATGGAAGGATAGTGGGAAGCAAATGCACCTTCACTTGTAACATGGGATTCGATCTGGCAGAATCGTCTACACCTTCTATGGAAACCATCTGTAGAAAAAACATTTCAGGTGGCAGTGTTGGGTCTTGGACAGTACAAACTGTCACATGCGAACCAATAGTTTGTGAGCCAGAACCACAAAACCCCGTGAATGGAGTGGTCACTTGCAGCAAAGGAAATTCCCTAGGAAGTATCTGTACATATTCTTGCGTATTTCTATACGACTTGGATGGCACGACTGAAAAATACATAACGACTCAGTGCAAAGACGGTGATGGCGGAGATGGTAAGGGTATTTGGTTTGGCGAACCAGGTACATGCTACAAAAAAATAGCTTGTGGAACTCAACAGAAAGAGCCTGAGAATGGCAGTGTCAAATGCAGTGATGGGAACTACATGTTCAGTGAGTGTGAGTTCGCTTGTAAGGAGGGATATGTGATGAAAGGAGTTCCGCACACTTACTGTGTCGATTTGAAAAACGACGGAGATGCTGTTGCCGAATGGACAAACCCGGCACCGAAGTGTGAAATTGGAATTTGTCTTCCTAAATGGTACGACGAGAGAACAATGATTGAAAGCTGCTCAAATACGAAAGTTGACGGAGGGTATCCGGTCGGAACCAATTGCCAATATTCCTGCAAAGACAAAGGCTTCTTTCTTCAGTTTGGTGTTGACGTTAATTTGGAGAATGGGATAACTTGTCTTCCGTCGAAGGAGTGGAGCGAACTATCTCATCCAAGATGTTCAAGAAGTGCTTGTGACCCTCTTGCTGAAATACCTTTTGGGTACTTTATTTGTTCAAACGGTTTTAATTATGGAACCGAGTGCCAGTTCCAATGCGAGAACAAATACACTCCTAGCATCTCTGAGCCACTCACATGTCAAGAGGACTCTTCGAATCCGAAGAGAGGATCCTGGGACAAAGAATCTCCTAAGTGTATGTTAAACGAATGTGCTAAGATTCCATCCAACCCAAAGATGGGGCTTATAACTTGTACTAACCAACTGAAAGTAGGTTCCAAATGTACACTGAAGTGCGAACCGGGGTACGCTCCTATAATGAAAGAGATTCGGTGCAAGACAGGCAATGGGGATTCTGTCCCTACATTTGGACCAATGGACAAGTTTTGCTGTGCAGAGTGCAAGAACGATATGGAAGTTGTCCAAATAGTTGATGCACGGTTTTCCAGTAACTTGAAAAAAGTGACTGAATTCACTAAGACGATGATAAATGCGCTTGCTGTAGAGTCCAGCGATATTGGGTTCTCCAGTTTTATATATAACGATGAGGTTTTCACAGACTCCATGATACAGAGAACAGAGTTGTCGATCACAGGGACTTCAATTTCCAATATTATAGAACACATATCAGGATGGAAATTAATGTCTGAAGGAAAAGGTAAACTTTGTGTACATCCAGAAAATGTACACATTTAATCAAGAGATTTTTTTTATCAGATTCTGATCATCGAAGCGCATTGCGATATGTCAAGGGTGAAATGTTCTCTGCACTAAGTGATGATGCGACAAAGATATTGTTGCTTTTTGCTGACAGTGCACCTCATAAGGTCAGCTCTTCAGTGGTGAAGGAGTTTAAATCACAAGGAGTTCGAGTAAGTCATAGATAACCGTACATCCTATATCTCAAAAGCTCCCTAGTTCAATATATCAACCATGGATATGCACATAATTTATAGATGCTAGTGGTTACCAGCGACAGTTACGTGAAAATAACCTGGGACAATCTCATTGGATCTGAAAACGTCATTGACGCTGACCTTAATACGCTTTTGATGAAAATAAGAGAATACGGGTCAGAGAAGGCCTGTAATGAAGTTGGAAGAACCTGCGTTTGAGTTTTGTCTTTTCGTCTATTTTACGAGAAAATATCTTTTTCTGTAAAGTACGGGTTGAAATACACAAGTTGGAAACATCACTACATAAATATTGATCTACCTTTTTTCTAATCATGAAAATTTTTCCAACGTCCTTGTTCAGTTAGTTGATATTATGAATAAACTGATGGCCAATAATAGTATTAAGAAACTACTAAATTTAATGCCCAACCCTTTGCTTTGAATATTCCACTACTTTTAAATACTTCCACAATTCAGTATCTATTGCTAAATTGTCCATATGACAGAAACATAAATAGTGTTAATATTGAATTTCTAATTACTTGAGGAAAGAACAGGGCATTTACATCTACTACATAGATATGCAACTATTTGTATAGAATATTCACTGAAGACGGTGCAAGCTAAAGTTAACTTTGTAGGATCAATGTATAGTACAGTCAGACATATGTACAGACATAGTCACAAGCGTCAGCAAGTCATCGAAATTATCTTCAGTAAGGGGTCACAATACATGCATCATAGATTTTATTCCAAATTCAAAAAAATATTTAGAGAAAGGGTATTTTTCATGGAGCTCGCCTGTACACAGAAGCTTAGTTTGCCATCAAACATGACCCATAACGACCCCCTCACCATAAAGGTTTAGGTCAGTCAGACGTGCCTCGGCAAGTTAAGGGTCGTTTATTGTATCCGCTTAATTTTTAGGTTTATGTATATACTGTATTATTATTAGTATACGTAGTATGAAATCCAACCCAAATTCAAAAATATGTCCAGTCCCAAGAGTTACAGATCAAGGATCGTCCGCATCAAATAGTTGGTTATATTTGAAAATTATCTGCTGGTTATTAAAAAGTAAACTTTACAATTTGTTGTATATTTTATTAATTCTAGTGTTAAAGTCCTCATAATAAAATTAGGATTAGTTTACTGATTATCATATAGAATTACAAAATTAGGATTAGATACAGTGGAATTTAAATAAAAAAATCATTCGCAAATTTTTGATCAAACACACAATATCGCTAATTTTTACCGCTCTTACATAAACGAGATATAATACAAAAAATCTGTATATCGGATTAAATTTTGAATTCAAAAAATGAAATATCGATTAGGCTTGAATTATTTATATAATTACCTGTAGTTCGTTTGGTACTATTTACGATAATTAAACTATAAGAAAACTACCAGTGCACTTTGCAATCTCTCATGTTTATAAAACTACCTAAAAAGTTGCATCCAGTTTAAATAAATATTGAAGGAATGTAAATCTGCAATACAAGAAAGAGTATGTATCTTCCAACCTCTTGAAATTTGCAGTTCAAGCTTGCAGTACAACAACCGGCTTGAGGTTATCTTTCGGAGCAAAGAACTATTTTTGCGTAAAAGTTTACGATAGTAAGTTATAGAATGTGTCTGAAGTGCTGACATGTAATAAAAGAAGTGTCAAAAGATATATTCGCTGATTTGGCACCATCGATGTGATGAAATTATTCTACAATGTAATTGGTAAGGATTATTGATTCATAATTAAATATTTCTACAAAAACGCATGCATTTTTTTTCACCACGTTGCCGTACCAGTTTCAAGAAATCCCTTCAAGCCTGTTCCGACCGAATTTAAGTCAAGAAGAAAAGTGTCGTGGCCAAAAATTGAATTTAGCTCGTAGAAAGTAACCTGGTTGTTTCCTATGAATGAAATTGTGTAAATATTTATACTAATAAGTTTGTATTTAATTTTAGAGTTTGATTTCTAGATTTAATTCTGACTAGATTCCGGCTCTTTTATCAATGGAGCAATTCACAATGTAAAGAAAAATCACCAAAATGAGAAAGTTGTTCAGCCAGTTCCTTTTGTTGCCATATCGGAAATAACAAATCTGTTTTTGCTCCCATTATTAAACTTGCACATTGCACATTGGATAAACCTTCTCCTTGTTGTGAAAAATATTCATCCAGATCAAAAAGATCCATACCCTTGATGCAAAAAAAGATGGAGTTGAAATCAAGTCTCAATATTTCACAACTGGAAGTAAATAAACAATCATAAACAAACCCTTTCTACCTTTGAAATGTATAGCAATGAATTGGGATCGTATTTTGTACTGAAAGACAATCCTTGATACTCTATGTATTGTTCGATTTCAAACGTGGGACAAAGTGAAATATCAGCTCCAGGTATCCTGGTCCGGCCAAATCTTTTTCTCCATTCTGGTCCGCTTCTGTATGTCAAAGTAGCTATTTCCCTACAAAAGAAATATGTTGATGGCTAAAAAGTGAACGGTCAAACAAAGTAGATTTTTAGAGTATGTGGATATTGTACCTGGCAAGTTTCATCCCTCGTAGGGGATACTCTCCATCATAATAATGCCCTAAGTTCCAGTTAGGATCTTCCATGATGCTTCGCCGTTGTAAATATCGAAGTGCGATGGAGGTCGGTGAAGATTTTGCACAGGCAGAGATGCTAACCATTCTGCAAGCAATAAAAATAAGGAATAAGGAAAATTTACCGGGCTTGATAAACGTTTATCTTTTCTTTCATTAAGTACTTCTCCTTACCGATTTACTTTGTCAGGATACAATGCTGCAAATGTCAAAGAACACATACCACCTAATGAAGACCCAACCGCAGCATATAACTAAATCAGTCAGTTCCATTGATAAGTGCTATGACCATATCCTTAAATCGCAAGAATATACTAAAATGTACCTTCGATATTCCCAACTTGTTCAAGAGAGGAATGTGTACGTCTACCATATCTTTTACACTTATAATAGGAAAGTGACTTCCATAATGTTTACCAGTGGTTGGATTGATTGACGAGGGTCCGCTGAAAAATGATTATGAGATATTAAAATTCAAAATACCACGAATAAAATTCAACTTACTTTGTGGATAGATTGCATGAAAAGTTTACAGTATCACTAGGAGGGTTGAGGTCCCAGTTCAACTGTCCGAAGTCCAGATCCTAATCCCAACCCCACTTTTCTGAAAATGTCCCCTTATCATTAACAGTATGGGCATACAAGCACGCATTAACAGACATACAGAGATACATTCAGAAATATAGTCGAGATCAGAAGCTATCTATTGGATAATGTTATATGTTCTTAGCTCCACTTAGCATTGGTTCAATACACTAGCCGGGATCAAAGGCTCTAATGAACAATTACAACATCTGGTATTGATGGCTTGGCAAACATTTGCTTTGAGCATACACACATGAATTAGTCAGAAGACAAACAAAACTCATAACAAAAATGTTGAATGTTTCGATGCCAAGAAGTAATTTGATATATATAAAGAAAAGTCCACACAGAAAATAGAAAAACTTACGTTGTACCATAGCATCCTCCTATATGATTGGCGCAAATAACAAAAAATTTGTCAGTATCTATGGCGCAGCCAGGACCGATAAATTTTTCCCACCACCCGGCCGATCTGTTTTTCTGAGCAAAAACAGCATTTAATGAGACATCAGGAATTATTGTTATACGAAATTTTAAGCTACCTCGTGACTTTTGGCATGGGAACTGGCTGAGAGCCCTGTGAAAATGACGACCGCGTTGCTCTTCGACGAATTTAACTCTCCCCAGGTTTCGTATGCAACTTGTAGCTCTGGAATCACACATTCATTGTAGTAAAAGTGGAAGGGTTGGTCATGGTGAAATAAATTATAACCATCTTTTATTTCTTGATATGCTGGTTCTGGGCCCTCAACAAACCTGGATGTAGGGATAGAAATTGTATAAGGACAAAAAAAATGAACATAGTACTTTTATAGATGCAGTTCAAGCACATGTAACAGGATCTACCTTCGATTCAAGCATGGAAATTCGAAATTACTTCCTTTAAAATTGCTCGAAGGAGAGACCTCGTCCTTCAACTGAGCAGTTTCACTCGATATACTCCTGTTGATACTTTTGTCATGGTTGGATCGCACGTTCACCACAGCGGAAGTAACAGATTTTGAATCAGTAAGCAATCTTTTTATCAGCTGAGCACCGTCATTGCTTGTAAACTTGCTTACAAGAGACGGAATTAATTTTGACAGTGACTTCATATCAACTGTTGTTGAAAAACTTTAAAACATTATCGTATACGATCACAGGAATCAACAACAATAAAGGTATTTTCCAGGAACGCTAGATATTCTTGGAAACATTCCCATCATTATTATTACTATACAAACTAGCAATTAACCATGACCAAACCGAAACATAATCGGGTTTTCAGACCGCCCTTTACCATGGACTGAATTTAATTCACTGAATGACTAAACTCACAAGGTTCAAGGCTGCCTGCCTTAACTGAGATATGTTTGATTCCTTTCCATTTCACTTTCTTAATAAATAGCATAATTTGGCAATGCCAAGCTCTCTCTTCAGCTACTACTGAAACGAATGTTTTGCTTTACTCAGTGACCACAATGTACGCATGGTATCTAATATGCACAAACACTAAGCAAATAATTTTTTTTGGCATTTGATGAATTCTGCACCGTCATTACTTAAATGCAAAAACGTTAAGCACGTTAAGTGTTGCGCAATAGACTTATCTATCTCTATCTAGCATGCTCGACAGCTGTGGTTCTCCAGTCTAGTAATTTTCCATTCGCAACCGCTCGAATATCTAGATATAGTTAACGTAACAACCGGAGTCTATTGAATCCATCGGTCCAATGATTTTATCGCGTAAATCGTGAATTGAATGATTTTTTTGATATCACCAACTTACCACTAAAATCTGAGCTCGATTTCCTGAGGATTTCACCGAATTCTCTTGAAGAACGGACCTTAGAGTTTACTTACTGGTGTCAAAGTCTGTTCGGGAACCAAGAGAAGAAAATAGAAAAAGAGGGGAAGAGGAAACAAACCCAGCTGACACTGACGTATTCTAATACACGCACGAACGCACTCTCGAATTCTCGTGCGTTTCGTTGCCTGGTTACGGTGTCAAGTAGCGAGCTCAGTGTGCCGATTTCTTATGAACTGAATTTCTATCAGATGTATTCAGACAAGTATAAATTAATTTACGAGCGTAAATGATCATAAATAAATAAAATGAAGTAAATACCAGATCAAAAGCTAGATATTACCTGCGTTCGTATCATAAGTCGTCAGCATTAATACGTAAAAGGATCGCTTGGTA
The DNA here is from genome assembly GCA_013436055.1 of Halocynthia roretzi. Classification (NCBI taxonomy): domain Eukaryota; kingdom Metazoa; phylum Chordata; class Ascidiacea; order Stolidobranchia; family Pyuridae; genus Halocynthia; species Halocynthia roretzi. The sequence goes on along the minus strand of QRAM01000157.1, from coordinate 148,391 downwards.
AGGCTTAGGAACCTTGTTGATAGGCCCCAGTGTAGGGATATTGTATAGCTTGCATAGAATTGATATGTATCCAGATTCTCCTAGGTATATTCCTAAAAAAACAATGCCGCTAAACCTTCCCCAAAGAGATGAATCCCAGTGGGGAAGAGCTGCGATGGGCCGTTACTTCAAAACTCAGGAAGAAATTCAAGCCGATATTATAAAATCATTAGAGAGCAAATTATCCGCTGAATTTCAGGTATTTTACTGAGTGAGGGACTTAATATATTTCAATATGCCAACAGTGATTTGTTCTACTAAGAACTTATTGTATATAGAAAGTAAACTGTGACAAGACAATTAGCGTTATTCGCTGACTCGTAAAATAATATTTTTGAGCTCACGGTTAGCACTGTTCTGATATTTAGTGGGTAACCCCTTGTACTTTCGCAGGATTACTCACAATGGCAAAGGATATCCTTTCCGAAGCCACAACCATCACTGGCAGTAGCTAAAAGCATCAAAAAAACTCCAAAGAAAGTATCGAGGCCTGTGACAGGTACCATTCATTCTGTTTAATTTCAAATTATATCATTGCTCGCCTACGTGAAAAGTAAGTGCGATATAGTGCCACATAATATGCACGAAGTCAGGGAGTGAGTTCATGATAGTATATGCCGATAGAACGCAGAATAGCTTGCAAAAATACCATTCTGTTAATTCCGAAGTATATTAGACTGCCTACGTGAACAGGAAGTACATTCAAGTACAATCTATTCTAGAGATTACGAGGTCAGCCGCGTAAGTTTATGACAGCAAAAGCCGATTTCGAAATATGCAAACTTTACGTAATTTTGTATGTTGGGGATTTAGAAAATTCTCTGTGAACCAAACTCCCAAGATTGACTTTTAACAGAGTCTAGTTCTAACATCTTGGAACGTTGTTCAGCCCACTTGAGAAGTTGATGAACGATCAGAAAGATAAGAAAATGGATTCATTGATTGATCTTCTTAAAGCAAATAGTACAGGTTCTTAGTTACTGAAGAAGTACGAAATACAGAAGCTAACTTATAGAAATCATATATTTGTCAATACTGAAGTATAGCTCATTAGCGAATTTCATGTTAATGTCACAGGCGCGAGCGGTACCAGTTGTTCTTCCCTATGTTTACATTTGCGTGACAGGAAACCTCCTCCTGTCGATCCCGCCGTAGAAGCTGAAGCAAAAGAACGTGTATCATTACTAAATTATCAAATTCGCGCTGCAGAGAGATCTTTGAACCAATACAAGTAATTTATTAACGATAGTTTATTTACGATTTTTCCTAGCTTGATTACAGCATAAGCTCTTCATAATTTAGTTGACAGACAACATTCGAATAGAAGTCCGATAATGTTTTTGCAATGTAATTTTTTTCGTATACAGACAGTTATGCGAAAATCTCGAAACTAAAAATAAAGAAGTCAAAAGTGAAACAGAAAATTCGTTTTCCGACACTCAACGCGCCGTTACCGAACTTCTAGAGAGCTATGAAAGATACTGCAGCGTTTCTAAGACAATCAGGAGCCAACATGTCGAAACGAGATCGCAAATGGAAAACCAAGTGCAATTTTCACAGGAGCAGCTCTCGGAAGAAACTGAAAGTAACGTCTTACAAAGTTTTAAATCTACATAATCGTAATTAGGCGTCGTTTTGTACTGGTAATTTCTAATATTAACTGGTTTCTTTAACGCAAGAATTAAAGCAAGAAGTTAAGACTTTGGATAACCAATTGAGAGATCTTCAGCAAGACCTTCAGGTAGCCTTATTTATTTCAATCATATCCTGATGAATTGTTACGGAATGTCACTTACGCACAGGTACTATCAACATATAAAGACAAGGATTACCCAGTGAAGGCGATGCAGATATCGAAACTTCAGGATAACGTAGCTGAACTCTCAGCGGATCAAAACGCAAGTTTTATACGTCACAAAATGTCATGAAATGGTGCGTGTACTATACAAATTTGTTATTAACGAATTTGAACAGACAGAAGAAATTGATTTAATACGAATAATCTCCGATCAACGGATGAAATTGCTGTGTAAAAGGGGAATCATGATGACAGATATTTTAAACAATGTGGCAGATGATGCCTTCGAATCTATGGTTCCTCCTGGTTTACAACATCTCGCCTGGCATAACACCGTTATCGAACACGAAATTGAAGAACGTAAGGAGGTAAGTCGAATACAATTTTAAATATGAAATACATTTCATGTCATTCAACTCATTTCTCTTTATTTGATATTAGGAAATAGATTGTCTTGAAAAAGAAATTATCGTTCTCCAAAGTGAAATATATGAACTACGGAGGAAGCCGCAAGCTCGAACAAGGACTTTTGTTTTTCCCGAGTGTTATTTTCGAAATACAATGTAAGACCGGCAAAAAGATTTGGATAATAAACTGTATCGGGGCAGTATTTTTTAATACAAACAATATATTTATCTTTGTTGCAGTTGTCAACCAGATGAAGACGTCATTTTAGATATTCCTGTCCGGGAACCACTGCCAATATGATGATGATAACTCGCACGTAATACCACGGCGAATTTCTACTTAATTTTTGAGGAAGTATTCGATGTTATAAGGGTCTTACAAACAGCCAGACATATAAAAATGTTATTTTTCTCCCTGTTATCATTCTTTTCATGATCTTTAATCAATAGCTTGTAAATTAGCATCGCATCGGCTACATTTTATGTTGTGCATTCGAGTGGTATAATGCAATATAATTGTCGTGTTAATATAGCGACACCGACGTCCTTGCAATTTCTAACTACGAGTACAGAATGTCGCATTTTCAAAATTTTATCTTCTGTAAATTTATGAATGAGAATAGAAAACCTTGAAAAGAAATTGATTTCCTTGTAACTATAAAAGAAACAAAGCATCTATTTATGTAAGAGAGGAAATGAGAATGTGTAGTTGGAGGAATGAAACTTTTTCCGATCACTTTCAAATGGTAATAAACTTCCACTAGCGTTACCTTACCTTATCTTGAAAATACGTCGACACATAGAACTGCTTTCGGAATCGTACTTCTTCTTAATTGCCTTGGTGTATAACCGATAATGTCGTTGCCTGGTGAACGCAGTGGAAATTAAAATATTTTCATTGATATACAGGTAAGTTGAAATATTGTAATGTCAATACCCACCAACTCGGTTCTGTCGACTGTTTTGTTGTTCCAAATCTTTTGCGTTTAATGACCATTCGTAGTGCATAGCCGAATGGTACTTCAAAGATCCACCTGCAACCTTGTCGGGGATAGTCAGGTGTTGTTATCGATCCTTCGGGCAAAAATATATGAACGCCATTCAATTATTGTATTTGTTCTATCTATCTTCTCAGGCTTGTCTGGTTTCTGGACTAAAGTAGCAGCAGTCATGGTCGAGATTTCTGCAGCCTTCTTACCGGACATTCAAAATAACCGCTAGTAGTATAGGTTTGTTCGTCATAAGGGGAGATTCCATTCATAGATATATATGACGTCATCAAAAAAGAAAATCCTTTTTCAATTTTTTTTGTAATTAGTTAGAAAGGAACACCAAGGTCAGTGCCCTTATATTTCTAATAAGGTTTATAACTAAAAAAATTGCAAAATAAATCCTTTTGAGTTCACTACATCTACTTGTTTATTCCAGATTACAATCAGAGGTTACAAAGCTAATAAACAATTAATGGAAATTTCATTACTACGACTGTTTAGACAAGCAAGGATTATCACTACATCTACGACGAACACCATAGAGGACCGACGTTAAAATCAATGCATAAACAGCTCCCGAGTGAATGCGGCGTAATCGTAAGCGCTGAGAATTTCGATGCCATGGGAGTCGACATATGGAGGCATACGACTAATGCAATACTCGGCCTGATCCGGAGACAGATTCTATAACAAAGGGCATTTGAAATGAGATATGACATAATACATATTAATTATAGGGTTGCGAACAAAGAACCAAGATGTGTAAATTTAGGTTCAGATTTGAGTCGAATCATTACATATCACAAACTCGAACAAATTCAGTCAGTTGACTAAAGTCAGTCAAATGAATTGGCGGCTAGATATAAGTCATTACCTTACAGCTGATATGTGTTGCCTACCTGATACAACTCCTGTTTTGTTACGTAAGGTTTTTCTTCAGAACTAAGAGCAGCAAAAGCACTCTCCACTTCTTGCGATGATTTCACATTTTCAGTCTCTCTACTGATCATGAACCCCATATACTCCTGCAGGGATACGACCCCATCTCTGCAACAGGGATTACAAGAGGTTAAATAAATCCATAATATTCACTGAGATGGACCTATCAATAATTGGTAGATCAACATTTTTGCCTGAATTGAATTTGGAGATAGTGTAATTCATTGTTATTTAACACATCAGGGTATTTTCAATTGTAATGTTCATGTTTGCAACAATATATATGTTCGATACTAGTAATTTAGGCTACTAGCTTTAGCCATCAAGACCTCAAATCATCACAAGGTGACAATTAAATGGTTGCTATAACACACCTGTTAGGATCCACCTGATCCAGTATGGCTTGGAATTCTGGATCATCTTCTCCCTCTTCCACCATAGGAAGATCGTAACCGAGGGAACGAAGACACGACTTGAATTCGTGGTGTTCGAGACGTCCTGTTTTATCCTTGTCAAAGTGCTTGAACATCATCGAGAATTCTTTAAGAGCTTCCTCGCTTACACCGGTCATGTTTCTAAAGGAGGGAAATAATCATTTAGTGAGTTACTGAGGGTGAAATTTCGATTGGATTTGAAACAATGAGATACCTGGCCTGGATTTGCTGCTCAAGATTATGCTGCATTCTCATTCCAAGTTGATCTAATTGGTCCCACTGTTGCGCAAGTCCAACGGTCGAATGCTCGGTGTGTCTGTTGTCCAAGATCAAAGCTTCTTCCAGTATGCTTCCAAGCTCTTCAATCTTTTCCAGTTGTGTCTAAATTTTCATCATTCATGTAAACATTATAGCGGTTTCAATCACCATCATATACTTAATATATATTTCTTATCACTTACCCTTGCATCTTTCACTTCCTTTGATTTATTTTTGGTCGCCTCTAGTTGTGACTCGAGAGTGCCAGACTCTTCGACCATACTTGCCCTGTAGCAAAATTGGAAGCATCATTTGAATGTAATACTGCAGTTTTTAGTCATGAAGTTAACTGTTGCACTTGATAATAACTGATACAAATTGTTGATGCAAGTAATGCAACAATATTGAATGTAACTTTTTTACCCATCCAGCAGCTGTGTCCTAACAGAAGCAGCCAAGAAGAAAAATACAAAATTTAGCGATGTTATATATATTATTTATAATGGGTATAATAGTTTGTCTTGAAACAACTTCTCCATTTCTTAACAGATCTTTACCAAATTTGGCACTGAAGTCCAAATGCTGACTTACAAATATTTACTCTACTCGGTAGCTGAAATTATGTGATGCATAACTCATCAGTCAATGCATTATGGTAACTTGAGATGAAATCGTAAATGCAACCTAAAACTTTTGTAATTTCTTACCGAGTCTGTGTGAGCCACTTGTGGAATTCGTTTGCCCACGTGGCGAACTTGATTCTCAACTTATCGTTGTCTTCTTGTCTTTCCATCTCCTTTGCAAGGTCATTGTCTCGTTCACCAGTGAGACGCTGGATGTCACGCCACATTCCGTTCAGGGCCGAAGCGGTAAACCAGGTGTACGGATTAGGAGGCGGTATTGTGTTAGTTAGGTCGGAAAGCTTCTTGTCCAATTCTTGCAGGCTATCCAGTTCTTTTTCGGCAGTGCTAAGAGATTTACGGAACTGCTTGTGGTCGGCAATCAGGACCTATCAAATATAAAGTAGTTTGGACCGATGATTCTCGAATGGGAAGCACATAGCTCCCAGCGGTTGAAATCCAGTGCGATCACAAATTAGCAGAGATATTCGAATTATTCGCATGGTAGAAACAATAAAAAACAACTCTAACGAACCTTGATTTGCTCGATCGAGTTACATCTGACTGGATCCGTGAGATCTTCCTCAACATTCTCAAACCATGAGTTGAATGTAGATGCCCTCTTCGCAAAGTGCAAAAATAAGTCGTCCACATCCCGCAATTTTTTCTGGGACTCCAGCAAGCATGATTTACGATCGGCCGACGTCTTTACCAGATCTCCCCACCTAATTATTAGATATTTTTAATAATCCTTTGTAGTTTATACTAATTGTCTTTTTTTAAGCAGTTCCACTATTACCTTTTCATTAAAGTACAATGTCTTTTCTCTATGTCATCTGACTGAGCATGTTTTGCCGCTGTGAGTTGATCTCTGAGATTCGTGATGTTTGTGATTCCTTCTTGCTCAAAAGCTGCAAGTCCGGCATCGAAAGTTTCCTACATAGAAATAATCTTGCATATTTAGCCTCGGGGAAGTAAGCACCAAGTTTAACCCACCTAAATCACACCAATTTTATGAACACTTTTGTGGAAAATGGCATAAGACCAGGTTAAGAGCATACATCGAGAACACACAGATATTACATTCAAAAATATAGATTGAATCTATAATATAATTTACTTTATACTATCATTAGGAATAGATCAATAAAATGCTCTTCAAATATGAAACAGACCTGTTTGGTTAGCAATGCTTGTACAGATGTGAGATCACGTCCGAGATCATCAGACTTGAGGAATTTTTCTCTTCCAGCTATCCATGCTTCGACAACATCGGTCTAAAGGGCAGAGAGAGTTGAGTATCAAGCATTTTGGGACATATTCGAAAAAACACACCTTCCAATTGAACTGTACGAACGCAGCAGTCTCTTGCAACTTCGCTCGTCTGTCCGCAGCGGCTTCCTCCAATTTCTTCTGCTTTTCATCAAGATCTTCGAGGCTCTCTTTGATTTGATCCTTTTCAGGATTATCCTGGAAATGCGCAGAAGAATATCAATTTTTGCATTATATAATTAGAATAAGTATTAAGTTCAACTCTGTCACTAACACAATTTCCATAACTCATTATTTATTCATTTACCACGTCTAATAGCTTTTCTCCTTCTTTCCGAACATCACCAACACGATCCTGATGCACAGCCATATCAGTTTCAAACGCTTCGTGCTTCTTTAATAGACTCTGAGCAGAAGCAAGGGTGTTGGGGAGTTCGCGATTAGCAAGAACACCGAGTTTTTCATTTATCCAACTCATCTCCTCTTCGCAGTCGGTTCTATGAAGTTATAACAATAGGAATGAAAACATACAACAGAACAACTCTGGATCATTGCGATCATCAGATTCTGAAAACAAAAAATCTATTGTCCTATTTTACTGATAACCAATATTTTCCATAGGTTCTGCATTTTAGTTATTTTGGTGTGATGCCTAGTAAAATTATCAGTAATAGTCGTGTGGTTTGCCTGCCCTCAATACTTCTCAGTGAAAGGTATTGAATTCTTGTATGAAAGGAGTCCAAGTTATTTGTCATCAGACTTTGAACTTTTTTTGTGCACAATACATTGCAAGATATAGAAAACCTCCTTCAGTAGAATTGACCTCCACTTCCCTAAAAACCAATCCAATTGTATCCAGGTAGAAATCCAACATACCTGAACTGCTGATATGAACGAGCTTGATCAAGTCTTGTGTGACGCTGTTCGACAAGCTGCTTCAGTTGATCCCAGTTGTTGTTCAAAGATTCTAATTTCTCTTCCACCTCTTCTTTCTGAGATTCAATTTCTTTCATCTTCTCTCCGGTCTCCTAGAACGGTGATTTATTTTCAACATGTTCTTATTTAAAAAACTGTTTATGTAACCTGTATTATTTATGTATTGTACCTGGATTTTTGTGATATTGGGTTCGTGAGCAGTGATTTCAGCCTCTATACGTTTGTGCTTCTTCCTCAAGTTGCTAACGCTGATAAGATCTCTTCCGCAATCCTCGCTGCCAACTTGGAGTTTCTTTTCGCTGAAGAATAAACGATACATTACCTAAAAACTCAGATATTGTCATTATTTGCCTCGTGTTATCAGAATTTGTAATTTATTATCTACACTATACAGTGGTATCTTTTACTTTGAACGACCCAAACTCCGAACATCCCAGACTTTGAATGCAAAGTTCTATTTGCTGCTAAAACAATGCTTGTATGTTCAACTTTTTCCCTTTTCAATATGTCAAATTGATTTCTTACAATCAACATTAGTAAAACAAACTTCTCGTTCTTACTTAATCCAAGCTTCCTCGTCTGCAACATCTCGATAAAACTGATGAACCAAGTGGGATTCTTGCAACTGCGCACGTCGTTTTCGCATCATATCTTTGATGCTTGAAAATCTATCAAAAACAAATTTTTATTAGTTTATAGCAATCCAAATTCTTACAACCAGTGATTTGCAACCAGGGCTGAAGAGCCGAAGCACTTTTTCGGTCAGTCAGATTTGAAAATTCAATTCATTATTTGTATATGAATTGTCTATAGAAATCTACTGATAATAAATATTATCTGTCAGTGGTCCATAATAATCTGAAGATAACAGATAATATCTCACCGATTGTTAATCTCGTTCTTTTTGAGCTCCACTGTTGCTGGATCGAGAGCATCCGAAGTTTTAGCATTAGCGAGCAGAGTGTCTGCTTGCTTTGTTAGTTCTTGAACTCGTTCCTCGTGAGCAGCGACGTCAGCTTCGATCAACTGTTGTTTCTTCAAAAGGTTGTCCACTGAAGGAACATCCTTACCCAAGTCTTCAGAAGCTAACACTGCTTCGACCTAACAAATAAAAGAAAAATGGTTGGCAGTATGCTCTATTCTCATTAAACGAGTTTGTGACATTTTCCTACAGCAACGGTTACTGTTAGGACAATTTCCTGCAGAGTTGAATTAACTACAGACTCAATGTCGTAGGAAATTGTCTGGTTCCCCAATAAATAACCCAATTATCGGCTTCTTTTAGAAATCTACCTCAGACATCCAGAACTCCATGTCTTTTACTGCAGTTATGAAGTTCTGTTGCTGATTGGCCTCCTTCAGTTTGAGAGCTTTCTGGGCAGATTTTTCACGAAGATCTTCCCATTGATCGGAGAGAGACTCGATACGATCCTGAAAAATCAACCATTGCAGATTGTTCACCGCTACCAGTGAGAGTTTGATGAAAGACAAACAATACGCACTTTCACAGCCTCTTCTGAACCAGCACACTGATGAGATTCAATCAGTTGACGGCCGACATTAACGACTCCCTGGACCCTGTCTTCGTTGGCGTCAAGTTCTGCCTCGAAAGCTAGATGCTTCTGATGCTTACTCTATTATAGGAAAATAAAATAACCTTCAATGAGTATCCCTCTAATTTAGATGGAGATATAGTTCTTGGTGGTCAGTGGTAAAAAGAATTGTCAAAATTGAAATCATATAGCACATAATATTTAGTTTTGTGTTTTTACTATTCATAATTCAAGATTTGTCCCAGTGAACCAGTTTTCTTGTTTGAAATTTACTGTGTATTCATTGATTAGGATTTCCATTATATCATATAACCAGTTTTATTGCATCAGGCCTAGCTACGAATTTCTAATGCTATATGTATAATTATATGCTGGAAAACTAAATTAATTAAAGTGAGGGAATAGCAGCCCTGAAAAGGTTTGGGAACTACAGCTCTAGTTTTAGATTATCTAACTAGCAATTGAACAAATGTACAGCTGAACTTGGTTAGAAATTATTAGCATGTAAAGTCAATTAATTGCGGACTAGGTCAGGAATGTGGAGCCATGACAGAAATAAGTGAAGATGAATGCATATAAGCAGCACGAAATGAGGGATGACTTATTTTTTGCAGTGGTTACTTGATGAAATAAGAATGAAATTTTGAATGGCAGCATAAAAATTGGGGACCAGAAATCCTATTGAACACTACAGCATTGATTGGTCAAATTTGGTGAATGAATTTCAGTGCTTAGGCAAATTGCTGCCGTAGTGATAAATTCTTTTCGAGTAACAAATTTCAAACTGTGATGAGGTTGAGTGAAAATACAGAATTATTTTGAGTGGATGACAGTATTAGAAATAGGAGAGTATGCGAGTTATGAATTATTTTTTTAAGCTGCTATACTGTACCCTGTCGTCATGACGTTCCTGTTACAATGAAACCACGATGAGTAAAATGAAGATGACAAACGTACAAAAATAAAATATGCTCACTAATAAGTAATATTTTAATGGTTTGTAAACATATCTATAATAGTGTTATATATAATTGATATAATTAGGCTAGGAATATAATGAGTACACAGTGACACCATAAGAATTTTTGTTCATATAGCCAATTAGTGTATTTGAAGGGATTACTTTACTGCAAGTTATATAAAAAAATAAAAAATGAAAACCATCGAATCTGACAATAGACTTTTATATTTAGCCTTGCACTACAGAACCTTGAAGGTTTATGAACCTTATTTGACTAGAATAGGCATCTAATACATGATTCCAGAAATAGGGGAAAAATCTTTCGACATATAAAAATACACTCATTCAATCATGGCTTGCGGAATGACAACACCCAGATAACTTAAAATGAGATGAAAAGAAACCTGGATATTCGTTGGATCTTTGTAACTGTCATCAGTGGCAGTCTGGAGTTTTCCTGCCATCCATGCCTCAATTTCGTTTGCGTCCCGACTGAATTGCTGCAGTGTTTGGGTTTCGCCAAGGCGAGATCGCTTATCGATCAAGGCGGCTTTTAGTTTCAGCCACCTGATATAATAATAGATACGGGATTCTATCGGTTGGCAAAAAAAGTATGTAGCAACCACACTACATACAAAACTTATTTGGCTTTAGATAAAAAACACAAAATTTATCAGACCTGTCTTGCACTTCTTCAGCCTTTTCTTTGATGAGATCGGATGCATAATGCGTCGGTTCGCCCTTCTGAAGCTTTTCTGCTGATGCCTGGAGGGCCATCATCTTGTCTTCCTGAAGACCAATGGCTCTGTCAAAGTCCTCATGCTTCTTGATCAGGGATTCTACGGAATCCAGAGAATCTCCTGCGAAACGAAGTTGGAATAAAATTTATTGGAATGGCTGAAGCAAGATAAAGAAGTTAATAATCAGTCTCCATACTGATGAAGAAGATTGAAGAATTTTGAATAGATAAATGATAATGAAAGTGTAACTAGTGTATCTAGGTTCATAGTAGGACAGGAGAAGATCATCACCTGCTTCCTCACTGGCCAAGAAATCCTCCCTTGCCTGCATCCAGCCTTCTGCATTTTCACAGTCTCTCAGAAACGAATAGTATTGCAAGCACTGTTCAAGCAAAATTCTTCTAGCAGCCCAAGCCCTGAAAAATAAAATCGTATGAAGTAATACAAGATTTTTTAAGTGAGGACATTAAAATTTCTGTACTTTTCCAGCTCTTCTCTATCACGTGATGTTTCCTGAACAGCGGCATCCACTTCCGCGGCAGCAAAATGTTCGGATCGTACGAGAGCATCTGCCTGCTGTTCAAAAGCATGGAATGCGGGTGCCCTGGCGTCCATTTCTGCACGGTGTTCCTTGAATGAAGTTATGGTGTGAGATAGTACATTTGAATTTGAATGCTATAGTTTGATAAATTCAGTTTAATATATTTATACCTGCATTCTTTCCAGTAAAGTTTCTGCAGCTGCAAGGTCATCACCGACTTCCTGCGATGAGACAAGTGCATGCATGTGACGGAGCCAGCGTTGTAGTTCTCTTCTGTCGGCCAAGAAGCGCTGCAGCTCGTAGGAGTCAGACAGAGACCTTTTTCTATGGTCGGCCTGACAAATACATCGCAAAAGATGATAATAACGGTGCTGAGTTTGACTATTTCATCTTTATGGTTGAAATGTCAACCTACTTATGGATGGAAATAGCTCTGATCATAATGGAGTGAAAGTTTTTTCCCATTTGATGTGACATATTGTTTAAAAATTTTCTTTATTCCATTGGTTTTGAATTGATTTTTACAATTTTTATAAATGCAAATGCATTTGAAAGGAATACGTGCAAGACCTTGGCAACCAATTCGTTCCACTCTTGGTTGATTTCTGTCCTCTTGTTCTGTATTGCTTCCCCTTGATTGGGATGTTGTTCAATCAACTTCGACGCGTCCAAATCCAAACTATGCACTCGGTCACCAAGTGCAGCCAAGTCTCTCTCAAGCCCTTCATGTTTACGTTGCAGTGCCTATAATACAATAGCATATGAAGTTTTCAGGCTACCATATGTATGGTGATCTACTTTTATTAAATTGACATTGAAAACTGTTAAGTACCTGCACAGAAGGTAAATCAGTGCCAATGTTATCACTACTGAGAGCCTGGCTTTTTTCATCAATCCATTCTTTTGTTTCATCTGCATCTCTGTAATGAAAAATGAAAACATGTTTCAATGCTGTTGATAAAACTTCTGGTGGACCTTTCATATGCGTTATGTGTCTTAAATTATACCTGAAAAATCTTTGAACCTGATGGGCAGAGCCAAGACTAGTATTTCTCTGGCTCACTAGATCATGCAAAGCACTCCATTGAGCATTCAATTCCTGTGGATTACAAAAGACAGACAACTATTAAATACCATTCCAATATAAGGGGCGGTAGACACTTGACGTACAGGCATGAAAAATATGTTCGTTTTGCCACCAAACAAAAATGGAATCCAATACTGACAAACTATCCCCAACATATTTTAGATTAATAACTTCAGTTGACAACAATTCAATCCTAAAGCGATGCATCAAGCAAATATGCACTAGAACAAGCAGATATTTGGCAAGCTCAAAGCTGTTGTTTGTGAAGGTCTCATCCGAGTGTTGATGGGTTTATATACTTAACTATTACATTATATACTAAAAATGTAATTTTCTTGTTGCATGCAGATTGAAATTTCATTTTGGATGATGTGAAATGCACCAAACTTGCACATAACAGTTTTTGTCAATAAAAAAGCAAGCACTCTTTTGAATTTTGGCTGTTCACATGAGCTACATAAACTTTATTTATGCAAGATTCCTGGATCCCCTAAGACCTTAGTTCTCTGGGATAGTTTATTCATATGACACCGTTTATGTTATTCTATCATAGCAACATACAAGTTCAACGCCTAGTACAATCGACACCAATTTACAGAGCAGAATATACCTTCCATTTGTGAACAGTAATGGTCCGCTGGTCCGGTAAGGGAGTGGTAGAAAAAATGTACAAAATAATTTTACTCGACTCAAAGCAGAATCAAGGCAGTATTGATATAACAGAATCATGTGAATACGACAGCTCGAAATGGGACAGTTTATAAAAGGAATAGTAAGGTTCCGTAACATGCATACATGAATGAAAATTGTGTGATACTGGCTAATTCTGAGTTGGAAAAGCATAAACAAACCTGAAATCCCAACTGTGTTGCGAGTAGCGGCTTGAAAAATTAAAATTATTCTTTTTATATTGGTTATTCATAATAATTAGCATTTATCCTGAAGTTTTAAAATTTATACAAAATATAAGTTTGGAGGCTAATTCAGAGGGACAAATAATAATACCAAAAACAAAGCAAATTACAAGAACTACGCTTTTCAATATCAACATAAAAATAAAATTATATTGAAAAAACCACCTTGNCCCAAACCTACAGTAACTTCCATTCTAGTATATCGACTGAAACGATACTAGCAATATCGTGATAAATTATGATTCAAGTTACTACCTACCAAGCACCGTGAACAGTAGACTGTATCCGCTCGGCTTTCTCCTGCCGTTTTTACAATTGCTGCAAACCATGCACCGCAATCCATCCAAAGACGTGCGTTCAACTGAAATGCCAAAGAACAAAACGTGACTTTGCATCAACTTTGTATATAAACACTTCCAGATCGACTGTTGCTATTTTATTACTACTTTATATTTTTAAATTAATTATTCGGTAATTCTGTTCAAAAATTTGAATCAATTGTTCAATTCTAAAAATATATATACATAAAACTATTTCAACACGACATACACTATATCGCTGCAATTTCACCAAGCATCTATCGCCAGAAAACCTAAAATTAAAAATTGGAAAACTTTTTAGAGGATATCACAAGTCTGGCATTACGTAATACGAATCACGAGATTGATTGCGTCTTCTTTATACGTCAAAAAAATGATTTCATTTCTTTATTATTTTTCCGCTGGTAATCTATTATTATTATTGTACAGTATACGAACCGAAATGCAACTTTCAATGCCCAGTATGTTTATATTGATATATTACTTCTGTCAAATAAACCACATCTATTTAAATGTTTTACGTATGGCGAAGTGGAGCAGGGTGACATTGCATATCGATTTATTGAGACCGCTCCAGGATTAAAAATAAGTCGTTCTTACTGAGAGCTGTTAGATCGCACACGTTGTATAGAAAGTGCATATTATACAATCTTTACATACCGAAGTCTTGACAGCAGTCCTAATTTTGATTATTCAGATAGCAAAGTATCCGTACAGAGTACAGAGTCATACTGGAGTTTATTAGAAAGCATGTGAAGCTATATCGGACCAAATACAATCTCTATGCTTTTAACCTAAATGATTTAATAGTTTGGTTGATGAATGAAATCCACAACACTACTACAATACTTAATCCATTCATTCCAGATCTTCGAATTAGAAATTAACATTGAAATTCTGTTATTTAGGAAGAGAAGAAATAGGCCTAATTCTCAATTGCGGCAAATTAGATTTCCACCTTGATAGCTACATCAAATGTATGAATTGGGGGAAGTTCTGTACCCGAATCGTGCCTGGTGCAGACCGAGAAATAGAACGCGTTTTGTAAAAAATAACACGACTGATTTTGCAGTTTATGTAAAAGTTTTCCGGGAAGAAAGCGTAACAAGTCATACACAAACTGCGTGATATTCACATACATAGCCAAACGATAAAGCTAATATGGTGTATGATAAATCACCTTCGTAAAAAAGTATTGGTAAGCCATACACGATTCTTACCTANCTTTTGTGGCAACTATCTTGTCAGGGTCACTCTCATCCGCTGAACCTTCATCATCAGACGAGCTCTCCGATTTAAGCGTTGCTGCCTCGGCATTCAGCTCCTCCATCCTCTTTTCGCGTGCCTTCAGTTCCTAAATTCAAAATTCTTCAGTAAATGAATAATATTAAAAAATAAATTATAAAAGCTAACATCAAATTCAGCAACAACAAAAAATTCGAACCTTTTGAAATTCATCCAACTTTTTCTGCTGCTTTTCCACAAGCTCCAGCCCACCGTCATCCTGTTCGTCGTCCTTCTTGCCGAGCTCTTCCTCCTGTTGCTTGGCCGCCTCCTCTTGCTTGAGCTCCATCCATTTGTGAAGGTCATCACACTCTCTCAACAGAGCGTGACGACGACATGATCTTTCCAGAGCCGCAGTTCGATTAGCGCCACACATCTGAAGTCTCCTGTACCTGTTGGTAAATTGAAAATTAAAATTGAACAAAGATTTTCACATATAACACAATATCTAGTAGCCAAATGAATAATTCAAATATATCCATAGATAAACCAATGCCTAGTTTGACTTTTTATATAACTTGACTATTGACTAATAACAAATCGTAATTCAAATCCCTTACTGATTTTCAATCTGCTCCTGTCTTTTCATGATCGTGGTTGGATGACCAATGTCAGCTACTGGGGCAGAATCCACTTCATCCTGGCTCCCGCTGCTGCTGCTACTACTACTGCTAGAGCTCTCGGTGCGAGGTTTCTGGTCTTTGTTGGCTGGATCCTCTTCCTGTGTCATCAGCCTAACGGCAGAGGCAGGCACAAAACGCTGACGGTCCTGCGCTTCCACTTTCCACCAGTCCTAGATGAAAAATTAATTTTTTAGGCCCTTCATAAAATTTATAATACATGAGAATATCGCAGACAAGGATGCAAGGTATTCAATATTTTGAAGTCCAGTCCTAGGTCCCATCCTGGGCCAAATTACAAATTAGTAATTCTATTCAGAATTCCAAAAATCTTTCTTTATTTGCTGTGACCTATTTCATATCTCCAATGGTGTGGTAGTACATCGAGCACTACAGAAAAAAACCTTCACAAATACCCTGCTTTGCGCTGTCAGTAACTTAAATGTTACATTAATGTTATAATGACCTGAATATGGATAGTTTACCATAGAAAATCTCTACTTACCTTATTATGGGCGGACACAAGCATAAGAATATCTCCCTTTCGAATTGACATTTCCCTCGGTGACTTTTCGTGATAATCATGCAAAACAAGTACATATTCCACTTTGCCTTCGTCTGCCCATGGATTTTGCAACTGAAAAAAGATTATCCACATATAGACTTGTAGGATGAAAGTCAAGATTCTGAATCAATGTGATACCTTGCAAGCCTCTGCCTGGCTATGAAGAGCAATAATTGTGGGGGAGTAAGCTTCCACATCACACATTATTGCCTCTTGCTTCTTGGAAAGGGACCCAGCCGAGTCTTCGTCAGCGCCTACATCGGTGAGTCCGAAGAATCCTTCTTTTTCCTAATTACATATACACATATATTTAAGCTTAGAATTATCCAGTATCTAGTGAAAAATAAATATCTTGGTAAAGGATGTAATACATTACTATATAGTCAATGGGGGAAAAGATTTTTTACTGTTTTTTCAATTAAAGTTTCTGTGCAACTATATTAAACAAACAAAAATATCAAAAAGTAGTAATATAGGTCTAAAATATAAATAATAGTTTTATCACCTCCATCCAGGACTGCGCCTCGTTTGCATCAGCAAGGTACTGCTGTGCCTCAAGGGCATTTTCAAGACTGGTGCGACGGTTTTCTGCAGCTTCCTTGAGATTTTTCCATGCCTCCTTCAAATCTTGTTGCTGAGCGTCCAACTCTTTTGCTTCACAGTGGCCTGAAGACACGTAGCATTCAGCAAAAGAGAAAATAATAAATATTAACGATGACAACACTACCTTCTTCCACCAGCTGTTCAGCTTGATCGCATACCGCCTGGATGCGTGGTTCATGTGCTGCTAGCTCCGATTCGAGGGCGGAATGCTTTTTCAATAGATTATGGGTTCCCATCAGGTCCTTGCCTAGACATATTATCAGATATTATTGGTAAAATATATGAGAATCATACATCCATATCACAGTATTAACTCATCAAAAATCCATAAATATGAACCTGTGTTAGTAGCGTTTACAAAAGGAGCCCTGTCTTGAATCCAATCTTGTTCATTCTGGATATCCCTGAAGAGCTGCTTTGCTCTAACCGACTCTTGCAGTTTTTCCTTCCGTTGTGACAACGGTTCCTGTAACAAGATGAATAGGGCTGGAATTTTTAAAACTAAAACAAAGTTCCGTCAAAAGCTGAAAAAATTGAATTTCCCACTGGGCCACAGAGATTTTTCTTGTGAATATAGAATAAAGGCGAATCAGTTCACATTTCCACTTCTTTTATCAAAATACCAATATCAATAATGGCTGTTGTTTTCTGCATACCTGTAGATGATTGTATCGAGCCAATACTTCTTCTTGCTTTTCTTTTATCGCTTCTGCATTGAAATGCCCATCCTCCACAAACTTATTTGCTTGGATTTCAATGCTGTCTATGGGATCCTACAAAACAAACTTTGTCTTCAATATCTACGTTCCTAATATCTAAGTTTTTAATACTGCTTTTACTTTATGCGCAATAATATCAGTTTCCAGGAGCTGATGACGTTTTTGAAGATTGTTAACAGATTCCACATCTTTCCCAAGCTCTTCAGAAGCTAGCTGTGTCTCAGCCTCATCCATCCATCTTTGTATGTCTGTCACGCCACGATTGAATGTTTGTTCCGCACAGGCAGCTGAGAGAAGTTCACCTATAATTGCAGACAAATGTTTCACCTATACATCGAAATCAACGGAAAATGGATACAGGTTATTCACGCCTTTCCACTAGTCAAAAATTAAGGGCGTGTGAATCTGCTAAATTAAATAACCTATATTAAAATTATATTCATTATGATTTTCCTTAAAATGTAAATATTATAAAAGAATAACAAAACTTGCCTCTAAGTTTACATTGATCCAACAGTTCCTTCCATTCCTTTTCGACATCGACCACATCTTGATCGATTTGTTCAGATGCGTAGTGACTGTCACTGACCAGCTGCCTGCCCTCTTCGCAGCATCGCATAACTCGTCCTTCGTTTGCAATGATTTCCGCCTCAAATACTGTATGCCGTTCCAGTTTCCCCTCGAGATTACTTGGATCCTGAAAAATCATGGTGAAAAGAAGTTAAAGAGTTTGATATCAAAAAACTATTTAAAACAATTGAATTGTATGTTTTTGAGGGTTGTAAATACTATATTACATACCCGGCATTTGTCTGAATATAGTATGACCAAAATATCCATTTTTTTTAATTGCAAGAAAGAAATAGACTTACTTTATGAGCTTCATCATCAGCAATCTTTCGCTTTTCAGCAATCCAAGAACGAATGTTGCGCACGGAACGCAGAAAAGACTGCAGCTTGTGAGAATCAGATAGAGCGGTCTTACGAGCATCAATCAAACTCTTCAAATCCCTGTGTCTGCTTAGAATCTATTTTCAAAGATGTAGCACACAAAACATTTAACAATTTAACGACAATTTAACATACTTTAGTTTCTAGCATCAGACTCAACACTCACATCATCCCGCCTGGCACCAATCTCTTCAGAAGCGTAATGACCAGCCTCCATCAACTTGGTAGCGTGTTCATCAACAGAAATTATCTTCTCCTCCTGCGCAGCAGCGGACTTGATCAGATCGTTGTGCTTTCTCAGAAGAGTTTGCACCGAATCCAAGGAATCTCCAAGATCCTGCTCTTCCAGCATGGACTCCTGCAAATTGAATTTATCTTTATGCACCACAATTTCATAATAAGATAGAGGATTTCAATTTTCAAATGAAATTCTAGACTAATTCTTCAGCGCGAGGGTGGCCAACGTTCTGCATTCCGTGCATCCATTTTTTTAACATGTGAATTTAGATGCGCCCTACAACTCTTGTACCTGTATTTAATTCCTGTAAAATTTTACATTTTACCAAGGTATATTTTACATTTTTCTACAATATCTTGACACCCGCTTTTGGCTTTGAGCTACTTGAATTCCTGTTCACAATATTTTCCTTGAGGCCTTTTTTCTTCTCAAAAGGCTTACTATTTCATTCTTTTTATTGGGGTGCAATGCGCAACCAGTAATCATAAGTAATAATCAATTTAGTACCTGTGCAGTAAGCCACGCTTCTGCCAGTTCAGCATCACGGTTAAACAGAGCGAGATGGAGGCATTGATCGTACAGTGCTTGCCGTTCTTCCCATACTTGAAGGACATCTTGTTGTCTCTGAGTTATCTCTGCAACCTTGGCTGGTATCAGAGCCATTTTCCTTCAGGGCAATCAGATTATTATGAAATTGAACACTGTTTAATTTAATAAAGAATTGAATTCATGCAATAACATATTGGAATATTTAAACTCAATATTTACAGAAACAGAACTTTAACTTACAGTTCGGCATCAGCCTTCTCTTCATCCTCCTCATCATCACTGCCAGATGATGAAGATGATGATGAAGAGCTGGATATGCTTCTTTTCTTTTCCATGAGCACAGCAGCAGGATGAGATTCTTTAATAAGAGAATTTCCATACTGAATGGCATGATCGAAGCTGTCGTCGTGAGCTCCGATTTCACCCTGGAGGAAGAGGCAGTCGGTAACATTCAAAAATACTAGCTGAACTGCTGTGTGCTTCAGCCAGTCAATAAAATCTTTTTCGGATTTCAAGTGGGAACAGTTAACATTTCAGTTTTTACCTTGTGTTCTTGATGCTTGTCCAACAATGCCTCCGCTCCTGCGACATCAGGAACTAAGTCATCCGAGAGTATCCGATCTTGCATGTCTCCGCACCATGAGAGCAAATTCCGGCATTCCAACAAGAATTTCTGGATGTAGAAAATGAAAGATTATTTCATTACCTATACATGATGATTGCACAAAGATCGGCAATGGTACCTGAAGATCATAGCTCTGCTCCAGCTTTTTACGTCTTTTGTTTGCAAGATCTGTCACACTATCCCAATTTTCTGTCAGTGCATCTCGCTCTTTATCTACCGAAATGCCTTCGTACTCCTCTTCCAGTCTGTCAGATTCTTTTCTTAGTTCCGATACCTGGAATACCATTGGGTATGCTAATAGACCTTCACATTTGGTTAACATTTATGGGTTCCAACCTTTTATTAACCAAGGGTCCCTTATATTATATATTTTCTCCTCCTTGTCAGTTTCATGAACAAATTTTGGCCTATTTAAATCCCAGATCGGGAATGATTCGTTTTGATTGTAAACTTTTTTTATACTGATATGTCACAATATATTTTCATATGGCTTTGTACCTTTTCCTCTAAAGCAGCCAAATCTCTTTCAACGACATCATGTTTTCTTTGCAGTGTCTGCACAGAAGCGATATCATTGCCGATGTCTTCTGATAACAGATCCTGTTTCTTTTCTTCCATCCAAGCAATTGTTTCCTTGATATCTCTGCGACAGGATAATATAATAAATAGTATTACTGAATAACATTATGTGATTGCCATTGTAAATGATACCTTTTAAACTTTTCAGTAGCAGCAGCACTTTTCAGATTTTCTCCTCTTGCCGTTGACAAACTTTTAAGATGTTCCCATGCTTTATTAACTTCCTCCTGCTTGATCCTAATGTTTTCTGCCTTTGGATGTTGCTCGTCATCAACCTGCACAAAAGGTCCATCTTCAAGTAGTACCTTTCTCACATATGTGTTTAATTCATAATATTTATTTATATACAAAATTTTCTCACCATTCGATTTGCAGTGTTGTTAACATCCCGCAATCGATCACCATACGCTGTCAACTCGGTTGATAATTCATCAAACTTCTGTTGAAGCATTTGCACATGCTCTACATCACGGCCTTCCTCGCTTGAGGAGATAACAGCCTCCTGAAAACACAAAAATGTTTAATAATCAAATTGTGAGAATCCTAAATATAGTAACGGTATATAATATAAATAACACTCTGTTTCTGATGCAAACCTTATCACGAATCCAGGATAATACTTCATCGCATTTGCGGGTGTAGGCGACAAGATCCTGCATCTGGCGGAGTTGGATGCCTCTTAAGTCAAGAGCCGCCAGGAGACTATCCCATAGCTCGTGAATTTCAGTCAGGGTCACCTACAGATCAGAAGGCCAAAAAATAAGGCTCAACGAGTAAGTATAAAAAAATGTTATAAATTATGCACAGGTTTGTCTGGAAGCACCAAAACTAATATAACAATTGTGTTCTTCTTATGGTACCCTCTTTTTATATGGAATTTAGCTTGGGGTACAAACTTTTTACCAACAACTAGCCCTTACCTAGGAAAGCTTGAATAGAAGGTTTTAGGTGTCATACATAATGAAATCCTGCATAATGACGGTAAAGGATCCTTTACTAGCAAAACATATTGCACCTATACAATTCGATCAAAAAATCAATGGAATTCTCCAGGGACAGAATACTGCTAAGATAAAACGTCTTGGCCAATTCATTTTCGCCGGTACTCAAGGGACCTCGATCAATAGCACATACAGCGGCCATGAGCAAAACACTAGCGCTCTGCTGGATATGCTGCTTTATGCAAGCGCATCATGAATTATTTAAAATAAACTTTCATTGGAATTATTTTGAAACACTGCAGATAATATTATAGTTCTAAGCTAAGTTTTTCCTTACTTGCTCCTATGTCATTTTTTTAACCACTTAGCAAGTATAACCTAATACCAAGGCAGAAACATGGAATACAATAAATAAAATGATTAAAATAAAAGGAAATTATACCTGGACAACTTCTCGAGCAAAGTGTTCGCTGTCGATCATTTCTTTCCCTGCCTTGTCTAGTTTTTCAAGTGCTCCAACGTTGGCATGTACTTCTGCTTCCAAAGCGCTGTGCTTCTGGAGTCGTACCTTGAATAAAGAACCAATACGATAAAACCACGTCCACAATCTCTCTTTGCCTTAATTTTCTAAACTTACTAATTTTTATCATATGCCTCACATTT
The DNA here is from genome assembly GCA_013436055.1 of Halocynthia roretzi. NCBI lineage: Eukaryota > Metazoa > Chordata > Ascidiacea > Stolidobranchia > Pyuridae > Halocynthia > Halocynthia roretzi. The sequence goes on along the minus strand of QRAM01000157.1, from coordinate 126,243 downwards.
TCAAGCATGAAACATGAAATTAAACATGACCGTAATATGGAAAATCAAGAGGCGCGGTCTGTAAATGTTACGCGATAAAATCATCGCAACATTTCTTCTGTAGCGTTTATGCTGGTCTACAGACTCATGTTGAATAAATAGCATACTCTTTACCTCGAGGTTAGTAAGATCTTCCCAACTTTCATCCTTAGCAATCACCATCTTCTCTGCAATCCATTTCTTTAGTTCGTCAGCATCACGTCGGAAATTCTGAAGCTCTAAAATAGCATGAAGCTGCCGTCTTCTGTTGACAAGGGCATCTTTGAATGCCTGAACAAAAGTTATAACAAAATATTATAAAAATATGGAGCAAATCAAAAAATAAATTGATATAAACCTTGTAATCAGACAGAACTTGGTTCCGTCTCGCAGCTATGTCTGCAGCGGTCTCCAAGGGAACGTAACTGCTGCTAGCAGTCGACGTGCTCATCTCGTTGGTCGAAGTAAACAATTCTTTACAATAACTTTACAGCTGAAATGTATAATTGTAACCAATGTCCTGTTCAATAAGAATTCATATTCATATGGTTATTGACGACAACTTGAAAGTATTGTGGTTGTTCTCTCGAGCACAGCGAGGAATGACCAATTCAGGATACAGGATATTTCTATTACTTCCTGCACCAACTGCAATTTCATAATTGTTCAATATGTATAGCTGATACATAGCAAATCTTGACTGATATTATTTTATTTTTATCCGACTAGAAAAATATAACTTTTCTATTTCTATTTACACACGTAACAATTGTACTGAAAATATGAACTCTTACAGCGGTTATATCAATTAACTATCAATATTTTTCGACTTGTATCTATACTGAATACTAAATACTGCTTTCATAGATGTATAGAATGTATAAAATACTAGTTTAGTCGCAGGTTACGTTTCGTAAGTTTGCTAAACTATTCCCTAACCCTCTCAACTATATTTTTTGAGGTACCGAATTACTACACTAGTACCGACCTGAGTAATTTGACTTGAACTAAGTTCTGTAACTTAACTTTGCCAGTCGACTTATAGCGGTCACGAGCACGACTAGAACTGCTGCGAACGATATAAAAACACCTCTGCTTATTGCTAACAATGTGATATTGTTTTAGTTTCGTCCAGTGTAATTTAACCTACTTAGGCTCCTCCAATACCGTACAGCAATTGATTCCGAAGAACATGACGAATACACGAAAACTTCAGGGCGTGGTTCATCGTCATCGACCGATAAGCTAGTGCGGTCGGCGGAAAGTGGAGTAGCGACCCATAGCGAGCAAAGTGTAGAGCAATTTGCAAGCACACCCGCCCAGATTATTACAACGGTGTACATGAAATTGACTTACCGTACATAAAATCGTACACATTCAGAAGTTATGTTCTTGAGAACCAGCCAGCCCGAGGGCGTGTGCTTTTCCTATATCAAATCGCAGAAAGATTGCGCGACATTTATCTACCATTTTAATAGGGATAGGCAACCATACCTAATAAGGGATTCTTCCATCAACTAGAATTGCAGAGCAGTTACATTTTATTTTAAGACTTGACATATATTGAATATTCAAGACGAAAGCCAATCGACATAACTTAAATTTGTACAGTATTTATTTACAACTTCAACAAATATTTATTGACCAGAGTATCAGAATTTTCCTGTCAGCTATAGAAACATCAAGTCTTAATTATTCTGTCAGAACATGAAGGTTGCTACGTTTAAAGATAAAGGCCTTCTGGGGTGCCTTCGTTTTTGCGGTAGAGGACGTTCTCTTTTGACTTCCGAAAATCTTCACTGGTAACCTTCATTCGTCGCTCTCTCAAAGCCAGTAGTCCGGCCTCGGTACAGATTGCCTGCGAAAATAAAAAAGCACGGGAATATTTAAGTAATCTTTAATCAGGCCTAGTTCATTTCATTAAATTATATGGGAATGGTCACTTATGAATTGAAAAACATCAAGTTCTATTGACAAAATGCTGAAAATTCATTTGCTAATGCTATAAGTGAGGTACCTTAATATCTGCACCAGACAGATCATCCTTTGCCTGAATAAATTCATCAATATTAACGTCATTACTCAGGGTCATGCGTGCTGTGTGGATATGGAATATTCTCTTTTTGGTTTTCTCATCTGGCATCGGGAACTCAATCTTTCGGTCGATTCGGCCTAAGAAAAATATCACCAGTGTCATAGTATAGCATATACTCTATTTGGCAATATAAAAACGTCATTGCGCAATAATCGATACCTGGACGAATCAATGCAGGATCTAATGAATCTATCCTGTTAGTTGCCATGATAACTTTGACATCGCCTCGTGAATCAAAACCATCGAGCTGGTTGAGTAATTCCAACATGGTCCTCTGAATTTCTCGTTCACCTCCAGAATTTGATTCATACCTTTGATGTAATAGAATATTAGCATGATAATTAGTAGCATTATTATATGCAAACAGAACATCTAAAAAGCTACCAAAATACCTCTTGGTTCCTATAGCATCGATTTCATCTATGAACACTATCGACGGAGCATGTTCTTCTGCCACCCGGAACAATTCTCTAACCAGTTTGGGGCCGTCTCCAAGATACTTCTGGATAAGTTCCGACCCGACCACTCTTAGAAACGTAGCGGACGTTTGATTCGCTACTGCTTTTGCAAGCAGTGTCTTACCTGCTCAGAATAAAATATATGTAAAATACATCTAAAAACATATAAACCAAATGCCATGAAAAAAAGAAAGAGTTGGCCAGAATATTTCAATTTATATCTAACCTGTTCCTGGCGCTCCATAGAGTATGACTCCTTTTGGAGGCTTAATTCCCATTTCTTCATAGTATTCAGGGTGGGTCAAAGGCAACTCGACAGATTCCTAACACACCATGAAAAAAAGTATGATATTCAACCATCAATTACCTAATTTTTCATCCACAAAAAAACATACCTTAATTTCGGTGATCTGCGTGTCTAGACCACCGATGTCGGCATATGATTCTTGAGGAGCTTTCTCCAACTTCATTACGGTAACCAGAGGATCAGTGTCGTCGTTTAAGAAGCCAACGACTGCATGTACCTGATATAATTTGATTGCCAATCATTATATAAAATTAAATTCAAAACATTGATACTATGGATATCACCAAGATAATTCTTGAATCATTTAGTTCTATGGAAAATATGATTTATGACACTTATCAAAATTAGAATGTAGATTTACCTTGTGATTCATTAACACAGTACAACCAGGTTCCAACTGATCCTTGTCAACGAATGATAGTATGCTGACATAATGCTCCGAGCCAACTGAGGTAGAGACAATAGCGTGATTTTCATCAATGATCTCTTCCAAACTTCCTACCGACATCGGCGAACCTCTGAGGTCATCGACTTTCGATCTTTCCTCCTGTAATTCAACCATATTGATTTATATATTCATTATATAGACTTAATAGATTTCAGTTCTTTCAGATATAAAAAGTTGATAGAAATAGCTGCAAAAAATACTTGTATTTATTGAGTTTCAATGGCTGAAGCCAACAACCTATATTGTCGTAATACTAGCATGGGACATGTAAAGGACTAGTGAGAAAACACGGAGACACAATTGTTTAAGGCAATGGTGTGTAGCACACTCTTGGTTTTTAGTGAGTTTCCCACTCCTATTTTCCACTTTCCATTTTCCATTTTCTGGCAGTGAGCAAACTAAATAGTTGAAGCTGAATAGTTACCTCCTGTTTTTCTTCTTGTGGTTTCAGTCGTTCTTGATTTTTAATATATTCTTCTTCCATTAACAAATAGTCTTTGATTCGTTCCTGTTTGAGCAGTCTCAGACGGCACCTTGTGTGTGGAGTGACTAAAAAATCGAAATAAAGCGTCTTTTCTTCTTTGTTCTAATAATTTAGTGATTCCATAAAATTACGACAATATTTCAGTAAGCTAATTCATATTATATTTTACCGCTAGGTAATTTGTTAGCTGCATCAGGCCCTCTGTGTCTCTTTCGCCTTTTTCCCACTCTTGTGGGCAAAGGTCTTTCATATTTCTTCTTTTCTTTTCCCTTGTCGTCCTTTTTGTTCCCACCGGGACCTCTCCCAGTTCCACTTTGATTTTGACCCTTTCAAAACACAATTAACTCGCTTACTATATCTCATTTCAAACTAATAATTACAGCCATGTACGTTCTAGATACCATTGAAAATTGAGAGTGTGACCACGCAGTCCAGATAATTTTCGTCCAAAAATATTAGCAAGGAACTGGAAATAAAGGAAATCTATAACTCAAATTGAAATTAAAGCATAACCGACACAAAATATAGCGTTTTTTGTGAGAACTAAACGCCTGCAACAAAATCTAACCTGTCCCTGAAAATTACTGCACTGTCAACTCTCGAAAACATGACTCGACAGAAGTGGTTAATTTCATGCTGTGGTTCCGTGAAAAAAAAAATCAGGTTACTGCGTCGGTAAGATTAATGGTCGTTAGATGTCACTAAGGAGTTAATAAATCGTCAATTTTCCCTCGGGGAATATGTATATGATAAGTCTCATTATATATATACTCTATTAATCAACATCAGTTAGATTTCATATTTCATGACGATACATACATATATGCATGTATTAATAATATTAGTGAATCACATATGAAAGAAGTCTGTCCTTTTTATACTCTACAGTCCAAAATATCTATCAGCACTCTAAAAGGCCCTCTGGGTTATCGTTACTGTAGTAAGCTTTGATATTTAAGATGATAAATTTCAGAAAATACTTCTGATAACTTATATACAAATCCATTTTTGCGACCTTCGTATCCTTTATTGTTAACACCACGTTCACCACGTTCACCACGCCACAGAGCACGTTATGTGATCACTGCCGCGGTGTTCTTCAAGGCAATATTCTCGTACTTCGATGTTGTGAGAGAAGAACGAAGAACCAGCTTTATGAACGATCGTTTTTTTTATTACAGCAATGAACATTTATATCTATCGTTACCAACAGAATAATAGTATTTAGTAAAGCGTTCAAATCTATTAAATTAAATCGAATATAATAAAAAGAAAGCTTCAACCTCAAGTGTCATGTCAACATCACAAAATAATTTCAAAATCGCAACATTGATCATCAGGAAAATAACATGATTCGAGGTGACGTGAAACCAGGTAGTAAAATAGGTATTCGCGACAGGGAACAACAATTACGTGTTGCTGAACGGAAAAAAATTAGGAATACCAAAATAAATCCAGTATGAGCCAGTTATAACGAGTCAGTAAAAGACCAATTCAACCTAAAAAAGTGTTGACAATCTTGGTACGTTACATCTTTTTCGAATAGTACAGTACTTTCAAAATGAATGTTGGAAAATATAGCAAAAGCGTTTTTATAATACTACAGTACCAAAATACTCAAAAAATACTGATTGAGAAAACGAATACACGTACTGTATAATGGATTTATAGTCAAGGGTAGTTTAATTTAATATTAAGGATGAAATAAAATAAAAATAAATGAGAACCATTGCATATTCGCCCCAGTATCGAACGCAAAATAGCACTACACAAAACCAGCTGACAAAAACGACGCATTTTATATCACAATGCACACTAAATATATAAGAATTTACATGGAAGAAAACATTCTAGCTGGTAGTTTGATTCGTTAATATTTCTGTTGTATTAAAGAATTGTCCTACTTGTAACACTGGCGAAGGGATCTTAATAATATTTTATACATTTATATATACATTCCAGATATATTCCAGATTTTTTAGACCGAATTATATCACTGCATATATATCAGCATTTCTTTGTCAGAAATCAAAATGAATGGAGTACCAGAAAAGAATATATTCTATAAATGTGGGATTTCAGCATCGTTAGCTCAATCTTGGTAATGTTCCTGACATTACACGCGCCAACCATTTCGTTCTATTGTAGGCTACTTCTTGTAATACTGCACATCTAAACGCAGTTTCGTCTTCGGAGCGCTTCCCCGGAACCAACAACGCGTCGTTGCCAGCATCCTTATAAACGACACCGACGCTATTTTGATGCTAACCTATACGTTATGCTGCTAAGTCAATTCTCGTCTAAACTTTCCGTTTGGTCGTTTGCAGCAGGACATCATACAGATAGCAAGCAGCAGTAAACAGCAGCCTGTTCACAAAACCTGAAACTTCCACGATGGCGTTTGATCCTTGTAGTCGAGACAGTCTACGCCTGCGTTAGAATAACTGTTCAGTCCGGTTGACGAGCTGTGATGATGGGGATAGGCGTAAGCACTTTGAGACATGAACTGAGCATGAGGGGAAGTAGACTGAGCACCGCCGTGATGGTGTGAATGAGGATGAGTGGCGGCATGGTGCATATTGACGTGGTGTTGAGAAGCCATCGATGCCGCAGCGGACATACCGTGGCTCGCTGCCGTTGGGAACTGCATCGATGGAAGATAGGACGCTTCCATTGTGCCAAAGTAAGACTGACTCGGATAAGACTGATGATAACCACCAGCAGATGTAACTTGAGAGTTTGTCGGCAATCCATACGGGGAATGAGTGTGAGCGATAGCGCTTGATGGCAGAACTGACATACAGGACGAATTGGACGACATGGGTAACACGCCTCCGGTCAGAGACGACATCGAGCCAACGAGTGCAACGGTGGTATCACTGGTCGGCTCTGGAGACACTGGCGCTGGGCTCCATATGTTGGTAACGTTAGCGGCATTGTGTCCATTAGTGGGTGTCGGTAATTGAGGCATATGCGCGTTGTTATGAGCCATGTGTCCGTGTGTTGATTGTTCCACTGATCCCAAATGGTTTATTTGATCACTAGGAGAAACGCTCGGTGAAGGTGAGCTTTTGTTTTGTTGGATTGGTTGTTGAAACGGTGGGCTCACGCTTGTAGGGTTGTGATTTGATTGTTCAGATTCGCTGCTGGCTGTCGGTGTTGTCGGAGGACTTTTCTTCTTCGTTGACGAATTCGAGCTAGCGGAGCTGCTGTTGCTGTTGGTGCTGTTGTTGCCGCTCGATTTGTGTTGTTGCTTTTGTTGAAGCTGTTGCTGTTGTTGCCTACATTTAGCCCGACGATTCTTGAACCAAACCTGGAGAAAATATGACAAAATGGTAAAAAACGACATAAAATCACATTATGAAAGAATCGGGATAATTGGTAATGGATGTTTGATTTAAAAACTTTATTTAGAATAGGTATTTCCGTGAGTAATAAAAAATTCAGGCCTGGCAGTAATAACCTGTATTCAATTTTGGTAGGGATATACAAAAGTCTAAATTGTTTTTTAATTGCGCTAGCAGACATTACGATCGTTGTTGATTTGTCCAATTAGTCGCGCTGATTATACGGTTTTTATCGAAACAGAAGCGTGCAGTAATGTAAACAAGCACGAAACCATTGTCATCACTCGAAATAATTATTGCTCTACCGTGGTTCTATTGTCTTACCAGCCCCACTATTATTTCCCTTACTAGTTTTCCCAAACGAAGCAGTTGGTTCAACCAGTACAATTGTACTGATATCATGAGATCCACCTGTGTTGCAAACGAACTGAGCTTCCAGCTTCTCACGTACGATCGACAGCCAGTTGGCCGCTGGCTATTACCAGTTTCGACATGTACACCACCAACACCGTCGTACATACACGCCCAAACTCGTACCGCACTCGTAACTGACCCGCCGTACGAATTCGCTGTAATTCTACTAAACAATCTGAACAGTTTGTTTTGTAACGTTCGCCAGGCAATGGGCTAAAGACAGCGACACACTGTTGTCCGTAAACATGTCGAACACGATCAAACTTGGCGAACTGATAAACAACACGCTACATTGTCTGTTATTCGAAGAATCGCGCTAAATGAGTGTTTATACCTATGTCGCAGAGATTATACCGTTAAAAGTGATTGGTTAACCTTGCTGACCATGTTGTTTGCTTATAAGTGCCAAGCAATACATTTTATATGAATTATAACAAGTTAGAAATTGTTTGTCGCGGAGTGACACTACTTGACATCTGTAAACGCCATTTATTAATTTTTTTAGGCAAAGGTGATGATAAAAATAACATGATAGTATCTTGAAATATAGACACTTGAGGCGTATCAAGGTGTATCGAGTAAAATGACAAACTACAGAGCTTTAAATTCTAATTCGCGAAAATTTGCGCAGTATCTACTGTTAAAGGTGTGTCGATATGGGTCATTGCCTTAAGCAGCAGACGACAAAATTCGAGTGAGAGTTTAATACTATTTATTTTGAAATCTCAGGTTCATAGCTAGCATGGAATCTATTTTTGATTAGTAAAGATTACTTCTATCAAAAGAGTATAAAGAGCCGGAAATTTAAGAGCAATACAGCTACTGGTATTACACACAAATTATCACGAACCAATTCACACGATTGTAAGGGGGTTAATCTACCGAGGGAGCGAAATGTCGACCAAATTCTAATGAGGTAGTAATCTCTTACTGTTCGCTGTTATGGTTATTACGCTTGAATTGCGTAGAGCAAGTGATTAAACACAGCGAGCGTCGTGTGAAAACGCTAACGACAACGCAAACCATTGTAGCTTGCTGCAAACGTACTGTTTTCCGACTACGCTGTTTCTTTCCTCGCTTATTAAAGTAGAAAATATTCATTTCTTTCCGTTAGGGAATAATTTTCGTAAAAAAGACGCCCCACCCGCTGTTTCTTGGACTGGGTTTGGAAAAGTGATTGACATTGTATATTAGATTTGTGACAGAAACTGACAAACTCATTACAATAAAAATATTAGAATTATTGGACCAGAAACTGACTTTTAATATCTAACGTATTGGGTTATGGGTTAACACAAGACTTTATTGAAAACCGGAATCGATTTTTTGGTAGACCAAGAATTGAATTTAACTAATCTTGATCAGCAGTTAGATAACTCATTGCGACATTCTTCGATAGTTACCTAAGCTAAACGTTTATTTGCTGATTGAAATCTGTTGCCGGGTTCGATATTCCAACAGGTTTCCATATAAAGGTAAATAGTAATTTGGTAATTTAATTATATAACGAACCTGAACTCGGGATTCGGGCAGATTGATTTTTAATGCCACTTCTTCTCTCATGAAAATATCGGGGTATCGTGTCTTAGCAAAAAGGGCTTCCAGTATATCAAGTTGAGCGCGAGTAAACGTAGTTCTTTCTCTTCTTTGTTTTCTGGATGTGCCTAGAATATAATAGGATGTATGAGCTAACCAATATTACTTCGTTAATATATATGAATATGACTTATGAGATTGAAATCATAAATTTACCTTGAAAGGGAGATAAATGAGGTTTAAAATTTTTAACATACAAAGTAATATTTATGTAGGAATCATTGGTACACAATAATATTAAACATTTAATCATATAAACAAATATCTAACTTTCAAGACCAAAAATATTAAGAAAATAAGTTTTTCCCAAACAAAAAATTGTCATTATAATGGATTGAGAAACTCTGAAACTGTTATATAATATTCCTGTTTTAGTGTTTTAGTTCCTGTTTTATTTTATTAAAATCTAATCGATCCATCAAACATAATGCAATTCAATTATGTGAGTAAATTAATCATCTAGCTTGATAAACCATATCGTTACTACAATGGTTCCGTTGTATTTCTACACTACTCTACTCTTTTATATTATGAAAATTATAGTAAATCTATCTTGCTATTATCATAGTTCAACTAAATCTGAATTCAAAGTCAAATGCAAGCTTTATACTCACTGTAAACTGGTGGTGCGCCGAACGGCATGTTTTTGTGACCCTGATGCACTTGCAATCCTGAAAAGAACAATTATGCAATTAAAAATTGACTATCTGACGACGAAATAAATAAATAAATTTATAATATGCGGATATCTCTACTACAGATTTATTTTCATTCAGTGAGTAGTTTTTCCTATTTAGTTATCTATCTCATAGCTGGAGAAAATCGTTAAAATCAATGCCAATCGATGAATAGCGGCAAGGCAGTATAGTTTGCTTTTCATTTTTTATACATATTCAACGATGTTATTTAAATACGGCGGTAGGAGAAGAAAAGTGAAATTGTCCCTTCGAAATAAAAAAGAAAGAAATATATATAAGAATATATAAAAATAAACACTTACTTTGGAAGTAGCATGCTGCAGATTCTGTTGTTGACGTTTAGTTGGTTGTAATTGTCATGACCAGATTTCCATTTGATCAGATCAGTAGAAAAGGCAAAAAAAGAAGAAAAAAAATACAATTAATATAGAGAACGAGGGGTTTCAGTGAATATTACATGGAGTTCATTGAATTACACGTGTTACACGTCATTTGACTGATATACAATAAGCATACATCATAAACCATACATATATAGATAGACAAGCTGATTTAAAAATCGGGACTCTAGTCATTTTATTCATACTAGATTCTTAGATATCGTTTTAAATTTATGTTAAATTACTATTCATAAATACAGTATATATTTCTGAATGTAAATCGTCGAAATATTGACAGTTATGGTCATTATTAATATTGATTGTATATTATCATTCCACTAATAATTCAATCTAACTGTGTAATATGTACGAGTATACTTGAAAGCAAGAGCAAACTTTACTAAACATACCTGGATAAGTCACGCCTGGGTGAATGAGATTCATATCAGGTCCAAGACCAAGTCCGTTCATGGCGTAGTGTGAGGATTTCAGATAAGACATACTGAAGAAATCAGTTGCAATACCTAAAATACAATAATGAAAACTTTGTAAAATTTGATGACTTAACACATTCCATATGGGATAATGAATTCCATATCACAAATACGCATTCAAGTGATAGTTAACAACAGCAGTACATATTGCAACAAGCCATGAGAACCAGATTTATTTATTTACTTACTTACTTATTTGTTTTAATTGATATGAACAGATTACCAAGAATTATAACCCTCTATTCATTTGCTAATTAATGAATTAATTACTAACGATATGTTGCGAGCGGCATATGGCAGGCTGACCAAGTAAATGGCAGTGAGAATAGACTGGGCTCCAATGTAAACAAACCATTTCCAATCGCGTTGGGCACATTAGTAATTTAACAGATCGCACTAATTAGTACTGTATGCATCGGACGTCGCTAACGTTCCTAACGCGATAATAGTTGAGGAAACAGGATTGGCAGTTTTGATATGAAAAATATTTCCCAAATCAATGCTGAAGTAATATTTCATTAAAATAAATGATTTTTAACTAATTTTTTTAGTATATACAACGAAAGAATTCAGTTATTGTAAACTAGGGTGTTTTTAGAGGGAATTCCATGAGATAGATTTACTTGTAACATTAATACTACCAAGTCACATAAAGCACATTGAATAAATTTACTCTTAATATTAAATGTATACATTGATATAGGTTATTAACAGTATTGCAAGAAACAACATATATAATTGTGAATAATAACTACATTGGGATGATAGCAGTCTGTGTTATAATATTTCATTAAATATTATAGTATAAAATCAACATACCTTTTGAAGAAAATTTTCAATTATCACAAATTCAGTTTCCAAGAAGGAATTGATATTCTGTGTATGAGAAATTTGTTCTGAGCGATTCGTTTATTACGAATATTTTTGCTTTGTATCCGCGACGTTCCGTAGTATAGTAAATGGAATTCCAATGCAATAATACTCTCTACTCAAATTCTGTGGAAAAATAACAGGAAGGCAAGGTTAGTACTGCAAAAGTAAAGTTCTAAGTAATATAATAGTATAGTATATCGTAAGGCAATGAATACCAATAAGACAGTACTTAGTTGAAAACTGAAACATCTAAACATCCCGAAGGATTAAATTCTCTTTAACCTGTCCTCTACGACTAATGCTTCGGATTAGAAAACGAATGCCACAAAATCCACTGAAAAATTAGTGCTACGTCTAAGGATTTGTTATTTTGGATCTTAAGCTTTCGGGATAATCCTGTAAAACCGCTATCATTATGTCACGCGTCACACTATCGCCTGCACTCTGCTGTGCTAGGTCGCTAGAGATTAAATCAGTTAATTCAATGAATACTTTCTCCAATTTAGTCAAGTAATAGAATTAGGGTTTGAAATCCTCTTAAAGGCTCTGACCAAAGAACTACAATCCTATAATAGAAATAATAGATATTGCAACCACTCTTGGTTATTCGACTGGACTGTTCAATGAGAATGATATTGTCACTGGTAGCCTGCAAGCGTTCTTATAAAGCGTTGACCAGCAGGAGGGATAATGAGTGCGAATGACGGAAGGCCGGCGAGAAGAAGGCAGCGATAATAGAGCAGCAAGGAAAAAATAATATTGTCAGCGAGCGAGGAGGTGCACGTGTATGAGGAGGGGGAATAGACCGATAAGGACAACAACACTAATGATTTTGCCAAGAACAATAGATGAAAAAACAAGGTCGCAGGTGTGAAGCACTGTCGACCTCCAACAGTTCCAAACTATAATCCTGATTGTGATGGAAATCTACGCCTTACATTTGTGGATTATAAATCGCAATGAATACAAAACGGTATACTAAACTGGTGGACTGATGCATTGTATACGAATACAATTTTTAGAAATTGGAAAACTAATTGAATGAACGAGATGAACATATGACTCCATGTTCCATTCTCGCGCCCTAGTAAAAGACACAAAGGCCAAACATTATTTAAATTCAAAATTCATCACACGGATTTAAATCAAAACTCATCAGATAGATATTGAATTATTCTGAACAATATAGCTATGCAAAATGCTTTCCCATAACTGCCTCTATGAAACGTTCATTCATAGCTGAAGAACTGAAAGCAAACTTAATCTCAATCTTGCTTAACGTTATAGCGTTTGACTTTAGCCAGCAAATTTATGTACATTTAGACCATCTTACTGAATGAAAATAATTATTTTTATTTTTTATTTACTAGCTTATTAATACGTTTTCTTTATAAAATTGTAGGTCACATTGTGTATACATATATAATAGATGAATTCACGGTCACGTACTTGAATTTCCTAAGGAAGTTGCTATGTAGCAGTTTATATCTACTTTAGCTAATTGTATTAAGTTTCCTGTTCAGAAACGATGACAAGATCCTCATTATATGCATCAGAATATTTATGAACTGACATTGTATTTAAAAATTAATTCCCAATTACATATACATGAGGGGAATTATATTATAGCAAAAAATATTGATTTACGAGATGCAACGGATGCCGGGTGGATGTGTCAGGTGCTGGAACAAAAAATAAACGTCACGTCAGCTCGAAAGCAACACGATGAAGGGATTTGCTAGCCCCCAGTCGATCGTCCAATTGTATGAAATTAATTATTTCCATTCGAAATTACAGACGATCCTGACCAAACCGGACAGTGTTAGCAGCACGGGCCTTGCATGGGGGCATATACAAACAATGCAATCGTACTATTCACATATTTGTTCACTCGGCTTGAGACTTCCTAACATGTCGCGCTACGAAAAACAAACTGAGAATGGGCATTGGGCGGAATTCAAACGGCGGCGAATTTCTCGCAGAGTATCCAGCCGATTAATTTGTTTACAGGGTCTGTTTGATTCGGTCGCTGTTTACGTTAGGAAAATTATTAGAAATTAATCGCCAGACGATTATTCTTTCATTAAATAAAAATTAGCAAGAGACTTAATTTGTAATGTCATGTCTGGACGTATTCATCTTTTAATTGACTAAATTTCATTATATTTTAATAATTCTATAACATGTTCTGTGCAGTTGACGTAAGTTAATTGTGTTTTTTTCTTCTATTAATTATGATGTAGTAAATAGAAGGAAATTGAATTAGACTGCAGGCGGGTGTGTGTTGTTTTTGACAGAAATGAAATGAAATCTGGGAGTCTAAAAACTTTCCGTTTCCATCACATCCTGAAGATAGAAATTAAAATTGTCTCCCAGGGCCAAGTGTGATATTTATCTTGAACTTCTGCCATTAGAAACGACCAACAAACCCCCTTGTCAATTGTGATACCATTGCATCGGAAATACGTTATGTTCCTCTAAGAGTCTCACCTTCCCAAAACGAATAAAGTTTGTGGTGTGAAAATTCGCCACCTCGCTACCGATGGACGCTGATGAATGTCCTGACACCTAGCAGGTAAGATAGTGAACTAATTTGTTTCCGACTATACTCACTTGAGATAAATTTGGAATAGTCTGGAATTCTTGTCAAATTGCGATTGAATTTAATTAAACACAAAGCAGTGGTAACTCGATATCAGTTCCACAAACATCCGAATTGATAAAATATCGTATATTAAAGAAAATAGTACATTTAGTAGAAAACATCCTATGGTATACAAAAAAACTTTATCATTTATCTAACTAACGATTTCCGAATAGATAACAATTTGATATCACGTATCTTATGATAAAATAGCATTATCAATGGATTATCAGTACTGGGATAAGAATATGTGAGCGTTGGCTTATCCATGGTTACCGAATTGTTTATCTCAAAGTTACTACAGGTATAATGAGCTATGCCCAGATAGTAATATCTGGACGGAAACAAAAAACAATGCACGGAAACTAGAAGATAAGGTTTACGATGATAAGAAGATAACGCAGAAATAAGATCTGACTGATAAGAAACTTTTCTCTAAATATAAACTCCAGCATTACACTACTAAATTTTCATATAGAACAGACTATTTCCAAATTATAAATTCTACAGTTACTAGCTCAATACCTGTGTGAAAACACACGAAGATTAGAAAACACTGCGCTGTACTTAGTTACTATACTCGTTACTAAACAGAATCACGACTGCAAAACGATTTCTGAGGCGAAATATGATAATTAATTTTATATTGGTTTGGAAAACTTCATTTGGATTACAACCACAAATTTACCGAACTGTGACTAAGAAAAACGTGATTCCCAGCGGCGTTTTAATTTTCTAAATCATGACATACTTCCAAAAAGTTTTTTTTCAACGTAGCCTTATACTTTTGGTATTATGAGTGAAACGTCATGACGCAAAACGGTGGCTGTTTGCTTTCGACTTTCGAAAAAAACAAAGTATCAAAAGAATTGACAACAGGTAACATAAACCTATTTCTCATTTAAGCCGATCTGTTTCTATTAACACAAAAGGTATAATACTTTTATCGAATTGATGATCAGTGCTGATGGTTTTGTTTAGTAAGCCGGGCTTTACCGCTATCAGGCAATCGGAAAAGTTTTAATTCGCGGATTACCAGGCCAAAGGCTTTGAATGGACTTGTTAGTATACATGTACAATTTCTTATCAAGCTCGTGACCCTACCGAAACGTCTTTCTTACAAAGTGCACACGAGAACCATCAGTCGCGATCTAAATGCACCTGGAGGCAACTTTGTAAAGCTCGCATAGTTCTTGCTTAAAAATATCTTTCTACGACAAGCGAGAGCCTTGTTTACGGTGTGTAACATGCGAACACCCTCAGAGGCTGCTGGCTTGGTAGGTTTAACCCATATGCTCATGTTTACCAGTTGTGATATCAGAGATATTATCAGTATTATGTTTAGAAGCACTAGTGATTCTGACTTGTTACTTGAGTGCCCGCTTTGAAAATACGTAGGAGAGTCGGACCACAAGGAATTTAGTTATGAATCATTTTCCACATCTGCTGTATCAGCAATAATATTCTCTTATAAATTATGATAACGATTTTAACGGGTTAACACACTAGTAAATATTTTTTTAAGACTAAAATTGCATTACACGCTATAACATGTCAGAATATAAGCATTTCATAACTTAACCAAAAGCCAGTGACTGGAATCATTTCAATTACATTAAATATTCTTGCATTTCTGACCACGTGCAACTGCAAACCAATTACAACAAGACCCAATGTTTTACATTACAAAACAATTATATATTAAATATAGCTACTTTTTTCCGTTGTTGGTTGTGCTATTTGAAAGAACGTTTCGCTATGCACTAGCAAATTTATTCATATTGACAGTGATATTTTGACAATTTTCCTCACCCTCGCCTGCCAGTAAAAGCATTTTTAGTCAAACCTTAGTTTCGACCGCCCGGTTCACACACATATCCTGAAAGCTTTTGTTGCGTACTATACCCTACACGAAAGGCGTAAAGAAAAAGTTGGCCTTGATTTCATTACGCCAACTTTTACAAAAGTGAAAAACCGCTGACTTAAAGTGGCCACTTATGCGAGAGCTTAAAACACTTCAATTTTCGAGCTCATTGGGATAGATGGATATCACATAAAAGCTACACGTACAATTTTCTGCATTGAAGTAACACACTTTATTTCGAAAATATTCAAAGTATTTACGCTCATTTTTCAACATAAACTAAAACTTTATTCAATGTAATTATTTCGATTAAAGGGCAACATGTAAAAAAATATAAATGCAATAAAGTGTAAATGTGTTTTGGCATTATTTTCATCATTATTATTATAGATCAATGAGAATTTCTACATAGTGTCCCATCGTCGTTTTATCGATGACGAGATCGTGTTACACCGTGTCACATCATGCGAACTAGTTTAGTGAAGGTGTTACTAATTTACGGAAAAATATACCACCGATCTAGACTAAAATTACAAACTGTAATAGCGTATGTATGGAGTGATAAAAAACCTCGGGAAGCGGGTGCTCAGTAGGTCCAAGTATTTAATTGAATACAGAACAGAAAATTGATTTAAACACAACTCTGTTTGTTGTAAGGATTACTTAAGCATTTACAGGGCTGCTTCCTACATCACAGCATCTTATGTAATTGCAACGTACGACTGCTAATCGAAAATCACCACGACTAAGAAAGGATTTGAACGTTGAAAGACAATCACTAATAAGTAATATCAAAATACATGTTATAATCCTATTGTATTCGTCCTTCCTTTACAAGTGAAATTATTATATGCAGGGAACATAAGGATGCCTTAATTTCAAAAGAAATTGAGGAAAGGCAAAATAAAGGCAAACCACTGCCATTTACAAACTATTATAAGCGCACCTGTGCGAAGTTAATGCGTTATAATGTAGTATACCTATAATTTTATGTGTTATAATATCGTATTAGTTTTCTACCAGTGGTTATTCCAAAGTAATGCATTATAATAAAGATACTGCGGAAGCTATCAGCTTGGAAATAGTTGAGAAAAATAAGGTAACACACGTCTTGTTATGCGGAGATATGGTTTGATGTAACGGTGTATTTTATTTTACAGTTATTAAGTATCTTGGCATCTAACTCCTCAAACGCTGCGCGCGACAGCCGTCGCAAACAATTGACAGACACCGATAGTCGAGACCAGAAATAAAATGGCGATACGTCAACGCAAGTAACGTTGCGACAAGCGCTGCCGAAGTTCAAACGCCAAGCGACAGCGGATTGCCTATATTATACAGTACTGCAACAATACAATGAATCTACTGAATCCGTAAAAGTTACAAGGGTTATTGTCTGACGTGAATAGAGTATATGTTCCTATACGCTATTGCTTCACTGAAGTAACTAAGGAATGAAGTACACTGAAAAATGAAATTTGACCATAAACTTCTTTCTATACTGAAATATTTGACTTGTTCTGATCGGAGAATCGTCGGAGCTATTCATGTAACTTAAGACGCTACATCCACAGGAGAAATACCCACGAAAAGCAGCATCATACAATAGCAATCCACATTTACATACCGCGTTAGCAAGATGGTTTTGAATAGATGCAGTGAAAGGAGAAGAAAAGATCTCCTTTCCTCAAATGGATGCAGTCTATTTTCGACATAGTGGAATCATGGTTAAACCAAGGCAACAAAAACGAATACAAATTGTTGATTTTTAGTAGTATACTATTTTATTTTGTATAGAGCGCTATAACACAAAGCTGCAAACCTTCTTGGTAGATGAAAACGCATTTAACGCCAGCACATAATTTTTTAGGGTTGACTATTTATGCTTTAATTTCTATTAAAAGTATCAGTTCATATTTCAGAAATATATGGATATTTTCACCCATCATAAAAAATATATTGTCATATCGTTTGGTACGCAATATCGGTTTACAGTTGGTTTGGTGGGTTGAGGCAGAACTCTATCCTAGCAAGAGCCAACGTTGCTATTAATATAAATATTGCAAGTTACTGAAATTGAATCCGAAGGAGAAATAGTGGCATAAAAATACGAAAAAATTTCGAGAGTTAAAAGTCAGCAGACTTTTTCTCTGTATTATCGTTGATAAGGATTTTACCTAGCAAAGCTATGTTATGGAAAGTTTCACCTGATACAATTGCTATAAATAGAAAAAAAATCAGAAGATCATAAACTGATTGCCATATCTTAGCAATAATTGTATTCCATACAGCGTTGATATAATGGCCAATATAGTTCATTATTTTATTTCAATTTACATATAACTTAATATAATCAGACCGTTGTTCAATTTCTAAGGCTTTCCCTGAACTAAGAAAATTTGAATACGATATCTATTTTTTTTTAATCTTTCTTTTCGCTTGCCCTTAGTCTAATTTTAAGTATCTACAACATACTGCATATCTTCTGTAATATTATGTTGCCTACAATACTGTTAATAATAACGTAAACTAATCTAACTAAGAATAGCACCCTAAAATAATCACGATGTTAAGATTAGAAATATGGATTTATTTTCATGCATGTGCTAGAGGGCCCCACTGTTGCAATGGACATGACTTGGCCGGCCTGTATTCTATTTAAATCTACTTGCAATACATGAATTTTGAGAGATAAAGCTTTGTTGGTTCAATCTATACTTGTCATCGGAAATAGCCTATTGGTTATCCATAGTTTTCACTCGGATATAATTAGATTCAAACAAGCTACTTAAATAGTAATAGCTGAGAATTTTGGTAGTAAACCATTCCAGCCTGTGGAATAATTATCATAATTTTCAGCAGCCATTGTGTTTCAAATCACGGAGAAAAATTACTGAGCGTTTAAGAAGGATTTATCAGAACAAACAACTAAATTATAAGTTAGGAACGAGTTGTTTTACTAGTTTGAGATTAATTTTAGAGTTATTTTCGGCCACTGTCTCATGATACTATTATTAGTAGCAGTAGACATAGCAAAAACAGCAGAAGGTGATATTTGGAAATGGGCGTGAACAGATTTCTAGATGGAGTATTGTGATAATTCAGTCGTACATTTATATACCTATTGTATATTCTATACACTATGGCTTAAACCGTCCCCTTGTTAATTTTGATTCCAAATCCTGAATATTAATTGATGCCAATCTTAGTTAGCATATTAATGAGTAAACCAGAAGATATATAAAAAAGTATTTTAACCAGCGAGTAGGTTTATACAATAAACATCACAGTGAAACTGAATACTTGATAAAAGTTGAGACAGGTGTTGTGGTTGATGATGTGGATAAAATTGATTTCCCCTTGCAAAAACTACTTTACAGATTTAACTGAAATGAGGACAGATCATTTACAATTTACATATCTATTGGTAAAATTATACATTATGTTTCCATATTTCTTAATTGAACTTGAAAATGATAATTTGTTTCAATACCTTCCAAGTAAGAACGACTCAGCAACCATGTATAGCGCCATACGTGTCCCCAATAGAATATAGTCCTGCAATTGTTGAATATTGTCTAGCACACTGAAAATTCCATAAAAATAAACTAGCACTGGCTACTGACTTGGCTATACGTAGTTGGTTTACAATAATGCTAATAGCTGAAGGGAACACTTTGTTCGAAACCATGCGTAAAATTGTCCACTCATCGACAGTCTCTTTTATCCTGTTATATTACCGGGCAGTCGTCAGTTATCATTTTTGCGCTGAGAGGACCTCAATGTTTGTTTGTTTTCGTCGTTTGCACGCATACTCGCATTCCGTGATGAACACAAAAAGGAGCCAGGGCCATGCAAGAAAAAATTCAAGTCCTTCTTGAGTGCAAAAGCCTGCAAACTTATTCTTTAACAGGGTGGAATGGAATACCAACAAAAATGAAGCTGTGTCCCTTAGAGGGAAGCCATTTTGTACGACACGGGCAACATAGCGCTATCTTCTAGGGCAGGCATCCCTCGAGTATATGGATTAAATCGTATTAGTTTGAGGTAACTACTTACCTAGGGGTTTAGATATTCACACTGTTCGGCCACGCTTACGCTCATGTCTGTGTATTTTTCGGATAAAACGGGAAATAAGCTTTTCTGGTCACAGGATCGGTTACTTGTTAGCGCAAGAATGTCAAGTGCGAGGCCATTTTGTACTGAAGTTCCTAAATTCACTAGATGCTTTTTCACGGCCAATTTTGCTGATTTTTTCTCCTAATTTCACCGTGTCTGCTTTGGGAATTAATTTGACATTTTTTGAAATAATCCCTTGGTAGATTAGCAGGGCTTATAATTAAACTGTCGGCTATTTAGTCACATTAAAAGTGAGGAGCGTTGCGCCGAAGTCGACCTACAACAGAGAATAACTTCAAGCCCACTGCAATGAAGGACAGTGGATGCTTACCACAGTACCTTAGCCTTAGTTTTGCGAATTTTTAAGGACTTACTGAAGAATTGGTGTAGTACGTACATTTTGCCCTATGGCTACTAACAGAAACAGTACAAGCCTATTTCACCTGTTCCACTGTTTGTGTTTGTAACTTGTATAAATAAGAGAAACATCACACACACCCTGATATAGCCTCAACCCAACAAGTGGGCATTTCAAACCATCTATACTGTATACGAAATTCTATAATGTAACAGGAGAAATTAGAAGCTTTGAAGTACAGCACATTCCATACACTCATCATTTAGGTATGAACAACAGAATAGTATTCCAAATTAGCTAGCTCACGCTAATAACATGCAAGCTTTTTACCTAAAATCGGACTGCATTAGTCACCAATTATCTGACTTTCCCTCTTACTCATTTGAGTAGTCAACCGTTACAGTTCTCGGCTAAGTTACAAGAGCATACACATCACCCTGCTTCATTGCTGTACTCTATGCCAGCCAAAAATTACACCATACCGCACTCTGACCAAACAACTTTAACTCTTAACAGCTCACCACAATTCTCTAAGAGCAAAAATAAACGCCGAAAACAAAGCAAGCCGCTCAATTTTCAAATTTGTAAACCTGTTATGAAGTGTACCAGTACGTTTTTCACGCCAACAAAATTACTGACAATCTTCAAAGAATTACAAGAGGCAAACAGCTAACTAATCTGTGTAATTTAAATCGACGCATGACGCGTGCAAATGATAATAGAAGACGAATTGAATCAGCAATTTCAACCAGTACTTAATATTGGGTAACCTGAACCGGGAGAAGTGTAGCTATTCGTGTCACTGCGAACAACACTATCCTTGATTAATAATGATTGATCACCTTTGCCTGTGCGACAGCCTGGGAGAGCTCGAGCTTTGCTGTCCGACTGTACTTTGCCGTCGTAGACGGCCGACGCAACGTACAAAGGGGTAAAAAAGAGTAATAGAAGAGAATGTTTCGTCAAAAGTGCTCTCAACCCATTTATCGTTGAATTTTATAAGGACTGACGACACTCTACCACTAGTTTGTTGTTTAAATTCACTATTTCATTAGACCCTCTTCGCAATTTGTATTGACCACGGCTTAGCTGGGGTTAATTCCCTGAAAAATGCTGCAAAACGATACATTTTAGCACCGTTATAAAACAGACGACATATAAAATTCGCATTTTTAGTGGACATACGAAACATTGCACTATTGTCTCTAAATGCAGATGTCCATGGAACTTATGTGCGCGGTCATGCGGAACCGAGTGTTTCGTTAACTGACCAAAATTCAAGTACTGGCCTCTCCAATCTTCTATTGTACATATGTACGGTATTAAATCCAAGAATTCTTTTAGCCATTTGAAAATGGCTGTCTCAGTCAGAGTTGCCCACATTTCAAAGAAACCAGTATTACTTAATGTTACCGATGCACACACTTGTTTGGCCAACAATACTCGTGGACAAATTTAGAGGCGGAAAATATTTTTGACGGCGAACCAAAGCGATCTAATTGGAGCACTTTTGGGAAACGGAGCTCGCATACCGTTAAGCTTGGGTTAACCTGTTTCGCAGACAGTTTTGAGTTGTTTTCTTAGAAAGCTGTCATTTGCCGAACTTGTGAAGCAATACTTTTACTACAGTGCTGCTGCATTTAGGGTGGTTGTAAGATTATTTATTAATAGGATTATTAAAGAGTTATAGAAGGGGAGGTGGGGAGGTCTGTAGACTTACTGGCTGGCTTCCTCCCAACGATCCAAAGATATTTTTGAAGGGAATTTTTTTACATGTCTAAAAGAAAAGCTGTTTAGCGATCGGAAAATTGTGGTCGTGTACGTCACCCCTCTCTTCGTAGTTTTTCAAAGCCTTGACCCAGTTCTTGTCCTTTTGAGGAATGCAATCAGATAGCTTACTCCAAACAATGTTTTTTTAGTAATTAGCTAGTTCAACACCGCGCAGAAAAAATACCAATGTAAATGCAATACAAACATCGGTAATGGTAGTACACCAAAAACCCTTCAACAAAGAACCCTTCTATTCCGAGCGTTACACGTTATATACTACGTAAGAATTCCGTGACTTCACAAGCCCAGAAAATTTAAGACAGCGAATAGACATGATTTATGATTTGCAGACGTTAACATGGCCGAACAACATGACAAAAATAAGGTTGAAAGAAACAAACATTTTTATCCTGGAATAGTACGGACAACGAGTTATGCGGAGATTCTGTACTACTATCCGGGGTATTACCCGCGTTATAATGAAATCAGCGTTATGCGAGGTATTTTATAGACGAAAGTGACGACATATATATATAATAATAATATAGTATGGCCAACAATACAGAAATACATTAGTAAAAGTCAGTTGGTTTTTTGAATTACAAAGTGAGCACTTCACTAATAGGCTTGATTAACAACTTTCACAATACCGTTCGCTATCCTTGATCTCAGTCAGTGCGCAGAATATTTGAGAGAAACGTAAAGGAATAAGTTTGGCGAAATAATAATGAGTGTAGCCTTTCGCCTTTATTTATAGCTCTTTACGGTTTGAGATCACATGAAAATGTGCGGCCACAGTTTCGGGCATCAGCGAACAATTCTGATGCCAGCTGTCGATAGCAAAATACGGCGCCTTATTATCATTGCCAGCAGCGCGGGCACACATTTTTTTTATTCCTACGCGAGCGTTGCAGTGGAATCAGCAGCAGCAACATTGATTGACACACCTGCGCGGAAATTAATTCGTAAACAGTCTGCGCAAATTACTGACAGCGGCCTTGCCATGTAAAAAAGTTCGACCATCCGTAGCGGGCTATTCAAAATATATCGCAAAAATCATAGAAGCGAAATGTCAAATTTTTCAATTCGACAGGAATGCATTTATACTAAATAAGCACGAATTATTATTAAATATCAAGCCAAAAGCATATACAAAGAATCATTTCTAATACACTAACTATAAATAGATGACCTATCTTGGAAAAAACCTATTGTCTACTCCACACAGTATGTACATTGTGTATATATTGTAATAACAAACCGCTCAGTTTGTTTAAGTTCATAGCCAAGTTATGGAAAGTCGCTATTTTTCCATTTGTTTTCTCCCACTTTGATTATCAGTACGAGAACGGCTCAACTGCCCAAATTTGGTAGCATACGTCGAGAAAATCTTTAGCTTGTCTTGAGCGCCATCTAGTGGCCAAGTCAGTTTGCTAAAGGTCTAATATCTCCCGGATCCGGATTTTATTGTGCTTTACACTTACGCAACAAGCAAATCCGGTAGCTAGCAAGAAATTTTTGTAATATCCATCATATGAAGACATTAGTTTCATAACTCACAAACGGGGTTATTTAAGGTCGGAAAGGTATAGAATAAACTATTGATTTGATTATCACGAACACATTATGCATTCTAATATGAGAAATACTAGTGATTGTAAATACAGTTATTTATAGTTCTTTGCATGCAGAAAGCTTTCAAATATTTACGATTTTGTTCGAGAGAACTGTGCAAAACTGAGGTGGTGATGGTAATGCCGTTTGCTTATGAAATCAATATACCTTCAGTGATTTACGTTGCAAGTAAAACTAAAGCGATTGACAGTCTCGGGTGCCAAAAACGCCACCTAAGAGGGTGTACACAATCATTTCATTACAGTACAGTACATATAGCATCACCATGACTTCTTATGATATTATGGAGTAAGAAAAACAATTACATTTGCGTTAGAAATGGCATGCCTATCGTAAGTAAGATAGGTTATGTACAAGACATATTCATTTGGGTTTGGTAGAAGTAAAGATAGTATTTTCAAATATTAGGTATTTTGTTGATTTTAGCTGTTTTGTAGATCAGCAATATTTCTATATGATATAAATGACAAACTCTTATTTCTGGAACGGTAATTCACAGATCACTAAGAAATATTTTAGAGCGAAAAATTAGTAAATCGGGGGGAAAGCATATGCAATTACCTATATATTTTCTGTACAGCTTATAGAATGATGAAGTGTCTATTGCATCAAAAATTTAGATCTCTATGCGGATACTGTACTTGAACAGATATACCTTAGTCAAAATGAAGAGCTTAGTAACTTTAAGTACAAACAGAGCAAACTGCTATTACATACTAGAACACAGACTACAGGAATTTTATATACTATGTAAATAAACAACTGTCCATTATATGTTAAGAGTATATGTTGAAATTTCCATTCAACCAACGACTCATGGAGCGAGATTTACAAGGATCTGGTGCAAATAAAAATAAATACAAGGTAATCACGACTTATCGAGCAATTATCGTCTATCCAATTTCTTGGAAACCCACGATGATAATTGCTTTTTGCCGTAGCATTCTGTGAAATTATTTCGCTATGACGCATTGTTTACGGTTCTATTTTCATAGGTCCATTGAGCTGAATAGACCGGTCAGTATTCCCTTCTCAGAACGCAAAACAAATAGCCGTCTACACAACTAGATCCCACGCAAAGTGAATGTATGTGAATGTTAAAACATCGCTCTATTTCAAGAATCGAACTGAGACTTCCATGCAACTCTAAACACTTATTTTCCTAAGTAAATTTGACCTGGTAGTAACAACGTTAACATCAAAAGCACAATACATAATGCAATATTAAAATATACCATATTTACAGGAACATCACAGGCAAAAAATATTGCTTTCGATAAAATACAAAAATTTATGAAAGATTTGAAACTTAATATTTTTCGCTACCGAATTCGGATTCGTTTACTCACTGATCTCACAGAGCTCAAACCGCTCTGTACGCAGTCGCCATTTTGTTTTACATTCATATACGCAAGAATGTTCGCCGTCTAACTGTTCTTGTGATTCGGCGCGCTAGAAAAACCTCCCCGAGATAAAATACATAATGGATTGGCGGAAAAACGAAAAAAAATCCAGTCATTTTAAGATCAGAATAGTTACAACTATCGTATTTCATAAATTAGAAATTTGAGATGGAATTTTAAGATATTACCGGTGAATGTTTTTAGTTTAGAATCGCATATTACAATGGCATACAAATAAAAAATAAAGATGGGCTTTTACGAGTTCTTCTAGTCTCTCCTCATTATATATCAAACACTTAGGCCATATTATGAGTTAGTGCATATGAAATGATATAATATAATCCATATACCATTCCAGACATAGAGTGAAGATCCAATAAATACATTGCCAACTATTCCACCATTTTAGTCTCGTCTGCTTTCGACCATCACAGGCTAGTACTCTACAGAAGCAACACCAAACTTCGACTCTAGACTTATCACTGAATTATATCATACATCATAACAAACAACTTTCAACATTTTGATTATTCTTCAAGCAAACCCAGTAATGAAATGTGTATGAAACAACGATACCTTTTATATTATCTATCCAGAAGTCAGAACAGACCAACACAAATCCGTGCACTAAATTCATCATCCTACTTGTACAGTACATACACACAGAGCAACTAATGCAGAGAAGAAATAGCTGGAGCTCTGTAATAATACTAGCAAACAAGACAAATTTGTTATATTCGTATTTCCAAGTATAAACTTGTGTTAGCAGAAAAATATGATGGCACAAGTACGCAATGACTTCCACACTATTTTAAGGTTATCGTCTGAAAATTATAATTGGTACCTGTCATTTTGAAAACATGAGTCAAGTAAGATGAAGACAACCTTCGTACAGCAGGTCTAGCGATGGAAGAATGTCGTCTACACACCATAAACAAAGTCATGTCATGTCGCGGTGCGTGTTTACGCGTACAAGCACGAAATGTTTTAATTACCTAACCCTATATCGCGTACCTTACAGTGTAACAAATATAGCCGTGTTCAGATTGGAATTAAGCAATTTAAAATAGATCTGGAGTATACGGTATTTGTATAGGTAGGGAGTACCTCTCTTACATAATTATAAAACTATCATTCATTCAAAAAAATTAAATGTTTAATTCACATGCCCTTAAATGGAAAAGGCCCGCGAGTGTGTATGCAATATGTGAAGGGTATAAAAATATTAATTCCTGTGCTGAATGGTTATATGCTTATTTACCTGTGGCAATTTGAGTTGTCGCTCTATTTCAGAAACTTCAAATACTAATGATTACAAATTATCGTACTATATGTTGTTATGTTTAATAGGTTTTTCATTTTATCGAACCCAAAATGCACTGAGAAATTTACATTAAAGTGAAACTACTTCATATAGATAGATTCCCTGATTTTCAAATTGGAACAATCAGTTCCTAACCAATTCCAAAGACAGAAAGAAGCCAATGAAGTTCCAATTTGAATAAAACATAACTGCTACACAAATACTCAAATTCGAATGAAACAACTTATAGCCCGTTTTACAAAGCTCCTGAAGATAATTTTGAATTGAAATAATAATGGTAAAATGTATATGTGAAGTGTTGTTACCCCATGTCTGTTACTCATAATGGAAACTGCTCCATATCACTAGAATACTCAGCAGATATAATTCTTGAAATACGAAATATTTGACGGATTTACAACAGAAAATCCTTGTTGAAACGTACAAAATTTAAGCTTGTACTCTTCGTCTTACTTTATCTGTTATCTGTTGATTCCGGTCTAATCTAAATCCAAAAAACCCTTGACAAAACCTTTCGAAACCTAAGTCGAAGACAATCTTCTTACGATAGAGTCTATTGAACAAATATTCTATATTATCTGACGATCTACTGCTGTTCATAGAGCGGCTGATGATACTTGCAACTGGACGATCAACTCGAAGAGTAGGATTATCTGGTTTGGAACCACTTCTTGTGGTATTGGCCATTTCTCGCTAGTTTTCACTATCGTTCTCTCACCTTTTTCTCTTTATTTAGATTTCGTTTTAGCTGCTTACCTCGGAGGAGCGCTAATACCCACTCTTTCTCTCTTTCTATTATCCCGTTTTTTCCCGTCATCATTTTTCGCTTCGTTTTATAAGTCGTACCATATATTCGAGGTATTGCCGGAAAACACCATACTAACGCATACGTGTATTCTCGGTATGATAGAAGAAAAAACGATTTCACAGAGAGGAAGGGCCGGGGTAGTCGAAGCAGTATTATTTTTTCCTTTACGTAATATAGATCGAATTTTGATATTTTAATATAGGACGGAGCACGTGATCGTCAAGGAGTTAGTAATAATTAGACGAAGAATAATCAGGCTAATCTCGAGATTACCAATCCCGAAAATATTAAACGGCGTATTAATTAGGAGAAATATCTTTAGGATTAGCGTAAAAAATATATTAAGAAAGAAATATTTCAAACCCCCGATGCAAATCGATTGCCGCTTTGATACGAACCACACGAAAATCGCAGTACAAGAAATACTGGTTCAATTGCTACCATCGTGCAAGTATCAGGAAATATAAGTATTCAAACAATACATTCACAGAATATAACCCACAGTAATTACTCCAATTAAATTTAAAGAATAAATTCTCTATCGATATTACATGTGAAATGTAAAATACTACCAATTTTAAAACACTAAACAAAGTAAGAAAACTGATAGAAAATACTATACAAAACGGGCCATCTCAGTACATTTTTTTTGTATTTCAATCGAACAGTGTTCTCCTACAACCTGTCAAAATTCCACCAAGCTCTAATAAGGACTGCGATAATGAAAAATACGTTTACATTCAATCGGGTCATGTACTATAATAAATTCTGGATTTTTTCACTTTCTTGTAATTACTTTTTCTTTTACATTAATAAAACTAATGACAGCAACTAGAGAAAATTTCCAGAATCCTTTTAGATTACAAGACCCTAAAGCCTTTCGTAAAGCCCCATCCGATGCAAGTATATTAAAATTTGAAAATGTTGATTGGAGTTGAAAACGTGTGAAAGCTCAGGCCTAATCTCTTTCGCTAAGTATATTACGGCGATGTGTTTGTACAAAATGCTCCGTGTGGGGCAACTAAAAACTGTGTTAGGATCGAAAAAGATCACTGTCACCATCACTTCCAGTCACTGTAATCGTATTGAAAGACGTCGAGGGATAATGGGCTATTTATAACCGAAAATGGATGGTAAGCAACCCAACTGGCCTTGCGTTTATACGTAAAATTATTATTAGGAAAGCAAATTTCAATCACCAAATATGCGCTTACAAAAAGCTGCACAAATAACGTGTTGAAAATCGACACGTTCACGACTGATTCACAATTAATATTAGATCAAATTTCTCATACCAATGATTTAAACTGCTATGTAGTCAATCACATTACCTTGTTATTAAGTATATTAAATTTACGAAATGCATATATTACGTTTATTTAATTCATCCAATGTAATCTACGTTTATTGCGTTCAATAATCAGGTACAGGCAAGTGGTTATATGTCAAACGAGTGTATGGAGTGCATGTATTGCAATCCGCCACTGCCTTTTAACCGAAACCTCCTATGCCCGGCGGTCAGCTCTCGCAATACATAATTTTCTCATTGGGACAATGTATGAAATATGCATGTAAAATTAGTGTGTGTCAGTAGGCGACCAAGGGATTAGAAAACCGTTCTCGACCTCGCATGTGTTCATGGGAGCGATGGGAGTACTGGAAGTAATGCCTTGTTGGACGCAGCAGGAACGTATGAGAAAGCTATTGCAGTTCGTTTCGTAATCCCCAATAAGTGCTCGTCGAGAATTGCGTCGATATTAAAATATTAATTGCATTGTTATCGATACTGCGTCCGCTCTCAGTTAAGCGGATCATAGAACGTCGAAAACAATATGGATAACTAACTGAGCAAGTCGAAAAGAAACACCAGCTGATCATTTGTACGAGTCATGCAAAGCAATGCAAATGGGGATTTACATGTGCTCGTTAATTATATATTTAATCGCATCGCTTTTTATTAATCTGAAATGAATGAGAATCAATAATTTTGGTTCAGTTAGCAGGTCTGATGAGTGTGTGGCATTAATATTTTAGCATTCACTGAGGCAATGAACCCGAAAATGAATGCAGTCATACTACTTCACTAATTTACGGAAGGCAATATCTATTGTACTTCCCATACTACGCTTCGTAAGTTCTGATACTATTTCATTTTCATCTCTAAACAGAACACATAACGTATACCAAACTTATGCTACGTTTGTACTCCTTCAAGTATAAGCGAGTTGTCACGGACTGCTCCGAGACTATCAATGAGCAAAATTGTCATTTTCCAAATAGCTTCAATAAACTTATTCGATTCAATAAATTTGGAGATATTTTTGGAAATTTTAAACATTTTCACATTGCCATGAGAAACGATACAATTCACTGTTATTCTAAGGTGGAATATTCTGACACTGCCAGCGTTTTAATTCGGTTTAAAGAGCAAGTCCCGTAACAGCATTACAACAAATCAGGAAAGACAGTTCTGTAATGACAACCCAACTCGACTTGTCCACTTCAGCTACTCCAATCTCTTACATAATTTGATGAGAAACAATACAAATGGTGCTCTCCACAATACTCACACAGCGCGAGGACAGGCACAAGTGGCCAAAAGCCGAAAAAATCATTAAAATATAGTCACGGAATCCCGAGTCGAGTAACATAAAACATGGGCGTTGATTGACAGTGGTTAGTTATTGAACCAATGTGAGTATTTCCTTGCCATATGGAAACATAGCGAAAAAACATACTTTAAAGTTAGAGTAGGAGACCACTCAGGCAGGGAACGGCTGTTAAAAGGCGTGAATGAGATCGGCTTAATGTGTGAACTTGTTGATTCTGATTTTCTCAAAACTAGAACGGTTTAAGGGCCCTTTTATACTTCTGCCAACTGACTACTCGCTTTCTCTGGTCGTATGATTAAACTTTCCTTTGGTCTTGAATTTCTAGTGTCATTTTTAGGCACAGAGAGTCTTCAAGTTGAGTTATTGTATAAAATAGTTATAAAATACTGAAATAACGACATCTAGAAGTTAGAAATAGAAGGATAGATTTGGGAATAAAATTGTAATGTAATTCAAGTAAAACTGAATGTGCAAACTTTTCCCTTTTCAGCGACCAGGTAAAACATGTGACAATCAACTTCAACCTTGGTAATAAAACCTCAGACAAGAACCAAAACTATCAAATACAATCTAAAATACTCTCGCCCCCCCCCCTCCCCACCTTGAAACAGGGAGGCGCAAAAACAAGTAGATGTTTTTTTAAATTCGACCATGTTATACATGAATATAACATTTCCGAAATTGCCTCATTACTAGGCGCGTTGACGTTAATATTCAGTTGCTAGGTTAATAAAAATAAGTCGATATTTCTTGGATACTCAGCAGCCTGACTTAGTCTAAAGTAAATAAAACACATTATTCGTATTTATGTATTTTCAATAAAATTACTTTTCGCCTGGCTACTCCTGTATCGGTTTCCGAACTGTCAATTTCGGTCAATCAGGGAGATGTTTTATATAATGCACCTTCAGATAGAATTATCAAGATGAATTGAGAACATAATAATATCTCGAACGTGACCTTCCACTTTAATGCTGTTTACAAGAAATAAATAATCTATATGTTGCTGTAATCGACTCTAGATGAAGGTCAACGAGTTAAAATACTACATATTGGTGAGGTATGGATATGATGTCACCTGTCCAGCGGTTCTTTAGCTAGAAAATTGACTTATAATTTCAGAACTACTGAACAATATCAAACAGAAATTAGAGAAAAGTTAGAAATGTTTTCTACGGATTTGCGGAATGGAATGAGGAGAAAATTGAAGTCCAACACAGCAATAACGCTAAATGGAAAACGCCCTGTATGGTTTTTTTCAATTATGAAAATGTATGCTATATGATTTATTGGCACTGAAAACTATCAATAGCACAATTATCATGGTTTTGGACAACATCAACATGTTCCAGCGACCGTTTCTTCGAATCAGAACGAAATGTAAACATCACGATTCCATCCTAATCGGATTTGAGAAACGACATTTTTTACTCCTGTCATTCAGCGACATTTTGTTTTGGAGATATCGAAACTCGGAAAAAATGGCATGGAAAATACTGCAGTTACTCAGTGCTGAAAAGGGCAGTCACGGTTCAGAGACCTTCATTGGTGGAGAATATCGTTAGCTAAAAAATAGCGATAAAGGATTTTGCTAAAGCGGAATATACACAGGCAGATGACCTCTAGTTATTTACAAGCGGAATATACACAGGCAGATGACCTCTAGTTATTTACAACTTACTAAGAATCAAACAAAATATTCATGCTACTCTGCAATGATGCTAACTTCATTCGACCACAAATAACAAAAAAGACCGTTGAAACTCGATTTTAATATGTAAAACTTTCAAAGTTGCACGCTTCCGAATTTTTGACGTCATATCATCTAACAGGAACAATTATGATGTTAGAACTTACCAACGTTTCTTTGCATATTTCACTCTACCAAAGCTCCTGTTTATTTATATTATTTACAGAATAAGTAATAAAATATATTTTCTGTCTTTTCTTTTTTAGTCTTCTTTATGCCCCTATGCCACCAAAAAATAGGTGAAAATAATTTTATTTAAAAAAAAATATTATTATTATACAGATATTGGTGAAATAAAGAGTGGTACAGAAATTCAACCATGGAATCCCCCATTTTTTGCCTTGCCTTGCCTTATGCTCGAATAATGCGGTTTCAATTACTATTGTGTTTCAAGTGCATACACTATTAATGTGAATGATTCATATAAATGCATTACTAGTATGTCCTAATTTAAATTTATATATGGTAAGGCTAACGCAGGTTTGGAAAAAACACTTTGCTCAGTGTGTGAATCACCGTAACAAAGATGAAAATCGCGCGATGAGAGCCGTAAAAGAACTGTAACGTACAAACTACTCGACATGTAGGCGCCATTGCACGGCATTGAAGTAAGTTAGTGGACGTTTTGATTTGTTTAGCATCCTCTAGTATTAATAACAAGTTGCTTTAACTAAAATCGGAAATTATACGGTAGAGTATATCAAACAGAAAACATGACCTAACATAAATCTTAGCGGTAAGCACAGTAAAGTGGAAAAGTTCTTTCTTTGGACCACGTCGTCAGGCACATAAAGTCACGGAAACGCAAACCACTCGAGATTTCAAGTCAATTTTACCACTGTCAGTGACATTTTCATCTTTTCATTTAGCTCGAATTCTATAATTACATTTTTCAATCATTCTCTTCATTAATTAATTTATTCTATTTTTTTAAGAACAGCAGTAGCATGAGCATTTTTTTAAACTTAAAATCGGCTTTTCCACTGTTATTTTACTCTTTTGCTCTGAAAATAACGAGGTCCACTAATAAGTATCGGTCATTACGCCACTGTGTTATTAACATGACTTTGTACTAAAAAAAAAACTAAGATCTTGAATGGCATGGACATCATGCTTTGTCGCAATGGGTTACATGGTTGCTGATCCTTGAGCTACCTTTCGTAGCACGAAGGACTATATTAAAAATATGACATAGTGATTTTTTATTCATAAGGCTGGTGGTAATTATCATTTCAAATATCGCTAATACCAGTATATTGTCAATATATACCGCTTTCGATGGTATTTTCGCAGGTTATTAATAATTAATAACTACACAATAAATAAATCACTAATATTTTACTGCCCAAATCTAAAGTGTGTTATGTAAAATAACATTGCAGATAGTTCTTGAAAATCGCAACTTGAGGTCGAAACTCTTCCTAATATAGTTTTCTCATTTATGTCAATATCAAATAAATATATAACTATATAAATTACTTCCAAAAAGTTAAGGAAAGATAAGTGGAGTTCAGTTAATTCACACTATATTTCTGTAATACTGTAATATGCTATGCTAGAATATTTAGAAAATAGAAATATATAGATAGAAGACAATTGGGAATTAAAAAACCATTTACAATATATCAACTCCGTATTTGACCACTCATCATTAATATCATTCCATATACTCTAACTTATTAAATCTGTTTTGTATTCTTATGAAGACAGGTCGAAAACGTTCTAACACTCGACGCAAACAGAAAACAATGATAATAATTAAATGAATGTTCGAGAAATGACTCAAATAGCAACGCATTCCTTTGCAGCATGCAACAAGTGGATTTTCATGAATAATTTTCAACATCGTGTTGTACCGCTTAACATAATTATACGAGATCATAGCGAATGAGACTGGCCAATTAAAGATTTCTGCTATTGTTAAAACGACTACAAGAGCGGTAATTATTGCAAATAGCGTTCGAAATTAGTTCACTAATACAGAAATGCAGCCAAACCACCAAATGAATAGTTTGTTACCTGAAAATCAAACTATGTAATCAGCACTTGTCTTCTTAACATGATTAGCCCAGCACACCACACTAAAGTACTTTGCTTTATTATTTAACTACTGTTCTGCAAAAAAACTTGAATACTAATCTTTTATTCATATATTATATACAACGTCCACTTCTACATCTATAAAACCTACATGTATATATATATATATATCACCATATTGACCTTGTTACAAATTGAATGTTATCGAAGTAAGCTGACAAACGATTGAATATATAACAACTAATTATGCATATACTCTTTTCCTTGAGATTACTAGCTTACTGAATTCTCGATGCTGCGTATTCGAAATAAAACCATAAATACAGAACAATGGAACGATGATACCCCCATTAATCTTCAAAAACGCACATGATATATAAGAGGCCATTTTGTTTACTTTGCTTCAGTCAGGGTTTAGCTACTTTTTGAGTATCAAGAAATTAATTCTAAAGTTATGTATTTGGCGTTCGGGCTACACCTTCGGTTCTTTCTACGTACAACAGCTTACTTTTTCAAAATTTAAAACATCTACACAACAATCTACAACACTAACTCTACGATATTGCAAATTTTAGTTCTACGTTACGGTGAAATTTTGATCAAAACACTGTACAAAAATATCCAGCCACCTGGTTACACTACTGTTTATTCGAAGCTAGTAGAATTTTTGCAGGAGATGGAACATGTACATAGAGTGTTAAACAACGGCATCATCCAGACCGCAAAGTTCTATAGAATCGGATTAGTTTTAGCCTACCTCTAAACTATTTCAAAAGCTTAGATTGTTCAATTGCCTTTTTGTCACTGTCGCCAATAATCAATTACCATTTTTTTCACGACATGGGCAATTTTATGCTTAATATTGTTACTTCAAATTCGGAAACGTATCGAAATTTTTATAAGCAAAAGAATAATTTCTAAGGTATTATGCGTTTTATTCTGCCTGTGGTCTACATCGAGATAAGCTCCATGTTGCGTTTTGTTTTGGTGGCGGGTTAATCCGACGTTTGTTTACACCGGCAGATTTGATATGACGACCTCAACAAGGTGTTATTATGATATTATCTGGACTTTATACGGTTTCCATACACCGCTAATTACGACGCTAATTCGCCATCAATTTATACGCTTAATATTACCCGCGGCCAGGATAACGCTTTCCCATCGATCGATGGTAAGATACTGCAGTACAGGAGCGCTCCAAAGGTCCTAACCTCCTAGGTCACGGAATTATATCTTCAGAAAAAAATGCCCGATTTATTCTAATTCAACTTTTCCAGAATGTAATAAATATCATTTGAAAAACACAGTATAGTATACTCACAGTATTATATTTTCTTATTACTATTAAAATTATCGGTGTCAGCATACAGAAAGATATCTGAAGTTAATCAGCTGAAGCTGAAGTCTAATCTGAAGCAAAATCATAGATCTACAGCTTTGATTTTTCAACCATACTGCATTCCAACGACATCTACTATAAAAATTGTCGGCCAATCCCTTTTAACGATATAGTGTCCATTTACTATGCTAACAGTAAACAAAGGGTCGATAATCTTTAGGCAAAACCTTGGGTCGTTAAGCAACATGCTAGCTCCTCACCGATGAAGGTACTTGTGATACCAACTCTGAACTAATGACGTTGTAGCGTTGTATTTTGAAATTTACTTTAGGGATTTAGATACGCTTCTTTAAGAGAACTATGTAAACAGAGGGGGTAAAAATCATTAGTCTCTATTGGGACCGTGGGATAAGGGTTTGAGGATTAAGGCTACACGGGGTCTTGGAGAGGTGCGTAAGTTTTGAAGTTTCGTTTTAAAATGGCGACATGTAGATATGATACGTGGTAAAAAAAACAGTGTTCAGTGCTATGACTTTAGAATGTAACTGTTTAGAGATTGGAAAAGAATTCAATTTTAAATCGAAGCGAATAAAATTATGGGCAATAGAGAAGTGTAAAACTTTTTTTCGTAGGAAATATCGCAAGAACTAATCCTAATATTTTCCACATATTACGGTGTCTGTAATTTTTAATCCGTTTCCAATTGGCTTAGAGCTTAATACGCTCGGATGAAACTAGACGCAGAGAGTTACAAATGTATTTGATTGATCGAATTAAACTAGTTGCTAATTTCATTACAGAGAAACACCACGCATGGATTCACCCGGAATTAATATCGTCACGAACGCTAATGAGTTTAACCGTTTCCTGAAAAGGGATTCTTTAAAGCCCGTTTAGTTTGATCCGTTTGCAATAAGCTTATCGCGGATATTATATCATGGGTCGGGGATTCCAAACGTATTTACGAAGAAGATTCGTTTGATTTAGTTCAGGGAGATCCTTTTTGATCGCAATTTCATTTGGCGGAATAACAGACGACCGAGTAAGTATTCTCGTGGGTAAGAATAACGCAGCACTGTTGGGGATGCAAAAACATAACCAGATTTCTTCATCAATTTTCGTTAACGTTGGGGAAGATTTCTTGAATCTTTTTCGATGAAATATTTTGAAAGATCAATTCAAGATTATTAACATTCAGGAAGCATTAAATATAATCAAGAAATGAAAAGACACATAACGTACTTGATATTTAAGTATGATGACATTAGATCCCCACTTAACGTCGAGGATATGTTCTATGAAAGTACGACTTTAAGTAAAACAATGTTAAACGAAATTTATTGTTTATTCTATTTACTGATTTCACATTTTTTCTCATCAACGTTATAACGACACAACTTTATTCCAGACCTATTGTGTAAAATTACTTGAATATTTTTATATCCTCATAGACTAGTATCATTATAATACAAAATCCTGTTTTCTTACATTGAGGTTCTACAAGAAAGGTATAGCCCAATGACGCCATTAAAATAAATAAAAGCAACTCTCACTCTAAGGAATCATTATCTTGACTAGAATAAAACAACCAGTAATCCCTTTTTTTAATAAGTCACTGCTAAGGAAAGCTACAATCGCTTCCAGAGTAGGTTATATTCAATTACACAGTAATCGGCATTGCTTATAACAAACAGGTGTCTAATACACACCATACCTGCATTTAAGTATTGTGATTGCTGATCGACCGGGTGTGTATCTATTTATCCAATTACTGGTCTCACTTGACACTTATCTACAAGAAAACAACAAAACTCAGTTCGATCTTTGGGAAGATTACTGTAAAATTGACATACGCGCCACTACCTTGCAATGCGAAGGGAACATCAATCAACAAATTCAGTCTCATGTGAACCTTAATCTGTAAAATAAATACACTAATTTTGCGCAAATATCACCGTAATCCTCTCAAAGAAATTGATTGCTTTCTGCTATTGGATAAGAGGTTAATGACTACTGCTCTACAGAAATACCTTGAATTCCTTCACAAAACGGTAATTTACTTTCTCAGCTGTTGCTCGCATATAATACTGATCAAAGAAAAAAATGTACATGCAAGCATTTGCGTTTTTGTGTACATTTATGACGTTTATTGCACATCCACAAGCCACAGCCACAGCCACAATCAGCAGGATATATATCGATGAAATGCTACATGCGTCTAAATATATTATTTCGGTATTTTCTGAACGCATACCATGGCCATGTGACGTGCTCATGCAGGAATAATTTTGAGTCATGTGTGAAATAAATTCCAATATTCCAGTATCCAATAACATTTATAGACAACAAAGGACTTTTTACGCGCTTCTAATTATCACATATTATTGCGAGTTCACAAGAAATGGGAGGATCTGAGGGCGCAGGCAATCATGTTCTCTTGTTTGTTTGTTGATATACAAGAGGATTACTAACATCTCGATACAGACATCTCGACTGAGTGACAACTCGTAAGTTTACGAGGCCGAAAATCTTTTTTTAAGCGATCACGTACGAACTACGAACGGTTTTAGGCGTGTCTAGTTTTTACGAAATTAGATTTCCGCGAAAAAATATTCCTGTAGTTACGTACGCTATAGATGGAAAAAATAGCATGTCATCACATGCAAAAAACAATTAAGCAGTATCCTGTTACGAAATGTTTGGACAAGGAGTTCTACTCAAAATGAGCGATGTAGGGAGAAAAGATGGGTATGTGGTTAATGTACATGTGTTTAATGTGTTTACCTGTTACTGTGATGGAGTAGATCGTAGGTAGCAACGATTTTGAATTCTAGAAAATATTATGGATATAAAAAAAACAGGAATCAACCTTCTTCCCGTGTGTTTATAACGTCATAGACCACATGTTATCGCCAATTTCGTACAAGGCGCGGAAAATCTGAAAAATACTACGCGTTTCCAACAAGCTATTTCGGTCATAAATACGAGGTTCGGGGGGAAACTCAACATAAAAATTAAATTTCATGAAAAATGAAAGAATGTACTAAAATGAATGATAAACCCCATTTCTTCGAAAATAAGAAATATAAGTTGAGTTCCGAAGGATATTCCTGATTTCATTGACTGTAGGAATTAATTTGACTATAATTTTCAGTTTGTAATATAGGCCAGAGTGATATAAATTACTGGCGATCAGACAGGGTATGAAGGGTTGTGGCGCCTTTATTTATTATAACGGAATTTCTTATTCTGGCAGGGGGGGGCAATTGCTACCTTATACAGCCAGCCCTGACTGTACACTGATTGTCAGCCCTTGAGGTACAACCAAGAATTCTAGTAGTAGAGATACTGTAACCTGTGTATAGTAAGCTAACGTGAATCGGCTATGAAGTTGGAATGCAATTCGCCATGTGTGTGATGAAAAAATCACTTTATTTCATTTTGAACCAACATTATTAACAATATTACTAGAACGTTAAGAACAAGAGCAGACAACGCGAATACGAATACGGCGACTGCACTTCAATAGAGAACACGTTCGTAAAAAAAGCAAAAAATAAAAATAAAACGCGAAATATTTCTGCATAAAGTAATTGCGAAAAAATGGTAAGAAGACGTTTTTAAGGCATGCGAGAGTTTCACGAATCTTTATTTTATTTGAGAAGAGCGAAACGCAATGAAGCAGATTGGCAAAAGAAGCAGCCACTCGGTTGATGCCCTGAACATGACTTACTAGATGTTTCAGGGATCTCTATCAACGTCAATGCAGCGAAAAAATGAAAGATATACGAACCTGATGGAACAAAATTATGAACGAAATAATTCAAAATAGGCTATGATGCTTTTTTACTTTAAGCTTAGCTTGATGCACTGGTTCCATTGCAAGTTCCTAAGATAGATACGAATTTTGCTTTACTTTGCGTGTACGTAAGTTCCTTTGGCAGCGTGACTGAGAGATATAATAATATCGAATTTCGATTTCTACTGTATATCTTACTGCAGGTAGCGATGGACTGAAGGTAAAGTACGAGCACTTTCATAACACTATTACACTATTACACAGTATGATTTTCCTTATAAGGTTTGAATGTGACTCTTATTTGAACACTTGGAGGCTCCGAGACAAAGGGAAGACAACGATTTCAACTCATGGTTATGCCACTCGCTGTAAAAATTCCATTCAAGGCAATATTCTTATGACTGATCAATATATACGTCAATGTCGCAAAAACTACAGAAAATACAATCCTAGGAGCGACTATAATACGACTATAATTTCCAAGTCTTCTAACACTGATCGGTTCAGATACACTGTACATCAACTAAAATCTCAAAGCAACGCCGAAGAAATTATACGCCAACACACAACGTCAACTTCGATCACATGATGGCGCATTTTTCCTCCTCCTGATTAAACACCTTGGACATATTTTGATCTAAGTTTGTTTGTACGTGCATGTCGTCCTCCAACGCACTGGAATAAAATAATAAAAATTACCGATAACATGCACAGGTTTGCGTTTTTGTTTTAACAAAATGTAAGGTAGATACGTACTTCTGTTCGTTTTCGTCGACAGTACGTATGAGTCTATCTCGTTCGTTCACAAGACAAATCAACTGGTCCAAAAGACCCTTCTCTTTTTCTTTTTGTTCTTCTGTTTTTAAATGTTCTAGCATAAAATAAATTATATATTATATAAATTTCCTATTATATATATATTTGATAAAGTTTGAGCGTGTACGTTAGGACCCCTTGACATATTTGAGCCACACGAATTTAGAATATGCCAGCGCCAGCTCAGTTATAAAGGTATAGAGTTTGCGCCTAGTTGTTTACTTTTACTCATAATAATTTAACTTACTTCAGTAATGCTTTGGCTAATAACTTTGTAACAAATACCTGAAAGAAGTAAAAAATTTGCTAACTTATTTGTCAAGCCTGCGGCCAGGCTAACTATAATTCCTGGCGTGATCAATAAATTCCAATGTAAGCCATGGATATTAAATGAACTTGCATGTTACTACAATAGTAATTAAATCTTCTAGGATAGGATATGTCCATAAGGCAAGCGTAATTAAAAACAATTCGTTCAATACAGCGTTTAACTGAATCATAGAAGTTTGATCTAAAGCGATTTAATTTCGATATCTTCCTTAATTTAAATAGTCCCTGAATGAAGAGGATCCCATGTGGTAATTCGGTTAAAGGATTATGACGGCTTTAGGGAATCGATGCGCGCGCGGTCGATAAACATCGAAGTTGGAAGTTGCTGGGACTTGCGAGCGCGACTAAAGCCGACCTAATCTTTTTGTACCGAAGGATGAAGTGGACTTT
This sequence comes from Halocynthia roretzi, assembly GCA_013436055.1. Lineage (NCBI taxonomy): Eukaryota > Metazoa > Chordata > Ascidiacea > Stolidobranchia > Pyuridae > Halocynthia > Halocynthia roretzi. The sequence goes on along the minus strand of QRAM01000157.1, from coordinate 85,627 downwards.
GTGAGGCTTACGCATGCCACAGCCACACGTTCGGCACATCATTCATAAAAATCAGAAGGTGCCAGTTTAAATCCTCTCCGAGCCAATAGGAAGCTTAGCAGGGATGAAGAACGTCGGAATTCAAACAGCAACTGTTTTCTCATTTTACCTCGCATAATGTAGCATCGATTAACGCGGTTTTCAATACCGTACAATGTGAGTAGGATATACAACCGAATCTAGTACATGGAAATAACAAATCACACTGCAGTATATCTCATACAAAACTAAATTGAAGTGTAATTATCTTTTCTTTTTTGGAGCCGAGTAACATATTCATTAAAGTAGTTATTTTTCCTCATTCCACCATATCTAATAACTTGGAAAAGTTGCTACAATGGTTCAATATATTCGACATTATTTTAGCTGGTTGTATTATTCAGATTGCTTTTTAATTGTCTCACCAGTGTTCCCTAAACTATGTACCAGAAGACAGCCGCAGGTATGTTGATAAGTTTACATTTACAACATTTCCTAAATAACGTTTAGGCTTAAGGCTAGCATTGTCATTAGTTCCAACATGATAACGGAAGCATATTTCCTGCGCCGAAACTTTTCTTCGCGAAATGTACTACGACCTAAAAAATGTGATACTAATACTTAGATGGTATTTCAAAACGGGAGCGACATACCATTTACCCGGGATTACTTGCAATAGCTTCAGATACGCATCACATACACAAACGAATAACGGACGATAGAAGATTCCGTTCAAACATTACGGTATTACAATACTTGGTGTTTTGAGTCAGTCTCTATACCCAATTTACTGTATTATGATTGTCAGATAGGGCAGAAAACCGGATTAAAATTCTTTGCGATAATTTGCGCCAGATCGGCCGATATGGGCGCACCAAGAACGCCTAATAGGCGAGAAACGAGCCCAACTAAGCTCATTATAGGCAGAGACGGCGAAAGAATCTTCGCTTTAGCGGCTGCCGGCGCATTGTAAAGAAGAAAACGGTCCCACTGAGAGGGATCGAGATTCCACTAAAGGTCTGGATTAACTCGGCAGGGAAGCGCAGGACAGATGCTGCAAAAGGATTCGTAAATACGAAAAAAACTCCTCAGGTCTTTATGTGGTTTTCTGAGCTCAAAATTACATGATTTCACGCGTATTCTATGTAGTATATTCTATACGTCAATAGTGGTGTTAATAACGCGATCGTACTACGTCTTACTTTACAAAAGTTCTACTAGAGTAAATAATACAAATGTACAAAAGCTGCAGAAGTTGAATATTCCGGCCCCAACACCGCTCAGCAGTAAATAGTGAGCTAATACAATATAAGAAATTTAATACTTAATGTGCGCAGCTCACCCAACGAGAGAACAACAGAATTACACAGACAAAAAAACTACATACGATTCGAGTGAGAATTACAAGGTCCTGATTGATACGATTAAAATCAACCTCAGAAAAAATTATTTGAACAGAAACTTGAAATACCAATGCCTGAACCGTACTGTATATCTATTACCGTCATTTACCGTAGGATTTTGAGCACGAGCAAGAATAAGACCGCTGTAAGGATACTAATCGTAAGAATCACGAACCAGTAAGGAATTGTCGCATTAAGAATTTGACCGTTAAAAACTGTCTGGCATACAAGTGAACTGATCTATTTGTCAAATAGGAATATAGGTCTTCAGAATTTCAAACAAAGTATAAAGTACCAACCTTGCACTTCCATGAAAGGTCGCATTTGTTCATTTATTTCATCCACTTGCTTTTGCAAATCTCGCTCTTGTTCCCTGGAAAAGATAAAAAGCGCAGTGTAAGTGCCTGATTTAAAAAGACGCTAATAAGCGCGATCTAAATCCAACGCATTACATTCAGGATTTTTCAGCTACGGGAAAAGGCGATTCACAAAATGCAAATGCAACAGAGTATATTGAAGCATTGATGACATACTCTCAAAATATCCAGATTTGTGTAGTTTGGTAAAAATCGTTACTTTTTTAAGGTAGGAAAGTTTAGGAGAATTGGTCTCAAACAACGTCCGTGGATGCATTTAGCATCATCACTTGATATTCGCAAATATGTGTACCCGAAAGATACATGAAACCCGAGTAGGCTTTGCATATTTTATACAACTTTGTATGTCTTTGACTCCGCATGTCTCATAAAAACTTCAGGGTTATCGCATAGCGCATGAATAAATTACGATGGCGAACGCAGAGCTAAAATATACTGAAAGAAAATTGAAGGAATATGCTGACTGACAGCAATAACATGAAATTCAAAGTTTTGGATAAAGAAATAAGTTTGAGGAACTTACAGAAGTAGTAACTGATCTTGCTGGCGATTTATAGCATGTCGTTTCTGAACCAACTGGATCCATTCTTGCATCAATATCTCCTCGCGTTGTTTGCCTTTTCGATGACCTACAAAAAAAATGATATTGAAGGAACATATATATAATATAAAAAATTCCAGTTGAAGGTGGTTTTTCTACATTTATATTTAACCATGTATGTATGCAAGATTGTGGGATTTTGTGGAATCCTTGTATTGGGCAGGTATTTAATTAAAAATCCAAAATTTCCTGGTTAAGGTTTGGGGTTTTCATGAAATTTTACAGAAATCTATCACGATAGAAATACATATACCAACAATTATATTTCGTAATTCTCGCTCACGAGCAATTCACGGTTATTAAAGACAAAATAAAAACAGCTTCAAATAGCAGACAAACATGTAACAAAGATGCTTGAGCGTCATCAGCATCATAGCAGCAGGGAATGACTGACCATCGTGGCGTCAACAGTGTTGGTTTAACTGGAGTCGGAAACAGATGAAGTACTCTCAAAACGGACGTTGTGGGTGGCACAAAACGGAGCGTACAAGTGTTGGCAATACACACGAGACCGCAGTACAACAATTCAAACAAATTAAGATGGATCGTGATAAAGCTTTAAGCTAGCTCGATGTTCCCAGTAACCAAGGAGAAAACGGAGGAATTCCAAGCAAGGAAATTTTGGGTTCACCAAAAAACACGGAATTGGCTATGCCGAGCAAGTATATCAATTTAAAATTTGTGTGAGGTGTGCTATTCCAAATACAAAACAATACTTTACGGAGGCGTTAATTTAGAGGGGAACACGTGACTGTTGAGATGAGTGAAGATGTTGATAGGTCCACGACAACAAAGGGAAAGAAGTGAAACGCTTGTATGTTTAAAGTATCGTGGGAAAAGACAACAGAGCAGAGGACTATTTTAGGGCTCGTCCGAGGGTGGAGTGATAAGTAAAGAGTATACAGTATACTGTGACTGATAAATAGGAGCCACCGGGTAAAAAATATTGCCTACAGATCCCATTAGGAAACAAATGCTTCTCTCCTATCTTTCCTGCATAGACTTCTACAATATTTAGTACCTTATTACAAAAAATAAATGTTAATTGCTACCGATGAATTAAACATGGCTAAGTACCCAGTTTGGTAGACGCGTCATCGGGCGACCGCCGCCTTTGACGTAACGAACGTGGGAAATACCAATGGCGGGCAACAAGTGGCTCCTCACAGAGCGCAAATGAATTACGTAAATCGGATAGAGGGGACTTAAGGACTGGAAACGTTTACTAGATTAAAGATTACTGTCTATAATTACGAATTAAAAATGAAGTCATGACTTATCATACACATTATTGAGTAATCAATGAAACAAATGAATAATAATGGGCTTGGCAAAAAGACAGCACATTATGAAATCATAGGTTATACTTAAATCGTTATGTCATCATGAAACCGCCTTCAAATACAACTACATTGTATTATTTGTACTTAGAAATGTCTCTCGAGGACTTGATAAACTTCGGAGGTCGAGGGGAGCCCTAGAGTCCCCTATTTCATCATATTATTATCTTGAAATTACTATGCTGATTTCATTGTTTAGTTAAGCTTAATGGTTGGATAGGTGTCGTGATCTCCTGGGTAGGCGGGCCAGGAAATATCAACCAAGCACTATAAGGAAATCAGAATCTTTCAGATGGAATTTTTTTTGCACGAACTCGTATTATTAAAAACTATTATTAAATTCATACTCAATTTGTGGTATTTGCGATACAATAGCCACACATAAAGAAAAACCAATAAGGCGTTCTAAGTAGTTCTTATCAACTGTATAACAACCGCAAGTTTTACTTTATCCATTATGTATTTCGTTAAGCCAGAGTTCCCTACCCATCAATTATTCGCTTCAAACAGACACTTGCAAAGCGCTACGGTACCTTGCCGGTAAAGTCTAATCTAAGGTAGGCGTAATTGTTCTTGGAGCGCGGCCTACGCGGAATCGAAATTATCCGAAGCGCTATTTCAAGTAACATGGTATCATCCTAGGGATTACAAGGATTAAACCGGACCGCTATTGTTGAGCGTTTAATAATTATGATACAAGTCATGATTCCGTGTTGGTCGGTTCATAATTGTGGGCCTCTGGGATCTTACACGAGATCTTTATTACGAGTAAAAATGTGAAAGTAAATCGAAATACGCGCATCTGAAGACAGCAGCACTTGAGTTCAAACTGAAGTTTACTTGAAATTAAAGCTTATGGTATAATATAGTGTTCAGTTGATACGATGGATAGCAAAAAAATTGTTCTACATTTTTCTCCCCTCTCCCCCCCCCCTATAAATATGGATTTGATTTGTTATAAATTCAATATCAAGCTAAATGTGAAAGAGACCACCTCTGGAGTATTTCTTATAAAAAAAAATTAATAAAAAAATAACTTTCATTATCCAGATCTGTATAGAAAAATGAAATTTAAGTTGAACGTCGAGATTTGACAGTATTTCGACTACAACAATGGCATATACAAGGTATATTATTGTCAAAGTGAAAGTGGTGTTTCCGGGCCTACGACAGTACGAGCCATCTTGAGCAAGACAATAAAGCAAACACACCTTAGCGATTAAAATCTTATAAATAAACAAGCAATACATCTACATGAGATAAGAGACTGATTAGTAGCAGCTGCCGTGCTTATAATAAACAAACCGACAAGCGCTCACAATGTACAAATGCTAGTTTGGACAATTAATCACAGATAAAGACAAACCTCAAAACACCGTCTCGAACATCGAAAAATTCCCCTACACTAAGCGCATGTATATGTCCAAACTTTGCAGGAATTTTTACCGGAATTGAAGCAAGCTGTTAACGAAGACAATCTTACTTCGGTAAACATAAATATTTACAAGGTTATAGAGAATAGCTGTAACGAACTATCAATGGTACTTCTACAAAGAGCGAAAATCAAGGGTGACCATAGAGCCACAGAAAGTTTAAATATTTGATAAGATATTAGGAATCTGTAATATGCGACGAAAAGCGATTTAAGTAAAGTTTTGTGATAGTTAAACGTTGGAATGTTACATTCAATGTAACCAATCAGTCAGCATTAAAAAAGAACGAGAATTGTTGAAATCGCAATTTTCTTTAGTGTATATAGCGTAGTTACCTATGTAAAACGCCCTACCAGCCCAAGCTATTTTACAGAACCTGCCAGATTTTACAGATACGATAATTTCACAGCGTTCTTAAATTACGGTATTATTGCTATATTTATTTTTGACATTTGTAAACGATTCGACTGCGTAAACAAAAGCACTCGGGATGACAAGAGTGAAATTATGATGGCTTTTAAAAATAAACAATGTATAAAAGGTCTTCACGGCGTATCATAAACACAAACAAGCTATTTATAACAAATATGCTTGACTCAACAGAAAAAAAAAAAAAGAAAATTCTAGTCATTCCACAACTACGCTCCTATTATAAGTAAAATGCTTATTGTGATATTACAGTTCAGTGAACAACTATGAAGTCTTCTACGATCAAATCAGCAAACAATTTAATTCGATTAGTGAATTAATTAAAAAAACGTCGACGCAGCGAAAAGTCGAGAAGTTTCGATTACAGTATCAACATAGCGCGAAATAGTTCGCAATCAGCGCTTGTTTTTAGCGAACCACAAGATCGTCCAACACGAATCTTCTAGGAATTGCGGAGCACATTTCTAGGCACAGTATAAACTGCGTTGTCACCTTGTTTATTGACGTTTACTTTCTCGTGTTGTCGACAATATTTACGGTAACATTCGAGGACCGTGAACCTGTGCGAGTTTGCTGCCGCTGTCTCATTACGGGACATTAACTAACAGGTATACAGTTGAACCTCGGTTTACGTCCGTCAGTTTTCACATTTTAGGTTTCGTCATTTTTTTTTCTCCCAGAAACAAATTACTAACAAAAATCGAGGTTCCACTGTATTTCGTTACTATTATTATAAAGTAGGTTACTAAGTTCCGAGACATTACCATATAAAAAAATAGCTATGTTACCAAGTTTTAAGCCAACCTACTATTTACATTTTAAGTAACAAAATAAAGTATTTGGTAGAAGAAGAAATTCCCTGCGTACAAAAGCTATGCGTACATCCTTAATAAGTTTCTGGGAAAAAATTGAAAAATATAATTATATAATTTATTTACTAAATAAAATTTAGTCATCAAGCAATTTTCAGGCAGAAGGAAAAAGAAACGCATCGTGTACTATCCGACTGCCGGCAGTTTGAACAAATCCGATTTAAAGTCGGTCTTCAAAAATGCCCAGCATCAGATCGTAGAAACGATAAAAAACAAAACGAAAACATTAATAAAGTGCGTAATAACTGAGCCATACTAACTGACAGCTGATTAGGGGAATCCTTACTAGCACTGTCAAATTCTAACATATCAAAGATTTACCGTACTGAATCAGAACAAAGTCAAATATAGAAGACAAGACCTCGTGTAAGACAAAACGTAGGTGTCTCTATAACGCTTGTATACACAGCTCTTATCGCTTGCTACAAGCAGCTAATCGGGGCTAAGAGCCGATTTAAGAATCCTTTGTAGATCCTTATCGCGATTTATCCAGAAACATCCCGCGACCAACTGTGCACTTTTATGTCGTTACAAGCAACGTTAAGACTTTAAAAACGATATTGAACAGAAGGGGGATCACTGAATAAGTGATATAATGATAAAAGTCGAGGTAACTAAGATTCCAAGTTATTTTAATCCTAATCGGGTAATTGAATGTCTGTGTATTTTCAGATGATATCATCGCAACAACAGCCGACGTAAATAAATATGTCACAGACTTGGAAAGGAAACTTACCTTAATAAAAGATTATCTGGTTTTATTGGCTAAATCTGGAAAGGAAAGCGCCACGTAACACGTTATAGTAACATACTAAAACTGGTTTAATCAAGTTGTCATGCAAAATGTCATCTGCTAGAAACCGGGAATATTACGCCACCTAACGTCAAAGAGAGTTTTGTTTCGCAGCAGAAGACATTTCATGTATATGACTAAACCCATTCTTTTTCGACCTCACAAGCAGAAATTCGTCTAAAAACGGGGAAATTTATAATTTCGGAAATTCCTAGGGTGTGACAAGGATAAAAACAATAGCGAGTGACGTAGAAAATACGTCATTGCTTGGCAGGGGAGCGAACGGACAACCCCTGTAGCAAGAGAGGAAAATAGTGCCGAGTCCCCGAACCAAATTAATTGTCTGACTGACTTATGATCTAGTATCCTCTATCGTATACGATGAAAATCTTAAGAGTTATATTTTATTCCTAAATGAAGAAAATTTCTACAGAAAAAAAAGTGCGAAACCGGCTTGTCGAGTTTCCTTGCTCAAATTGTAAGCTACCAAGTGCCTGCCGGGCAGCAGAGGGTAAAACAGTTGTTTGTTTATTACTGTGTTTAAGAACAAATTCTGCCATCCTGTCATAATGAATAGCTCACCTGTATTTTAATTTGTAAACGTGACGGAGACGCGCCGAGTAAAACCGAGCGATATTTGTCGTTAAATAGTTGGACGCAGGAAGAATATGAGATAATCAACAACGGGCATGTACCAGAAAAACGTGGCGTGTCCGGAGACAAAGTAATACATTTTCGTACACTATATTTATAATGGCCAACCAATGTGTTCTTCAATTTATGATAATAAATATGATACCTGAATACGGATTTTTGAAATAAGATTTAAAATACTTTGTAAACGAGCAAGAATGTGATGTGACAAATATGCTGTACTGCATGTCCAATTCAGTTGTTTTCTTACATAAATAAGCGCCAATTGGATTGAGGTAAACCAAATGATTTCGTAGTTACCAAAACAATCGAATCAAGCAACGTTCACTGTTGCTTTGGAAGACGCTATTTTGCAATATTATTAGTTTCACAGCGGCCGGACGACCAGTGGAGCGACAAAAACCTAGTTTATGTTGGAGTTCGATATTACTACGTGGAATTACATGACCTCAAACGGAAAATTACATGACGAATTAAATTGGATTGATAAAACGATGACTCAATGAATTGCAAGTACGGATTGAAGGTAAGGTCTCGGCTAAAACTGGCGAGGTTAATCAGGCAAAGACGTCAGCAGTTTCATAGGCGTAAACCCAATTTTGACAAGATCATGCAAACAAACTTTAACGAAGAAAAATCGAGCGGAATTGCAAATTTGAAAGACCGCAAGCGTGGTGCCAAGTACAAAATGAACGAAGCTATGTTTCACTAGCAACTTGTTTCTTCCAATTTAGCAGCAAAACAACCCGAGAAAAAATCAAAATGGCTCCACAGTAACTAAGACAGTGAAACTATTTCGTAATGGGGAATAGGTTTCAATGTTGTATATCAAAATGCCTAAGAGTTTCAAAGTCCAGGTACAATATCCAATCCAATATGCATACATATATGGTATGTATATGTAAAAAAACTACAGTATATGGTTCTCTGTTACTGCTGATATAATATACACAGTATGCTGAGCATGTAAGGGTATTAGATGGTTCAAGAGCTAGGACACCATTTCCACGAACTTTTTGCGGCGCAGCACCACAATAGATTCATATTATATTATTCAATATGGCTGAAAGTAGCGGTTAAGGGATTGTATTGAGAAATACCAATTTTGACGCCAGTCAGCATCAGCTCGTTGTTCAAGGTTCAAAATAACGCTGGAGATATTAAAACAACAAACTCGTTTTATAGATATTCAAAAGATTTACCGTAATGGAAGTTGGCGAGAAAAAGTTTGACAGCTGCCTCCGACGCAGATGACGCAGTTCCATTATGAACGTAATTGAAAATCCCAAACGCAAACAGACAACATATTTACCGACTCCCCCAAAGGAAGGATTCTCGCAACAACTTACTCTTCGGTTAAAAGACATCTACCGTACTTGTAAGGAAATCTGGGAAGGAATGGAATGTTTCATCTTGTGTTTTTTTGCTAAAAGGAACAGTTAGGGAGAACTGTAAAGGATGACCCTTGGAGTACAAAGCCTGTGAGACACACAATTGAAGTTTGGATGACTAGGTTTGGTGAATAAGAAAGCATTTGAGTAATGGAACTTTTAGTTTAGCCAATGAAGCATAGTTTTATCACGGCACACTTGTTTTCCGATCGGATTAATGCCTACATTGGATCGAAGGTCTGTTAGCTCGTTTGCTTTTACAAAACAACAAAACTGTGTGTGGTCTCACTAAACATCACATCGGAAATCGACAACAGAAGCGTGATATTAACAAACAAAACGAGCTCACATAACGACTCGACAGGAACTACAAATAATTCTACCATAAAAAAACTGCTAAGCTCTTGACTATACGAGGGTACTGAGTTCGGAACTTATATTTCAATATTAACCCGTATTCTCATTTGAAAATCTGGTAATAAAACTTTAATAATTAACTATACTACCTGAAAATTACTTAGGATTGTCAGAGTGACGTGTATATTTGATTTGATTCGAAGATTGAATCTACTATTAATTGTTTTATGGACATTACAATTAATGCGTATGTTACCACTACCGTATGTCACGACACGAGTTGGGAATGCAATTGGAAAGAACGACCACCAGACGCGAAGTGACCCCGAAAGAAGGATTAGAAATAGTTTGGACACTTGACGGACAGATTTACAATAAAAAAAACAAGGACCACCGCTGTTTAAGAGAATAATCCCTCTTGGAATTTTGCATGACGAAGTCGACCACCGCTATATTTCTTTGTCTTAGTTGCAACTACCGAATAACGACAAACGCTCCACATATCGCTCTACCGAGAAAAAAACCCTAGTGCATTTTTAAGCTAATTTGTTAATAGTGTACACAATGACATGGTACGTCACAACAAAGCTCGGTACATCGCTATAACACAAACAAACTTTAATTGCACGCATAAAACTACCTTATATAGTACTGCGCAGGAGAGGCCACGAATACTGAACTGTCTCTGGTAATTATTTCTACAGGACCACCAACAGATTCATTGAATAAAAATCGTTTTCGTTGGAAAACGGAAAAGAATAAAACCGCTCAGAGGTTGCCGGTACGTGAAGGGCTATTATCGTCTTATAGTATGATAAGTCATAAGATCACAATGTTAAGTTGAAGCGCTCTGGTCAGGTCGCGGTATCTATAATAACTACTTTGCAAGTCGACCTTCGTTGTTAGGTATCTACCACTGACAATGTCTCATTATCGTTAGAATAAATTAGTATTCGTCGACTACTACGGACCAATTTTCATAACACAAAAGGCAGGAATGCTCGGAGTGACATACCACCAAACCAAACTATGCAATAATACATATCCACCGACCTAGCAGTACATGTAAAAACCGCTTAGCACCGATGGTGCGTTGCTGAAAAGAGCGTTGAGAGAATCGGCGCTAAACGGGGTCATTATAACATTAGTGTAGGAGATAATTATTTAAAGGTTCTTCAAGACAAGGTTTCTCGCTAATATAAACATATATGCATATGGAAGGCTAACCGAGCCTAAATTACTGAGGAGGACCAACTAAGCATTTCAAATGAGTCATTAGAACTCTGTAATTTGATATAGCCTCAACAATAGGTATATTCCTGCTTTCGGGACTAGAGTAGCCGACGAGTGCTATAGCGAAACAGCACAAAGCGAGGTATCAGTGTTATTTTAAAATTACAATTATGATTACCTTAAGTTAAGGAATTCTGCGCTAGATCTCTTGGGTTTATAGGGCAATAGGATTCCCCAATGCCGTAGTAAACTCTACATGCAAAATAGCCTAACATAAATTTGATAAGAGTATTTTCTGAGAAGTTGTCAGCCACATTCCCACGGTAGCCACGTAAGCGTTAAAGCAATTAACGAAAATTGTGTTCATCCAAGCGTGACAAGATATGCGTCTCGGTCGTCCTTGATGACGAAAGCAGTTGAAATATTTTCGTGTGTTTCTACCACAAACGTGCATTTCCCAAATTCCCAAACATTATCTTCAATACTGCACCTACTTTGCCATAATATTCATCCACGGTTTGCTGGGAGCAAAACAACGATGCTCCCGATCGAGGGACAGATAACGCTTCAAAGAAGCGTGGTCGAAATAGGGTGTGATCCAAGAGAGAACACAAAAAAGGTCGGCGAATGAAAGAAGTTGTAATGGTTGCGAAAACAAACAATTCGTAACGCACTGTTGGTGGTTTGGAAGAAGTTAACACTCTTATGCAACAAAATTCCGAAACAGCCACTTACAACAAGCATCCTGCCTAAAAATGTCGGAGGGACTGATTTATGAAGGGACAATGGACCCCCCTCCCCCTCCCTACAGACTAAGGACTTTTACAGTAATTAAAAGAGATAAGGCTCGACAACACTTCATATCTTATCTGATCAATAGTGATTTATATCACTAAGGCCTATATTTAAAACTGGAAATTGTAGTCAGAGTTATTCATATAGTCAATAAAATCGAGAAATTCATTTCAGTTCATTTTTTATGCAACTTGATTTCTCACGTATCAAAAACTCTACCGCCAACTAGCGGATGGAGTTACCACCGTTTAGGTATATCGCCATATCACCCCATTCTCCCAAGGAAGCAACCGATATAAATGTATTAAAATCAATCACGGATAAGCTGCTAAGCGATTCCGAGCTAAAAATCGGAACCCGGCATTTAATCGCTTGCCGCAATTATTAAATCGAAGAATGGAAGTACATGCGGGGAAATTTGCAGACGACACTTGATATGCGAAAGGAAATTATAATCCTCTAAACGTTCATGATATATACCATCTGCCTACATATCGTAGCAGAAGTCGACCGGATTATATAAATCAAAGTGGGGGAAGGGGAAATCTGTGAAAGTATATATTAATATATTTACGGAATTATTACGAGTATTGAGTCAATTTTTGATTATTAAACCACCATAGACTTTTTGGAACATAAACACCGACATTTCATAAACTTGACGAACAAAAACACGAATAAGTGCGATGAATAATGAAAAACATTTCCGTAACTTTCCGTATTCATATTCAAATCTATATTCACGAATTAATATTCCGACCATAATCGGGGAACCAGCTGAGAAAATTATTTCACAATTATTCAACTTTTCTACCCCTAATCTGATATCCCCGAATATGACCAGTGAGCCGTACTCCGGGTTCCAGGAGAAATCTCCTCTGACCTTAGAACCGAGTCTCGGCAACAACATGACCGATTATCCTAACTAATCTAGGTATGGACGTAGAACATAGACAAAGAAAACAACAGTCAGTAACAGTTGCTTGGTATACCAACAGCTATGCAATACTTTGAAGTTTTAATGACTGAACGATTAGCAAACTAATTTCGTAGAGATACACAGAGAGGAAAGCAATTTAAATGAATTCGGTTTGAAATGGCGGCGATGCCCGTAAACACGACAGGCTCTTTCATGTTGCTGCATACGCGCTCCTTCTTTATCAATCCCAAGGTATACGATTACAGGCAGAAAAGTGCGAGAAAATTTGCCGTAATTGGAGCGCTAAATTGGGTTACCAATTGCGAGCTACAGGAGGAAATTTAGTGCGAAGACGACGTGGGTTCACGCAATCCAATTGTCGAAAAAACAAACGCCGTCCCGTGATGGTTTCGATAAACAGCTCCCATTCCCGTATGCATACAACAGCTTTGACAGCGCTGGGTTAGGGTTAATTCAATTACGCACTATACTCGTCGTATAAGATAAAATATTAACCACCTCAAAAGAAGTTTGAGTGACAGTAAAAGCGATAGCGTATCATTTGCAATCTCGAGAAATATCGAACTTTTGCTGGTCGGCATTTACCTCGAACCTGTGAATAACATATGTGTGAATACAAACTGTTATTACTTCGAGAAGGGACTGCTCTGCACTTATCGAATATCGTAATATTAGAAGTAACACAATTACACGTACACGTTTGGTATCTGGTTACAGTCACAGCATACAGACATATACAATATACCACCCAGTTAAATGCATTAGGTAAAAAGTGAAAGGACTGAAATTCAGCCAGTTTTATTTTGACCTTTCATTGGCTCGTATCAACGAATTCACATTTATTCCCGTATATGACTTGCATTGAATGAACCAGGTGACATACCTTTGGACTCCTGGTGATACCTCAAATATATACGTAAATTAAGAAATCATGATATGTATAGTGTAGTACTTTGTTACTATGCACATGACAGGCAAATTTTGACGCATTTCTAAACAAGACATCGTAGCAAGGAGACAGCAATTCAGATACTATCAATTTCGCCGTTAAGATATATTATGGACCGTATACATTACCACGTAGGACAAGAAATTCTTACCGCAGGATAATATAGTTAATATAGTATATATTCTCCCGGCATAGTTGGGTAATGCTGATAAGCCAATTAAGTTACTGTGATGTTGCTGTAAGTCTCCCTTTAGCGAATCGACGTCTCGCGATTATCCGTTTTTCTCTGAAGCTAAAATCTCGATCTTAACCCGTGTGTGGTCGATATAATTGTTTTTCAAACTACATCCCTCAAGAAAAGATCCCAGTGAACATACAGAAATTGAAGTTTCAATCAAAACCCGAGAAGACGTATTTCAAAAGTAGCAATTACATTCCATAAGCATCATTGTTACTACAGATATGATTCTATCTTTTGACAGACGAACGTTATAAAAACCGTCGTGTACTTGCATGTCAGACAACTCGGTACCCTCAGTGCGACTAGAAATGAGTGACGGCATGTAATAAGGCTTCGGCGACAGGCACCGATCGTAACGGAGAGTTAACCAGAAACAGCACCATGTTTATTTTCATGAAAACTCGAAAGAGCGACGAACTTTATAATAGCGCCGAACACGATAAGACATAAACGGGCTTGCTCACGCGATGGAATATAATTGAACCAAAAGATCGCCACCCGCCATTTTGTTTTAAAAGTTGATGTCGACAATGTACAGTACACACGAGATAAATACCGCTCCTAAAAACGGTAACACAACGATATATTTTTTCAACTTCACGTTTTCCATAAGACATAGAATCAACAAACAGAATATATATTCACGTCATGTTTGATACCAACCGTAGACTATTTTGAACTTCTCGATGAACTCAAATTTTGTTAGAACACGATAGAAAGTCTATCTAATTGATAACAAGGACCGGCTTTCGTCCGTGATGTGAATTGGCTGAAATTACAGCGGGAGGGGTAACCTGTCATAATAAACGTTTTTGCAACGTTTCTATCAAGTATTATGCGATACACTAACAATTTAGTCAATCATCGCCAACAATTCTCGCAGTATATCTGGCAATCAGCAGCTTATATCGCTGCTGACCCGACTCAGTGACTAGAACATCACACCTGGCTCAAGATTTTATCAGGGATTACAAGATCGACGCCACAACTGTCTTTTTTGAACCGCGTTTAGAAAGCTCTTAAACAAGGTTAGAAAACGGGAATTTCGTCGATCTCAAACAAACAAGGAATAACAATGATGTTTAATCGAAATGAAGATTAGGAGATGAAGACGACCGAAAGTGATGGAAACAGCGCCACCGAGTGGACATTTCGTTGCAACACCTCACAAAATTTATAGCGAAAAAAGCTGAGTTGAAATATATGTTTACTTTCTTAAAACTTGATAAAAAAGAGTCATAAGATAGTGTGTAAAATCAGTTCTTAGACGATTTATAAATCAAACCTACCACAGAATATTACAGTTGTTTTCAAGCGAGTAAATCCAACGAAGTATTCCGAAATTGCAGCGTTACCAGTTGTGCAACTGATAGAACGTTACTAGCGTATTTAACATAACTTCAAAAAGAAAACAACGAACAAAGTTTAGTATCCATTTGAAATATACAAACCTTCAAAAAAAGATAACCAGCTCAGTGCTACCTATGTGCAGTCTACATCACGGCAATCGCGTTCTAACTGCGAGTCGAAAAGTGAGATATGATAATTTAGTTTTAACGTTCGATACATAATCCAGTCTTATATCTCATGCTCGTCGCTCTATATGTAGGGGGATTCGGAGCGCTCTTTAAGAGCTTAAGCGGAACGTTTTCGACAAGTAGTTGTCAGATTTCCACTCGCGATTTGCGTAAAATAAGGCTCCAAGGAAAAAGCGCAAAGCCGATTTTGGATTCTAAATCGGATCAATGATTTGCTTCAACCGCACGAGTATAACGCCGAATAGCTGGCTAGCTGCCCTAATCGCTTTATTTCATAAAATATCGGAACATTTTATACGAATTTTTTTATTTATAATCTCACGACGATAATCTGGTTGTCATGATAACATAACATAACAACGAATTGGTCTGGGTTTTAGACTCACAAGATAAACAAATTCGCTCAAAAATGAGAAAGAATACATGTAGTCCTTCAATTTCTACTCGGGGCGTTGAAACGTTGCAAAAACAGCCCCAGAACGCAAGGAAAACGATGTCACGTTTGGTTTAGTATGACCGTTTGTGAACATATATACCTTGCATACGGTATTACGGATGAAAAAGATGTTTGGAATGTAATTGTGAGTGAACCATTCTAAATATTACCGTTTGTGAATTTTATATATTGTAAATTTTCGTTTACCTAAACTTGCATTTTTTATTGTATATGTTTTTACGATTTGTTCCTTATGCAGAAATTCTTTTCTATTTTTACATTTTGACAGGTTTCAATGTCAGACAGTGAATATCAGATAACTACGGACCAGTATCGCAAAATGATCTAAGGTAAATCTATAGCACTGGAACTAAAAACGTTTTTTATTATTACCACTTATTTGTCGATTTTTTTCGTCAGATTCGGAGTCAGCTTATCTGGAACCGCGGGCGGTAAAACTTGCAGTCGTAGTAGTGAAATAAAACCTTCATACAACGCATCATACACTACACGTAAACATACTCGATTGCGTAGATTATAAGACAAGTGTATGACGCTAATTAAAGTCATACCGTATATAAATTCTGAAAGTTCCGTCAATAATGACTGCTATCAAGAACTGATTGCAGTACCATATTAACAAAATGGTTGGCTAGACAATGATTTCAAATGAAATCATCATTTGAAAAATGCCTAATGTGTATATTTTCAAATTAAACTTTTTTAAAATAAGATCAATTCTATTTTGCTTTTATCTATTAAGAAATAATTTAATTAATCGTACATTTCAGAACCGCGGTTTAAATATCACGTCTCAATTCGTTAAATAAAGAGGCTGAAATTTCAACTACGAAGTTACCCTAATGCAATTACAGGACTTAGGATAATCCTGAGCGAAGTGAGAGTCGGCCAAAAACCGGATTTCTTAAACCGCATAGCCGCGAATATCTTATTTAAAATTCGCAGAAACTGAGGATAGAAAATACCTAAATATCTAGCCGGGCGGTATAACGCTGACCATAGAAGCCGCCTACCTACATGCAAGATAATTGGGGCTATAGAGCTGCAATCCGATTAGGGTACTTACAGACGATTAACACGCAAGAGAAATCCATCCAAAGTTTAGGCCTAACCCCAACAAAGGCGGGGACACTTTGCTAATTAAACATACGAGAAAAAAAGGGAATTTCTACTAAAAATACATATATATATATGATAGGAGGCAAAATTCAACATATTAAACCTCCCACAAGCATCAATAATGTATTTAATTACGGGGGGTTTAATTAAGTTGCGGATCAAGGAAGGGCTACCGTTCACGGACAAAATATTGTGACTGCAATGCCTGTTTTATAATTTCACCCAGCAACGTTTCAATCGTTGGCAAATTATTATTTCAATTATTCACATTTTCGACGAAAATCCGACGTTGTTAGGATCTTAAATAAAATTTAACCAAGATAAAAAGCGAAAAAGCTTAAACCCACACGGAGAAATGTAGGACGAAAATTACGCGTTGCCAGAATCAATGGCAATGATTCGGATTAGAATTTATCTGCCGAAAAAATACTTTACGTTACATATGAAAGCTTCCTTCCTATCGAAACGAAATTTTGCTGATAATTAAATTTAACCACAGGGAAAGAGGAAAGAAAAATGTAGTGTTCAAGGTATTGAGCAATTTTTCAATGACTATTTTTTTCTGGGGAACAAAGAGACTCTTGTAGGATATTTTCCATACAGGGCACTAGTATACAACAACATGAAGAAGAGTGAACGGCTACTGGTTTTTACTCGTTAGGACGAAGTTTTGTGCGAGTAGTACCAATACAAGGATCAGGCATTTTAACTCTCTACTGTCACTAGTGGCAGCATAACAGATCTACTGAAACAGCCTCACTATACCCTACATCCACCAATAATTTATATATAAAATATCTTCCACAACTCTTTACTATATGATTACCAGAACTTCGTGTTCCCAAATAGTTACTACATTGGCTAAATAATGATATTTCTGTATGCTTCAATCGTAATTCAATGCAAGCAATATCCTGTTAAATATCCAGAGATATTTGATAGCATTTCAATAAAATATAGCTAAAGAGAAAAACTGAAGATTATGAAATTCTACCTAATCACATGCTGGAACAGGTTTGAAACTAGCTTTTTAAAATGCCTAATAGCACTGATTTACCTCCCAAAAAATGCTTTCTGAAACTAAAGATATAAGAAGAGATAACGTACCAATTTTCTTCAACTCCTGTAATTCTTCCTGAACTTCTGTTGCTCTGTCATCAATAGTTCTCATTTCTTCTTCCAGAAGCATTCTCTCATGTTCCAACTACAGCAAGGACAAAAAGATTTCCCATTAATTATATTATTCAATAGATTTTAGGTAATATTAAACAGCGATTCCAAGTAAAATGACTTACTTGGCCAGTGTCATTTTTTG
Source organism: Halocynthia roretzi (assembly GCA_013436055.1). Taxonomy (NCBI): domain Eukaryota; kingdom Metazoa; phylum Chordata; class Ascidiacea; order Stolidobranchia; family Pyuridae; genus Halocynthia; species Halocynthia roretzi. Next base: position 67,372 of record QRAM01000157.1, on the reverse strand, counting down.
CAATGCTCTGTCGAAGGGAGGAAGTTGAAGATTTCCTGTGTGATAAGCGTTTTGAAACAGGCTTTGACCGAATCTGCTCGGGTTTGATTTTCCCTGTGCAAGAAAAAGTTTAACATTAGGAGTAAGTTCAACATACACATTCAGTTCAAACAAAATACTGTACGAGTCACTTATAAAAAGGGACATTATAAAAACTGCCAAATTATTATGAAACAAAAATATATAATTCACCTTCTGCGGTAGGAAGAATGGGACTAAAGCTCTCCATCTCTGGTATGTTCACTGGATTCACAGTCCTGAGACGGATCGGCGAAGTGGTAGACTTGGACGAAGTTTTGTCTGGTTGCTCGACAACATTTTTGTAGTTGACTGATGACGCTGGGATTACTGGGGTAGAGGTTATGGGGTCATTTGACTGTGGTACCTTGGTAGAGCTTGTGGACAATTTTCCATTTTTTTCTGGAATGCAATAATAGCACGAGAATTACAAATACATTACTGTTGATGAAAACATTTTAATATACCTTTCTATAAAATATAATATATATTATTGTCAGTACACAAGAAGCCTCCTATTAATACCAATAACCAATCAAGTTACAAGTACCAGTTTTGTAGAATTTCTTGATTAGGCCAAGTTACACTTCTTTTAAGGCAGGAAAAACATAAGTATACCATACCTGGTAATCTTTGTATATCTGGGTCTCTTGCTGGTGAGTAATGAGAATTCGGAAGACTCTCAGTTTGTAGCAAAGACACTTGAGGACTATGCGGTATTTTAGTAATTTTTGGAGTCCATTCCTTTCTGTCAAGTGGCGGTACGACAGAATCATCGTCGTCCCTTTCTATAGCGAGTGATTTTTCTCCGGCAATCGAATTTGGCATGGAACTTACCGAATGATCTATGTCATTCTGAAAATCGTGCTTCGGTTCTGGAACTTCGTGAATCTTTTCGGTAAAGAAGTTATCTAACAATCGATCTATATTATCTGTTGGAGTTTTCTTGATACTGTCATCATCTGTGCCGTCGATACCTTGGCTTATCATGAGATATTCAGAATCTTGGTTCTCGCAAGAGTTCCCATTGTAATCGGACGACGTCGGCTTAACGTATTTGGAAGAAAATTCTAGTGTTGGTTTATCTTTTACAATCTTACTTTTACAAGGCTCGTCATCGATTAGAAGGATTTGGTCAGATAAGTTCGACTTGTGATTTGATTTCTGGGAGTTTCTATGCTTCGCAGAAGATGGTGCTAGTTCTTCATCACTTATTGGCAATAGCACGGCCCCTGCTTGAGGCGGCAACCTTTCGTCAAGAACTTGGTCTGATGAAAGGCCGAGAATCAGTTTCTCTGTGGCAGCATTGAAGCTTTGTAGACCGTCATGTAACTGTTCGTCATCACTTTCAATAAAGAGTTCTTCCTGGCGGAAGGCTTTCCTTGAAGGCAATGTGGCATATTTTGACTCATGATATTTGCTATTGAAGGTTGGTGAATCAGATAGTGATTCAGGATATCCTGCAAAAAAGGAACTTAATATTAGATTGGATATTTTTTGCATTTTACAGAAATATTTATTTGCATCAGTCAGGATCTAACATGCAGCAGCACAGACAAGTGCATCAAACAATTTATAATGTGGTAAGAAAGCTACAGTAATTTATTGAATCAGCATTATATAACACTATCACTAGCATCTACCCAGTTCTAATGAACTTGTATAAACGAAATATCAGATATGGAATAATAATACATAAATCAACTGAGATAAACCAAAAAGTTTAGGACTCAAAAACAATATATTATATTATATCTTTACCATAGTTGAGGGCTTCGGTGCTGTGAGTAATGACTGAGGGCTTCAAGTCAAGACTGACTCTTGTTTCTTCTAGAAGTCTTTTCGCTTTCTCTTGAATTTCTTTTTGGCGTTTAGAATCCTGAAAATGTATAACTCCACTTAAAAACTGTGCAATTAGGACTGAAATATTTGAAATATTATTTCAGTTTCATAGCACATTATGTAAGAGTATACTGTTGGGGACCAAATAGGAAAGACCTATTCTAAAACTTCATGCACCATATAACTGTAACGGAATGTATCTTATTATAGGCAAGTCAACAAAAACCCTACACATTCTCTAATTTCATTGCATAGCAATACAGTTAATGTTGATCACAAGACTGAAGCTTACCAACCAGCCACTCCAGTCTATCTGTCAGCTCTAAACATTAGAAAGGTATCCAAAACAAAGCTAGACGTTAAAGGGATAAGGTTACAGGAGGAAAAAGACAAAACACTTGAACTTCGATCTGACGGAAAATGCTTGGCGGTAAGTCGGATTACATCAAGGGACCGTAACGGACCTAGTACGCGGCTATTTGGAACGACAGGTCTCCAGAACAAACGGCGACGGCCGTAGAAATTAGGAGCAAATGGATTGTCAAAACATGGCACAGAGTGGTAAGATTCCCATGAAACCATATATGTTAAAGATATCAGCCTCAAATACTGTAAGTAAAATTCTAAACCTGACATTGATGTATAGTAGAAATAGAAATATACTAAATCGAAAATAAGTTTTGTTGAGTGCATACCACGCTTTTAGCAGGACTAGAATCACCGTATCTTTTCAATGTGTCGACTTTGAACTTTTCTATCAAAGCGAGTGACCGCTTCCTTCTTTCACTTACTGGACTCTGTAAAAAAACAAGGTGAAATTAAAATTGTCCGTTTCTAATAATATAAACTTAAGTACAGTCCCTCTATGAAAATGAACCATTGAAATGTGGGGGCATCATTAATATTATAATGAGACCTCTTGGAAATACTTTAAATGTTCACTACTTTTGAGTCATCCTAATGGCAGTAGCTATACAAAATAAATAACACCTTCTGAAAAAACAGATTATTATATATACCCGACAGACAATATTATAGCAATAATGTAATTTAAAGCATGTACTTCTTCTGACTGTTCTGACAATTTTTCACTTTTTCCCTGGTTCACTCTGAGGTCATCTTCAATGCCACTAGACACTTTGGAATCATAGATTGTTGATGGTAAAACCACATGGGCTGATGTTTCCTATAATCCGAGTGAAAAATAAAGATTCATTGGCGGGTGAGAGCTGCATTCAATGGTGGGTGGGAGGTGATTAACTCTGCAGATTAGTAATCAATAGCTTTGCAAATCAAAAACAAAAATTTATACTGAAGTAGTGGGTCAGGTTTAAATTTCACTGAAAAAAATAGGATCTCAAGATAACAGCACTCCAGTTTACCACAGCTCGACTCTCGTTAAAAGGACTAACGGGAGTTAATTGATAATAGGGGGGAAATGGTGTATATGTGAATGATATTAAAAAAACGAAGATACACATTAACAAAATGACAGAAAATATTGTCAACATTATACAACTTTATAGAACATATTTATAACATTTATAAAATCATTTAACATCTTATAATGTGAAAATGAAAGTGCTTTGTGTGAGCCATCGTGTGGGCATTTCCAAAAGCAATGGGGGACAGTCACTCAGAGTCAACTTAGCTTTAGTTGGGTTTATCCGATATCCTGCTTAGCGGGGTCTTTAACTAGGATCTACTATTATTAATAGCCTATTTCTATTTATAGCATCACTTTCTTTACCTATCAATTTATAATTTATCCTACTTTTACTCACGTTTCACTCACCATGATTTCAAGTGTGTCCTTGTCATCAAAACTTTCGCTTGGGCTTTCATTGACAGAGACCATGTTGTCCTCTCCTGATGTCATTTTTATCTGTTGAGATTCTGGGGCAAGAGGTCGGTTATTTAACGACTGTGAAGTGCTAGTTGATTGAGATAAATTGTCTTTTGTTGTTTGAATATGTTGGGTACTGCTGGGAGACTGAAAAACAGTTGTTTCAGCGGTTTCAGTAGTTTCTGATATCTCAGTTTTGCAGGGTGAGAATGATTCCTTCATGTCAATTAGCAGATCTCTAGCAAGAGAGTCCTCGGTAGCAGCTAACTCTCTTTTGTTAAAGGTGTCCTCTGACATTGTGTGACTGCTTCCCAAACTCTGGACGTGGGTAGCTGTACATGGAATAAGAAATACAAGAACACAAAGAATTAAATACTACATTGATGTTGGGTCATATCACCATGCAATGAAAGCTGGTTTTTATTGAGTTTGCTGGATGATATTATTATTCACTAAGGAGATAAACCCTGGAAGATACTACAACCTCATGGGGTCGCCCATAACTGCAGTAAATAATATATATATACTGAAAAAGGGCTCACAATAGGATTGTCATAGTAATGTAGTATAACATTCGCACTTTATGACACGGATGCATGACCTTTCAAGCTCTTCATCCAGCAGTTTCATCTAATGTAACTACCATATCATCCAATATTATTTAATTTACAATAGCAACACAAATCTATTGGCTGAAACAAGACTCACCTGACTGAGATACACTTTGCCCAGATCCATCAGAGTTACAACTGTCGAGCACTTCATCAAGCTCGCATGAAAACACGTCATCTTCCCCCTCCTTTTCCTCCAAGTCCGAAAGCAATTTTTCTCTCATGAAATCAGCCAAATTAGGACCACGTAGGTAGTGCACGTTGTTTTCTAATTTTGGAAGGATCAATTGCTGTGGTGGTTGTAGTTCATGATTTCTTTTTTCAGTCTTCAGCATGGTAATGATATCATTTAGATTCTAAATCAATGGAGTCATTGATTAAGCCCAAAAGTAGAAAATTTACAAAAGGTTCATTTGCTGAAGAAGTTAGTTAAGGTTTTTATATCAGCATAAAAGAACCTACATGCTTTTCAAAATACTCTTTCACTTTAGTAAGAAATGATATGATGATATTTTTGGTTGCCACTCCACCAGAATTGTTTCTCATGGCTTTGTATATCTCCTCAGTATCAAAACCAACCTCCTTGAATCCTTGGAAGGCCTAAAAACAACTTTTTATTTAGTGCTATGTAACCAACAAATTTATTTTCAGCATGCTATCAGTTGAAATGTGTGTCAGTCCTACATCACTCCGCCTAATAATAATACTGTAAATGACATTGTAAATGAAGATTTGTAGAGTACATCTACACTCTTATAATAACTAATAGTATTTATATTACCAGCCTTATATAGTATAGTAATGTATAAAGAGTAATCATAATAAAAAAATATAGTTGACTCTCAATTTTCCTTACTGAAACGAGCAGGAAGATTTTTAAGCACACTGAATGTGTTTTGCTCTAATCAAAGATTGAGCCTTTATAGCCTTTTAAGTAGGAGATCATCTTTATTTTTATTGTGTTTGACTAGTTACCTAGTACATAAATCCATTTACCTTTTTCAAGTTGTCCCAACCATCTAGAGGCTTCAAGTTAGCATAGTCTCTGCAATTATTAACAAATATGAATAAATTATTACAGAGTAATAAGGAAATACAGTGAATACGCATTTTTAATTCACTTTCGCTATGAATAACTGCGAAGACAGTCCAGCAAGTTCGGTTAATTATCAACACGAGTTATGGCATAGTTAACTTTGACTTACACTGATTCGGGATTCAATCGATGAAGGATTGCACAAAATGCCAGACCGTTACGCCATGAAGTCGAGAAATTAGTCAGCTTCACTCCTCGATAACCATCGGTCACTTGCTGGCACCAGAGCAGCAATGGTTTCTGTGTTTCTGTTGCCGGTGAGCTGTAACTTATCGATAATGCTTGATGTGATGTTTTCTGAAATTATTTCATACATTCTATCAACTCAGAGAAATGTTATTCTATCAAAATACTAAATACAAAATACTATTCTATCAAAATATCAAGCCACAAAAAAATTCAAAATAAATTCCAATGCTGTATCTTACATCAGATTCTACGAATGGTACTACATCAATCGAAGGTCGCAATCTTCTTCGTTGTTCTGGTGAATTTTCAAATGGCTCTAAAAAAAACACAACAAAAGAAAATAATAACAGTGTCAATCGAAAGAAGAATTATTGGAGGCAATTCATAATATTTAAGTACATTGATGTATAGTACCTTCGGAATCAGAAGATGTTTTTCGTGCATCACCTTTATCTTTTCCTTGGTCACTCCCAGATTCTCTGTTATATATAAGTTGATTAGCAAAGAAGGAAGTGGTATGCCTTGGTTATTTCGATTTTAAATTTACAAAAGATTAGTTACATGCAATAAGTAGTGAGCTACAGTAAGAAACGAGAATATCAATATATTTCCATTGTAGTATGATATCAAATGAATATTAGCTTATTGGCAGATTATCGATCATTATCATTATACCTTGTATCTCGTGATGATTTGGAACTAGCTATGGATGCTCTGTCTGATCTGTAGCTGCTGACACTGGTCTGTCTGTTTTTAACTAAGAAGAGAAATAGAAATAATCACGTGATATTAATTTCAATATAACTTTAATTATATGTTAACCTTTTAATGACTGGAATGAGCATGGTCAGCAAAAAAGCACATACAGGAATGCAATGTATGCAATATATCAAACATTACGCACCACACAAAGCGGACAGCCCACATTGTTTAATCATTCGGAATTTCATGTGGGCGTCATAACAAATAACAATTTTAGTTTTAATACATTAACACAATATAATATTACACATTGAATCATATAACCGGAAATTCCTTTTACATTCCAATGACCAGTGACACGTGACATGATTCAACAACAAATACAATTCAACTACATACCCGATAAAATACTTTGTTGACCATCTGGTAATTCCACATCATTCTGAAAACCTTTACTGAGCATTTCAATCTGCTGGGTCAGCTCACTGATCTGATGTTTGGTTGAACTTCCTCGGCTATTCAGAGAGCCAGAATGCCGTGAAAGATTGTCTTGGATTTGGAAAAAGAACAGTAATTATCTATTAATCTTTATATGACAGAAATAGACTCTGGTGGTCATACCAAGATCTTCATCATCAAATTCCGTCATATCACAGACATCAACTCCCGCAAGTCCTATTGTATCCGCGCTGGCAGTGCTTCCGGCTACTGATCTCATATCTGAATCCCTATAGAAAAAATTGCAGAGTGGCTTTGGGCATCTACATTTGTATACGGCCATTTAGGGTCTACTTAATGACTGCAATTTCTCATTTCATTCATTTTAAGTGAAAATGTTTAAACATGTATAGCACCAATAGCACGGAACAGTATTTATTTTGATAAACCTTACATAGGATCTCCTTCTTTCAAGAATTCACAACGAATTGTAATTGACAATAAGGCAGATGATAATTTGGCAGTGAGGGATTTGAACTTTATATTGAGCTGCTTCGGCGTAGGAATGTCATTCACATGGTTCGTCATATCAACTCGAGCAGTGGCAATTGCTTTCCTTCTTCCGTTTTGAGTTTCCTTGTAATATATAATGAATTCACATGTTTTGCGAAGCCGTCATACTTACAATACATTCAGTTTAATGACCATCAATTATATATATGTTCACAGTACTTACGTTCTCCAACACGAATACCCAATCTTTAGATTCGTATTGGCCTCGTCTTTCATTTTTGAACAGCGTGACTTCTATTTGCAATACCTCAGGATTGAGTTTAGACCATTCTACCAAACCCTTATAGGGATTTTCGATACCAGGTCGCCAACTTCGCGACTGTGTACAAAACAAGGATATATTTGAACATGGGAATACAAAATGTAGACCATAATGATAAATTGCAAAATTCAATGGAAGAATAATAGAATTTGTTAAAAATTCAGACCATAATAGGATTTTTTTGTAATTCAGGAAACCAAATGTATTTCTCCCATTTTGTAAGGTAGCTTGGATTTTCAGCAATACAATTAAGGTATTACTGGGTAATCTTGAGAATGTATCATAGCATACAGCAAACCTAAGAGGCAATACAAAATATGACAAGTTTTATGTCAATCAGAAAAGGCCTTACTGTAGTTGTTTTTCTTCTCTTTCTCCTTGTCCAGACTACAGCAAGCTTGTAGGGTTGCCTACAGGAATAGAATACACAAACATTTGAAATACTAGAATGAAAAGTAAAACTGAAATCCGTACAGCATAGATTGTGCTGCAAAATTATAGTATCACGACCTACTAGAATATCAGGAAATGGTTATTGGACAATATATACTGAATACATAGAGGCAAAATTTTCTGATCACACCACTCTTAGAAAAAATTGGCCATCAATGCAGAACGTACTCAAGTTTCCTAACAATATGAATTATTTATTGAAATAGATAGAAATCTGAATATGCAAACACTGCTAAGTCTAATAGAATGACGACCAAAAAAAGGAATTTCAAAATGATTACGTCAGATAACATTTCAGGCAGTAAAATCAAACTATTTAAATTAAATCTATATTACCTAACATCGAGAAAAAACTGTGTTTCCATTGTAAATTCTAAGAACTTCTAGTTATGTATGTCTGACATTCCGAATTCTAGAAATTGTACTTATCATGTTGAAGTATTATTACTATATTAAAAGGGTATGCGATTGTTTCACTCACTGAATATGAGAAAGATCAATGAAGCAGTACAAGAAGTGATAACTTTTTCACAATCAAACTGATATTTTGTAATGAATCTGAAATAACATCATATTCACCATGATCTTGTCCCTTCCACAATAAGCTTTTCAATCGTAGCGGTAAACCTGAACTTGACGGCCTTTTTACCAGCATGTTTGAACGTTCTCATCATTCTTCCCGACATGTTAAGGCGAAGTTAGGTTGGATCCAGGAGAATATATTTGAATGGATCAAATTAACATTGATTGTTTGGAGTATTTATGCCATATACCATATCTGAAAGAAACTTGAATGTTTCATAGTGTTAACACAAATGATTACAACAATATACGAGAATAAAAACGCAAAACGAAATACGAAATAACCGTAACAAGCTATTATACTAATAGGCCTTTGGTTCTATAAGGTTAGGTCAGCGCTATAACCTGTCATTCCTCGTGACGTTTCTTGTCTACTTCTTATGCGAAATGTAATAACGACTTTTTGAATCTACACACAAAAGAATGCACAGCGGTAATTAACTCGAAAGCATTAAAGCGTTTAGCTATTACTACGATATAGATAACACTGGGAAGTACGTCCGGCGATGCGTGAAGGATTACAATAAAATACCAAAGCACAAATAAAACAAATACCTTACGCAACTCGCATACCTACTACGTCTGTCTAGCACCCGATGATCTTACGACCAGACGCTTGTCTGATGGTGTTAATATACAAAATACACCAATAAATTGGTATAAAAAAGGGATCATACACAACATTTTGTTTCATATATATATATATATGTAGATATATATATATATATATGTGAAATCACACGAATTCAAAACACTTTTTAATTCATATCTCCTTGTTTTAATCACGATTGGCCCTTTGAAGTCAAATTTCTTGTCGCCTCAGCCTAATTCTGGCTCTTTTTCGTGCTCACACCACTTCCAATCACTGTGTAATATTCGTGAGCGGAAGATCTTTCAGCGCAACTCATCAAATAATACCGTACCCGTAATAGTCAGCAGAGCATTCTTGGTACCCATAGTCGTGATGAACTCATAGCCCAATGTAACCATATAGGTGTCATACAGCATATTAAGCATAGCAGTCATAGAATGCACTGGCCCCAACGCAAAGCCACCATAGCCACTCACGAGAGACAGTCACGGATGGATGCTAGATTGACTTGCACTGCATATGCAGCAGCAGACAGATGACCCCCACTGTAGAATGGAGAATGACAGCAAAAATATAACTCCTATTGCATTAGTGCAGGGAGAAGTAGATGAAGCAGACGATGACTTAAAATTGGAAGCAAATAATACTACTGAAGTGCTCAGTAGCCCGCCTCATCTACCCGAAAGCAAGGGTGATACGGACATCAGGGAAAATAAAATTATTGCTCTGGTGCAAGGGGAGATAGACGATGAAGAGGACTATGAAAAGTTGGAGCTAGAAACCATCAATAATGCCTCTGAAGAGCCAATGAATGAATACGTTGTGATAGATAACAACAAAGAAATAACGACAGTGTTATCAATAGGAAAATTTTGGGACAGCAAATTACATCTGCGATCACAGGTGTATGACCAAAGCAATAAATGTTTTGTCGGCTTGTCGCAAACCACAACAAAGATTTTGCATTTGGCTGACCGCACACAAAATTGTGCCATGGCATCTTCAGAGAACATTAGGCAAGGAAATAAAAATTTACGCGAGTCCGGAAAGCATATGAATGCGATTTATTCCACTGCGCAAACTATATTACCGAAAATTTGTATCTGATAGTTACCAAAGTTGTATTGTGTTTTGAGGAAGTAATGTTCTCGATATAATTTAGCATATTCAATAAATAGCCTTATCTGTATTTTTATTCCTTTTTAATTATTTCCTTTGTATATTCTTATTCATATTCACCAATTATAAGAACCCTTGTTAGGCTTCCTAAGATTTTTCCACTTATGTCACTTTACCATAGACTATTTTAATTAATGGTATTTATCTAAATGTGTAATAAAACAACAACAAACGGTTTCTTATTTATTCTTTCCGTTTGATGAATTGAGGGTTATTTCAGAAGTAAAAACTTTTATATCAGTTTTAAAATATTATTTTTCTTGACATTCTGATACATCAAACGAAAGACGCTTTGTCTTAAAATTTTCTCATTGCACTCGAGGGGAAAGTAAAAATATCGGCGCGAAATTAGACATTCATAGGCACAAGTAGGATTTCACAACCAGACAAACAGAATTAATAAATCCAGATTATCTGATATGAAAGAGATCTGTAATAGAGAAACAATTAACATTTTAAATTCCAAGGACAAGGATTATTGAGATGAATACATTGCTCCAGGTGTCAGGGAAAATCGATGCACTGTTTTAATGGCAAACAGATGATCGTTCAAAAAATTAGAATAACTCTCATCTAGGATAGTCCTGGTCTTATTAGTCATGCATAAGCTAAGACTCTATTTGGCATAGATAAGTGTAACTTTAAGACAGTGAGATAAAAACAATATTTAAACTATTCTACCGGAGCGATATCTTCAGAGAATCCTAATTCCAGCACTAACACAATATTAATACACTAGCTGCCATATACACATATTTAAACAGTGCTAATTTCCAAAGATTATGTCTGAAACTGTGTCAAACTTTAGGAAGTAACACCGTGGAACGAGTACAATCGTTTTTTTGGCAATGCCATCTTTAATGATGGTGACCAAGGCTGAGCAACAACGGGAAAAAACATCCCAAAACAAGTAGGAAGACTTCAAAAGAGCTCAAGCCTGACGAGTGGCTGCTGTTCGATGACTGGTGTGAAATTTCTGGCAAAACGTGAACGGTGGCGACGTACAAAAACGTGCCGGCTGAAAAAAGCATGGCTATGCCGGTGCCGTTAACGTTTATGGACTCAATTGAATACTGCAATGATAAAGGAAAATTAGTCAGAATTACTCATTGTCAGAGAATAATGTAAATAAAGGTCAAAGTATGACATGACAATTACAAAATCAAACACTTACTGAATTTAGTGCAAGATACGTCAGTATGGCCATAAAAGGGGCAGCGCAAGAGAATAAACATAAATGGCGTTTTATCTTTCTCTGATCAAGTCCATCATGCATTAAAAAAGAAACTAATCCGAATGCAGCAGGGGCCTGAAAATACATGAAAATTCACAAACATATATGAAAGAGATCTAATTTACTCGATTAATCAATTAATATACGAGAATAAAACAGATGGCAGATGGTACAGCTAGTACATTATTCAAATGGATTGGGAACAAACCACAAATAATATAATTGGGCAATTGTATTAAAATCCATTTAAACTGTATATCAAACCTTATGCAACATTATTGCAATAAAAACAATGGCTTGCAGATCAGAACGCTGCGTGCTTGAGGCAGCACCCATTGCTATTCCGTCTGCGGCAGCATGTACAACGAGACCTATCGTGGCCGTTAATCCTTTGCTAGAAGACTGCTGTTGCTTTGCCGTTCCTATTTTACTTTGCGTGAGATTATCTGCAACAAAATAGAATAAGGAAATATAGTTGTAGACATGATGATAGAGCTACTCAAGTTATTATTTTGCTCACCTAATTTTATATCAGGAGAATGTGTGTGTCCGTGCGAGCCGCTGAAGTGGTCAACAACAAGCATAAATATAAATCCAACCAAGAGAGAAGCTCCGATATATTTATGAGCATCAGGATGAGAATGCTTGTCATCTAACAATGCAAAATATTCGCAGGTTGACTAGTGAGTTCAAAGGACATCCTGAATACACAGCAATAAATGCATACTACACTATCACAGTAAGGTACAATCAGTGATGGGATTCAACTGCTTCGCAATGTTTGCAGAACCAGTTCCCGAATTGTTTTAAAATTAAAGTACATTCCCATCCTTGGATTATTAGCTGCATATTTTTCTTCATCAATTCTATCAACAACAAAAATGTAAGAGTGCAAGGTATGATAGAACCGCTTGATAGAATATACCACATTATTGGCATGATACAATTAAAATAATCTTAGCAATTACGATGATTTTTCACAATTATGGTCTTAGAACCGCAACCAGCTACTAGTACTATATGCAAAGATGCTACGGCCTAAGTATCCAGGTCCCTTGAAAACTCTATCAAAAAATTCTCGCATTACTCGCAAATGGAAGGGAATAAATTGGAATGGGAAGGAAACAAATTGTGGCGACCTGGATAAGTTTACACAAAGTGAATTTACCATCCTCAGCAAGGTGGAATGTGACTTCTTTGGAGGCAGTTTTCTTATCTTCATCAATGGAACCAGGATTTACAGCAGCCTTATTGGATTCTTTGAATAAATAAACTCGTTTAAACTTTTCACTTTCAAGTCCATTTACTTCATTAATTTTTCAAATATATAATAAGATTATTAACCTAGTTGCAAGGAATGGTCGTTGGCTGACCCATTGGAATCATACATGGCTACAACTCCTTCTGGGATGATAACACATAAAGCTGTTCCAACAAGAAGGCCGGCTCCAAATATCGTGAAAAGCTGGACTTTTCTCTGCCACGAAAGTAGATAAGGGGATCATTTTTTAGGAGACACATCGCATATAAAATCACGAGGAAATTTTCAGAAAATTTACCTGAGACAACGAAATACTTAGTGGGATATAACCAGCCAAAAAACTTCCCACGAACATGCAGATTGAAAGCATTACTATTATCAGAATATCTCCCATTGTCAAGTCTTAGTTAAACCTATAGAAAAACTGAAATAAACAAAATATAACACCGCTGGCACCGCTGGCACCGCTGAACCCTGGCAAAACAAAATCGACGGACCGTGACCGACCACTGCACTACGTATTTACCGTACTTTCGACCGCTTCGACCAGTGTAAATTAACTACTAATCCTTTTCTTGGGAAGTTTTCTTCGTCATTATCGTAAAAAATCTAATATAAATATAATGAAAAAAATTATCACAAAAAACGCATTTTAAAATAGACGCTCCACTGCAACACCCGTTAGGTTTTGAGATACGTCACTATAGCAGAGACGGGTCGCGTGGTAATAGATTTCTAAAATTGCGTAGCGATAAAAATGCAATACAGCATTTTTTATGATTTCAAAAATTAATTCCACTACTATGTTACAACTATGTTCTTAATGTTTACCAGTGGTACCTTAGAGTTGATGCGATCACCAAGTCTAGACACTCGCGCTGCAAGTTCAGATTCGTTTAGCTGCGAGCCAATGTACCTCGTACTTCCACAGCTGTCATGACTACAAGTATATTGTTTACTTGGGAAATGTGCGCAAATCATTCGGATGTTCCAGCTGATGAACAGGCTCAGGCCACAGAAAACTCCACTGTCAGATATGTTGCTGTTCCGTCACACCATCAAGTTACTACGCAGCAGCTCACACCAGAATCTTGTGACGGCTCGAGTTCCCCACGTTGGACAGAATTTATCCAGCACTTCGCCTTACTAGCTGAGTACAACAGTTGGACAGAACGAGATGCTGGATTGGAGCTTGCTTGTTGTTTCAAAGGCCAGGCTGTGAATATACTTTCCGAACTGCCGGTGTTGCGTATTGTTTATTATTTGTTTTGTTTTGGTATACGCTAACAAATACACTCTCGCTTACAGAGAGGACGAGTCCGCTCCTCGTCAGATAGGTTACTTAAAACAAATGTAATACGATGGTTAATATACACTCAATCGTATAGTATGATGAATCAATAACTATTTGATTTCTCATATACAGTATTTATTACAATGTCGTACTGCCAAACACAATCTTTGACATATACAACTCAAGTCTCCACAAGTATTGACTTCACAATTGAATTATCACAAAGTCATCAACGATCATTAAACACCAAGACAGTTCATTACGATGCTGCTTACAAGAATTCCAAATACCTTCTCTTATTTTCCTGAAACGTTATTCAGTCCCTCTACAGTTTCCGTCTCTCCATACGTCACGAGACTCTACATTTTTCTCTATAGCTTTCCCACCTTAGCTTATCTCTATATTCGATATGGAAACTCCAAACATTATTTTTCACCGTTAGTTTTTGGGAGTGATATTTTCCACTTTATCATTCAACCGTTATCGTTGGTGTTTTCCACTTTATGATTATTTGTTATTCATCAAATTCTATTCCCTATACCAGAACAGGATTGCTGATATATCAGGTTATTTTTGTTAATATTACGAGGCTATTTTTGTGACCCCTCGATAACAATGCAATATTGATGATTTGATTAAACACTCATCTCATTTTTACAACGAGTTTGGTATTTCAATATATAATTCACGAAGCTTAGTAATTATTACACCTGTTTGGATTGCAAATGGGAAGCATAGTCTCTTCTGCATCGGCGCTCTTTGTAAATTCACTCGGTATTGCTGGAGGAGATGGCATCTGAAGTTGAACCTGACATGAGTTGTCCTGTAGGCGTGATGGAGATATGGATCTACTTTCTTCTTGGTGTTGGAATAATCATTATGAACGGAATTTGTCTGATCGTCAAAATCCACTTTAAACCGCAGTATCATCGGGAGAATAAATACTACATGATCAATTTGTCAGCAACCAACATGTTTTGTGGCATCACTTGGGTGTTAGTCGCGATCGCAAGAATCTATCCGCTTCCTCCCTTAAATCACACTTGCAAGATCCTGGTGTTTGTAAGGACCTACTTCACTTATCTTCCGTTCGTTTGTCTTGTAGCAATGGGTCTCGACGTTGTATATTACTGCCATTACGCCTTGGAATATAGTGTCAGGATGAGCAAGCGGAAAGTATTTACAAACATCATCTTATGTTGGTTATATACTCTGTTAGTCGGAATCGTATCATTCAGTGTACAATCGGATGATTTCTGTGTTCTTGTAGTTGCAAGTGTAAGTGGCTAGTTTGCTTACCTTATCCATTTCATATTCGTATACTTGAATAAGAATTCTTTTATTTATTGAAAAGAAACAGCCTCCAAGATTGAAATTCATTGCCTATCCGATAATGTGTATGCTACTGCCAGGGATTACTGTCATCGTTGCCGTCGCTTTCACCATTCTCAAGTATCAGATCAAAAACGTCAAACGCCATACGTCGGTGGCCTTCCGCAAATCATTTCATCTTTCCAGATTCCTGATCAAATTCTTTCACTTGATGATTGCTTGTGTCATCTTCGGCTTCGTTCACACCGCTACGCTGATAGCCCACTACATATTGGAAAAAGGCGGCGATAGGTATGAAGAATATAATATATTTAAGAGCTGGCTATAGGTATGAGGAATGTAATATTTTTCTTGTACTTCACAGCACACAAGTTACTTTTTTCTTTCAGAAGTTGCTGGATATTCTACTTGAACTACGTCGTTGTATTCCCGACATGCCTTCTTGCACCTTGGTTCTATTGTTTGATAAAGAGGGATGTTCGACGCAGAATATTTAAATATATTATAGGATGCTCGTGCCGAAAACAGAACGACATCAGAATCAGTGTCAAAAAGGAAGATACTAGAGTCTCCTCATGCTGTGTCAAATTTCATCCCAAATTATTATTTCGGTCTCCAATGAGACACCATAAGATTGGCACACTCCCGCAGTCACCTTTACATTCCAAACTGCAACCGGAATTAAATTTTCCTTCTGTGATAAGTGAAAGTTTCAATAGCATCGTGGTTATGCTGCACAACGGTGGCAACATAAAAGAGGCAATACGTAACGGCATTTCTACTTCTGTTCCACCGGGTGTCTTGAT
The DNA here is from genome assembly GCA_013436055.1 of Halocynthia roretzi. Classification (NCBI taxonomy): domain Eukaryota; kingdom Metazoa; phylum Chordata; class Ascidiacea; order Stolidobranchia; family Pyuridae; genus Halocynthia; species Halocynthia roretzi. Next base: position 51,023 of record QRAM01000157.1, on the reverse strand, counting down.
GGCTCCGCCAGTCGTCGCGACCATCAGTGAAAACGTTGTTCCGCGTCAAATAAATGTGATTCCAGATATAGTGCTGCTTTACAAACCCACAAAAAAGTCAGAAGAAGACTCCAATTGACCGATACATGTATGAAGCAAGTCTAGCAGAATATTAATTAACAGAAGACAAGCAAACGAAAAACTCCAATTTCGAATCGTTATTCACCTTAATATATGTCACGGAATGCTGCTCAGCTATCAGTGTCTCAAGTTTTCAATTTTGTAATAGATGTTTCACTGATATCTTTTTTGATACTGAGAGTGAGATAGTCTTAAAATTTTTTATATATGAATACCGAGATCATGATATATTCTTAGCAAGGTAACCGAGAGGTGGGTACATTGTAGATCCAATTGGGACCGACAATTTTCTGTAATTTCAGGAAATTGCACAATGGAAGAGAAAGATAGACCGAAAAAACTCCCTGATAAAATTCCTCTCGGAGGCCCGGTTTTTAGCATATTAAAAAAAACAAAAACAGAACGTACGTAGTAAAATTATATATTCTATATATCTTTATAAATAAAAAAGATTGTATTTTTTTGTGAAGCCCAGCAAGTTTCCGCTGAAGAAAGGCAAGCGATTGGACCGATTTCAACCAAATTTGGTGTGATGACTTGGAATATTCCAGAGCACGCGTTATTTTTCTAAAAATCATGCTCTGAAGCCCGGACATGCCTCGCTGTAATTCGAATAGTCCTTTCTGTATATCAAGCCTTGCTATTATAGATCCATGTAAAATGAGTACGTACTCAATGCATCATTTATGATTACCACCATTATTCCTTCTACTATCACTCTCCCATTACTTATACCGGTATTAAATTACATTTTGAACGATTGCTGAAAAATAAATAAGCAGATCACGTAACAACAATTCCGAATTTCAGTTTAAATTTCGAACGCATTGCGAAAGAACAATCCATGCATTCTTCCCATTTTAACGAGAGTACTCGTTTGTGGAGTTTGATATGTCGCGGCGTATGAACCTGGTCCCGGTACTTTCTATAAACGTGGGAGAAAGTATATTTGACAACGAACCATACCGGAGTGGCATAATTGCTGTAAATTCAATCAATCGCTAAAATTCTATATTTATGAACTTACAGTTTGCGACGTCCTAAATCGCGGTGTCCGTGATACAAAACTCGACGATATCTCGTGTTTCCTATCTAGCGTCTTGGGATCGTAAAATCCCGGTGGCGGACCTTCTTTCTGAAAATTTCAAATACGCAGTATCAAATCAAACTAATAATGTACTGAATGATGATTTATGTCACATATAGTCTTTAGCAAGTATTTACAGGAGTCTAGTTGAGTGGAGTGACAACTGTGACACAGCTCTAATGTGACCAAATCTAGATGTGTACCAGAAGAGGTTAAATTTTACTTACGATCGCCTCCTAGCGGACAAAATAATATGTGAATATATATACCCAAGTGATTTTCCGTAGAGGCTTACTCGGATAGGGTTAGTTGTTGCTATAACTAAACAAGTCATTTCCGAAATGGGTGTATCCTTGGAGCAGTGGAAGTATACGGATTGAGGGGAAAATACCCTTTCATGCTGCTAAAACAGTCAGCAAAGAAAAATTAAACTATTAATGACACAACGGCCCGAATGACCAATAACTTACCGGCACAAAATACTTTGCTGGAAATCTAGTCGACTGTGATTTGAACGAATTATGCCTGTGTGAACAAAAAGAATTATTTTTAATCTTGCGCGCTCATTTTAGTTTTTGTAAAATTACTGCTTTACCAGGACGGTCTCTTTTCGATTGGTTTGCGGGCAGTTTCGTATTGCCAGGGAGCTACGTTGATGTGTTTGTCTTTTATACCAGGCAGACCTCTCTTTCGTCCGGAATCCTTGAAGGCGTACGTCAGAGGAAGTTTTTCCAAGTCATATACGAAGTCTTGATGCTCGTAAGCACCCGGTAAGAGCAATTTCCCTTTTCCGACATTACCCCAATCTCGATTTCTTCCTTCGCCCTGGAAGAAGATAAGTGATGAAGAATAAGTAAATTAAAGTATACAAATATAAAATACCAGTACCTTAAAATTGTAAGTCGATTTTATTTTGTTGAGATCTTTATCTGCGATGAAATCACGATATTCATAAGTTCCAGGAATCGGAGTTTCCTAGGTAACAGAAATATATCGACATTAATATTTGGCTTATCAGAGTCTACTGTCAAAAATACTCAACCCTGTCCGTGTCCATAAAAATGGAATGCCCCGCGTGTACGAACACTATTAACTTTTCAATGGGATGATTACTAACCTTTAGAGTAACTCTCCACCATTCTCGATCGGTTAGCGGAGGTTCGAATGTATCAGTTTTCCGGCCCTTAAAAGACAAAAATAGAGTTTCTACAGAGCTGCACTGTAAATAAAAATGATCTATAGTTGTGAGCTACCTCAGTGTATATAGAGTACATTCGCGGTCCCGAGACGGGGACGTCATTCCCTGACGTGTGTCTACTTAAACTACGGCGTACTTTCGAGTTTTTTGACATTTATTTTTATTCTACAAATTATATTGGAGAACATTCAAACAACCATGATAAATTTCACGACGAAATTCCAACGAAGGGAAGAGCCAATATGAGCCAAATACTAAAAATCGAACCGGTAGAGCATCGTGTGCAATTAGCAAGGACGGATTAAGCAAATATGATGGGGTCATAGTAAAGTTTATTCGCAGGGCCTCCAATTACTGTCCTAACCTTTTTCCATTTTTATTTATTTTATTTATTTCAAAGTAACGTAATTTTCAGTATTGTACTTCCTACCCTTGTCAATTGGTGATTTGCTTTCGTATTATTTATCTATTTCATGTACTACTATTCAACTTGAACATTAGATAAATATTTGCATTGGGCAAGGTTTGTACTCTGAACACGGAAGAGAAAGAGATTAATAGCTATGCTAACATCATGTAATCGTAAACGAAATATAGGGCATACCAACAAGAGAGAAAAAGAAGCCGAGCGACATAAGCGCAGTCGACATTGCTGTACAGAAACCCTTTAATTTGCGAATTAACAGTAAAAATTCATTAGTAAATATCTGTCACTTATTTACTACTTCGATGCACAAAATAACACATCCATTCGGAATGAGAATTTATATTCCAATCAGCTATGTTATTTGAAAATGACTGCATCTGAAGTTTTTCTTATAAATGAATCGTCCAAAATTAAAAATGTATCACTGAAATGCTAATTCGTAAGTTTATGAAACCAGTCACTAAAAATTAAGTTAAGCGAGGGATGCTTATACCATATAATACCAATACCGCCAATATACCAATATTTATAATTAGTAATATTGTATGTTATTAATCAGAGTGGTTTACTACCCAGCTTGTAAACTAACAATCCTAAATTCTTATTCACAGTCATACAACCAATTTCGAGCTGAGCTATATCTGCTTTAAATGCCAGGCTACCTATTAGCAAATTCTTTTATACAACGGGTGGCCGACACTCCTATGGTGTCTGGTTTACACAGCGACTGGATTGAAAGGAAAATATTTGGTAAACATTGGCTAACGATGAAAAGTCGTCTTATCTGTTGATAGTAAACTATCTGGTTTCTAATAGGTTCCTAGGAGTAAATATTCAATTTAATACACCGTAATTTGAAGCCACTTACTCGTCTGGGTTTCGTTCGCAGTTCTCTTAAAGATATAACGTCACGAGATGACATACGTAGGAATGATCTTGACCGTGAAGTTCGGGTCATACTTCTTGTACTGGGTCTTGTCGTCGTCATCATCATCATCATGTCAGGTCTAAAACAATATTCATTTATTATTTTGATCTAACAGAGTGTTAACACACTTTTTCCCATCAAATTTATTTCCCAAAGCAAGCCCCGCTTATACTTTCCTGTACAGGAGCTACTGGGTCTATACTCCGTCCGAACAGGGTCGTGTAGAGCTAGTAATGTAAATAATACTATATAACAAACCCTAACTTCAAAATCTGCTTCTTTCGGCACTATTTACTACTCCAGTATTTTGTCAACACGATTGTAACAATAGAATAACTACCTGATAGTCTTCTAACTTCCAAAAAGTTTGTTGCCAAAACTTTCGAACACTTATAATCACGGAATCCTCTTGCGTACCTTAGTCACCATCAATCAATGAAACACGTCCTTTGTATCTATGTAGCAAAGGGCACATGAGGCACGTGAGCTATGAAATCCCTTGCTGGTATTCAGCTGTTAATACAAAACGAAGTGTTTGAATGAAGCAAAAACAAAGAACCGTATGTTGGGAATTCGATATCATGATGAAAACAAAGCAGTGAATTGTGCCGAAGCTGTTTAAATTATGTAGCAATTGTTCTTGATATGTATGGTAACAATTGCTGATCACTGCTCTTATATCATATACCAGCGAAGCGGCCCGGCCTTGCTTAGGTAAAAACCTTTAACGGGTATCTATCCAGATTTGTATTCTGACCGTTAGGCGGCGGTCATAAGAGGAATTTCATCCTCCCTCCCCCTCGGGACGCGGGACCCGAGATTTCGGGACCCTTTGCTCATTATTCTGGGATGCATCTGGACGACCGTGCCGAATTTGGTAAAGATCCTCTGTGAAATGACGAGATTGTTTCTAGAATCTAGACAAACGAGTAGCAGACAAGCAGATAATATAGATAATCACTGAGAAATAGCATGGAGACACATGGCACAAATAGCTGTGGTTGAACTGCAATCAAACTGCATATCTGTATAAGAAGTAGTTTTCAGTATTGTCAATAACAACAAGTCAATCCACGACCAAAATTTTCATCAACCGCTAACATAAACCACACAGCCTGAAACAAAATATTTCAATGTCAAATGCCAGCGACATTTATTACCGTTACCAAAAATATACAGTGCTGCCACCGTATTTACATAAAGGAAAGTTCAGTATTGTACCGTATTATTTAAGAAAGTTGGCTGCTTTCCCCAAAACGGATGTGATATAACTATATATACGACCTTTATTCTTAGCAAAGGCCACCCACCTTTGATTTTCAAACATCAGTAGCAAAATTGTCGAAGCGGCCAAAAAAAGTGACTTTGAGAATTCCCAGTAATTCTTTTCGTGTGACACAATATCAATTTCTGCCAAACTCAGGAAGTTGTGTTCGCTGTGTTTACTGCTTTGATGTCTTCCTATTACTCTTACTCGGTGTACATGCATATAGGTCAATACATATATATAAAGCAAAGCTTGTGTAGCAGACGACTGCCCATCAAAACCATTACCCTATACGAGTTATCGATATTATTATTATTATTATTAGGGCGTGTAGTCGATTAGGACTGACACTTTGACAAGTCATCATCAGTGGCGAACTTATGATTTATACTTGCTAATCAATGTTCAAGCGTTTTCAGAACGGACGCGTTCGTGATTGGCCGTTGCTCGAAATAGAATATGATTGCACAATTCTATACTACCCGTGGTCTGTTAGTTATTTAGACATTTTATATATAGCATACTGACCTGCTGGTAGTATAGAAACTTTTCTGTCTTCAAAAATCTTTTCGTAACTCCATTAGTCGGAGTTCAATGAACCTATTAACAAGAAGACAACAAACAGTGAATCGAAAAGAACTATTCGAAAGTGAGATAGAAGTAATAATACCTCTACCTTGAGAAGTATTACCAAAGACAGTAACAATAGCAGATAGACGTAAGTGCAGTGGCTGAACGACAATGGCTTCACATCAGCAGGTTTATGTTTATGGAATACCCTTCTGCAGCCCATTTCGAACTATCAACGTTAACGTAACGGTTTGGGCACAGTTACCGAAGGATTGTAGAACATCAGCTGGACTTATGGCTGGGGTAACTTGCGCAGTTGCACTCATGACCATGATATTTCATTTGGCAACGATCGTTTCGTATTCTCATTTAAACGAAAACTTTATCAAGAACGAGAAGAAATCATGTCCTAACGGATCCAAACGTCATAGAAAACCAAGCTTAATTTTGGAAGCGGCCGAATATGCTTATTCTATGAAGGTGAGTTTGCAAGTTTAACGTATTTCCAACTAGTATAACATTACGAAATAATGTTTAAGGTTAGAGCAAGAATATGAGTAATGAGTTAGGTTCAAGGGGGCTCTGAGAATATCATCGGTTTCAAGGAGGGAAATACCTGCTGAAAATTATCTCATGTTATGATCAGGAATAGGAATCACGGGAAACGCAGTTCCACTGCCCTCCAGACTGTAGTAATTCCAGTCCCGGAATTGTAAGTGGTAAAAAATCGTACAGCAATATATGTATGATTTTTTTTAACTAAAATTCAACAGGCAATAGGGTGCACAGGTTCAAGTCACACAAAAAGTTATGACGTTCCAGGATTCTCCACTACGGCCTGTTGGATGTAGTTAATGTTACAAATATGAATTGCAAGATCGAGTATATATGAAATGGATGTTGTTAAATCACAAAAAAACTGAAAGCCAACTTCATCACTTTCTGTGAATAATTAACTTTAGATTCTTTTTTACCTATTAAAAAAAAACAAAGTAAAACATAAAGAGTAAAGAACTAGTTATACAGAAACTTTGGTAGTCAAAACGGTTCTTTGAAGCGGAGTCATTCAATCATCTATAAATTCAATGTAAATTGTTATTTAGATATATCGGGTCACATGAACCGCAAAGCGATTTTTTGAAATGCAAGTGGCTTATCACAAACAGGCGAAAAATATTTTGAACGCAACCGCGGATCGATCATACGCAGTATAGGTTATAGCTGTGAAAATGAAATTAAATCAGTATGTCATGAATCGATTTAAATAAGATTAAGTTACAATCAACGCCAATTTACTTAAACTGATAAATCATCTGAAATTGACTAGATTATGCAGTTTTTAGTACTGTATTGTTACCGTATTGATAAGATAATGATTAAGATAAATGTAGGCGAAGAATAACTCAACGTTCAACAGATCTTCGAATAAATCAGACTTACATGTAAACAATTTCAACTGTAAACCCTTCTAATCATTTGCTATAAATTAGCTCCAGTCCCAGTGATTAAAGCTTAACAAGGCTCTCCAAAATCCCTGTGATCTAATTTCTTTGCTTTCGAAGTTTTCCCATGGAGGGCCCAGCGCCGTATATTTATCAACTATTTGGAATACAACGAAACCACTTGAAAAGGAAGACGTCAATCAATATTACCGCAATTCACATTTCTATAAGCGCCAGGTTGTCGTTACCCCTTATTAATATATACGAATTACTACATTTCAGACACAAAAGCGTCTGCGAATGACATTTGCATTGGGAGGCTTGCTGTACGGAATGCTACTGTTGACACTCGTGTATGCGACAGCAGCGGTTTATTCGGTGCCTTTTCCTCATCAGAATCCGTATTCAGAACCATTTCGTTCTCAATTGAACCGAATGGAAATCGCCATCGCAGTTTTCCTTCATTTCACATTGACTTCGTCATTGAGCAGTTTATTGCTGATGGCGATCGAAAGACTTTCGGTCAAGTTCTGTTTGCGACCCGAAAACTTTTTCACTACAGCGATTCCGGATTTACCGAAGGCCAAATACTTTGATGACAACGATGAACACGAAGCGACTGACGGAACCTTTGCCGGTAATCTGCGAAGTGAATATGGTTCGTGGAAAAGGCCTTCCAGTCGAATTATGAGTATGAGGAATCGACTGACTTCAAATGACATTACATGGAAATATTTTTTTTCCGACTCGTATACTCTCATTGACGTAGTCAATGCCGTTTTCGTTCCAACTTCGTCCGCAATCGTGACCTCGGTTGCCGTGGCAGCATACGGTTCGCGGTTTGAACTCTTTGGACAAATCGGCGGGCCAGACGATCTTCGAAAAATGGGATCACTACCAGGTTTACTCTCGTACGATATCGGATCTTTCCCAGGCATCTTGTATTTCTACCTGGCTACTATCGGAGTTTTGTTTATGGCAGTTTGGGCCACGAACATCGTTTCAAAATCGCGAAGCAATTCCTTGATCGAGGAGGCGGAACAGTTGCCTGGTTATCAATATTCCAAAAAAGTGTTCAAGCAGGAATATAACGGAACGTCCTCTACAAAGGCCTCATCCAGCAGAAGTACATCGGCGAGAGAATCGGCAAGAGACTCCAGATTTCAAGATTCAATTCGTCCAGTTCGACGAAAGTTTGGAGCAGGAGCTCGCCACGAACCAGAAGGATTGTCCATGCCAAATTCAATCGAAAATATCGACATAGGGGCGATAGAAAACGAGGCTATTATTGAATTGCGAACGCTTTCTTTTCGTCGTCAAAGACCCAGCATAAGCCTGGATAACCTGTCGCTTCCACCTCCTCCATCAAGACCAGAATCATTGGCCGAAATACCGGAGCGTTTGTCAACTTTTTCGTTTCCGTCTCTCCCGTCAATTCTCAAAGAGGAACAGGAGCAAGATCTTGATGATGGTGAGGAAAACGTGTATGAATTGGAAGAAAGCGTGGTGGCAATTGCTGAAAAAGCACGGGTATTTTTCAGCAATATACGTCAATCCAAAGTCGTATTTTTTGCCACGATCGCGTTCTGCTTGGCGGCATTGCCGTTAATTATCATTTGCGGGATGGGAATGTTTTATCCTAAGGATAAATTGATTGCCGGTACTATGGGCAGTACTACTGATGAAAGAAATGGTATTCTGAGCGCTTTGAAGAAAAGCAACCAACAACACGAAATGATGGTCAACTCAAAGAAAACATTCGCAGAAATGCTGCCACCAGACGACCCCGAAAATCTATTGAAAGTTCAACGCGACAACGCAGAGCTGTGGGAGTCGGCAGTGAGAAAAAACTTAATCGTAACTTTGGCAGCCGCTTTCAGTATTTTATATGCGCTCGCCAGCTTGTTACCGTTTTTGATTTTCTGTTTTACATCGCGTTTATTCCGTCGGGAAGTGATGCAGTTCCTGTCGTGTTTCTTTTGCTGCAATTGTAAGCAAAACAGGAAGCATCGAAACACGATATATCGCTACCCAGTCGTCATGGAACCCTCAAGAACGAATCGAGATGCGGCGACATTTGTTACAACGATACGAAATCCGACGTACGCGTCGTCATTCAATTTTACTGACGTCGGTAGAAGTTGGACCCCTACCGGACTAACGCGCGATAGAAACTCAAGTCGCGTAAGACCAGCGCGTCAACGCGGTGCAACATTGCCGGATATGCGGTATGGCCACAGATGAACAAAGACAAGCAGTACAAACTAGTGTATGAAATTAAACAGCAGCAGAATGGGAGTGGAAAATAGTCTATAACAGTGCAAAGGGTAGTGTCACTCTCGCGGGTGTTGTCACGACCCAACTATCACCATAAGTAAACTTGTTGATTAGTTTCTGACTGATCACGTTTTTATTGGGAATAGAACTATATTGCCAAGTACTTTCACAGAAACACAGACAACCAGTCATCAGCATGCTCTCAAAATATCAACGTGATATAACGGTAACACCATTGGAATCTGCTTTTGGAAGGAGCAAATATTTTTAGACATCTTGAAAGCCAGACATGATTTATCATATTGAGAACGATATTAATTGGTAATGCTCAATTATTGCATAACGACAGGGGGATCCCAAACCTACAGTAACTTCCATTCTAGTATATCGACTGAAACGATACTAGCAATATCGTGATAAATTATGATTCAAGTTACTACCTACCAAGCACCGTGAACAGTAGACTGTATCCGCTCGGCTTTCTCCTGCCGTTTTTACAATTGCTGCAAACCATGCACCGCAATCCATCCAAAGACGTGCGTTCAACTGAAATGCCAAAGAACAAAACGTGACTTTGCATCAACTTTGTATATAAACACTTCCAGATCGACTGTTGCTATTTTATTACTACTTTATATTTTTAAATTAATTATTCGGTAATTCTGTTCAAAAATTTGAATCAATTGTTCAATTCTAAAAATATATATACATAAAACTATTTCAACACGACATACACTATATCGCTGCAATTTCACCAAGCATCTATCGCCAGAAAACCTAAAATTAAAAATTGGAAAACTTTTTAGAGGATATCACAAGTCTGGCATTACGTAATACGAATCACGAGATTGATTGCGTCTTCTTTATACGTCAAAAAAATGATTTCATTTCTTTATTATTTTTCCGCTGGTAATCTATTATTATTATTGTACAGTATACGAACCGAAATGCAACTTTCAATGCCCAGTATGTTTATATTGATATATTACTTCTGTCAAATAAACCACATCTATTTAAATGTTTTACGTATGGCGAAGTGGAGCAGGGTGACATTGCATATCGATTTATTGAGACCGCTCCAGGATTAAAAATAAGTCGTTCTTACTGAGAGCTGTTAGATCGCACACGTTGTATAGAAAGTGCATATTATACAATCTTTACATACCGAAGTCTTGACAGCAGTCCTAATTTTGATTATTCAGATAGCAAAGTATCCGTACAGAGTACAGAGTCATACTGGAGTTTATTAGAAAGCATGTGAAGCTATATCGGACCAAATACAATCTCTATGCTTTTAACCTAAATGATTTAATAGTTTGGTTGATGAATGAAATCCACAACACTACTACAATACTTAATCCATTCATTCCAGATCTTCGAATTAGAAATTAACATTGAAATTCTGTTATTTAGGAAGAGAAGAAATAGGCCTAATTCTCAATTGCGGCAAATTAGATTTCCACCTTGATAGCTACATCAAATGTATGAATTGGGGGAAGTTCTGTACCCGAATCGTGCCTGGTGCAGACCGAGAAATAGAACGCGTTTTGTAAAAAATAACACGACTGATTTTGCAGTTTATGTAAAAGTTTTCCGGGAAGAAAGCGTAACAAGTCATACACAAACTGCGTGATATTCACATACATAGCCAAACGATAAAGCTAATATGGTGTATGATAAATCACCTTCGTAAAAAAGTATTGGTAAGCCATACACGATTCTTACCTATATTCGTACAGTTGACGTTCTCTTGCGAAGACAATTTTTTTGACCTACTAGGTTTCTTCACGCAAATACATGATTATGCTAAATTACACTCAGCAATATTCTTTCCATAACCTTTCTCCATTCTTATATGACTACTGTAATTCTAAGTCTTTTAGTGGGATGCTGAAATGTGGGCCAGTTCTTGGCATAATACTAAAGAGAGTGCTCATGACTAGTGAAAACATTCAAGCCTTCTAAAACCGATTACAGTGGGGAGAAGTAGAATTGAAAACGCGCGAAAACTAATTACAATTGTGCTGCAATCATTACATCGTTTTCCGAATAGACGCCGATCGCATTGATTCAATGTAATCCTAGCATAGTAGAACGTTTTCAGGAGTAATTTCAACTCATTTTTTGTTAACTTCTGTAGTTTAGGTGAATTGACTCAATGCTTGCAGCCATTTTTTCTCTATCGATAGACACTTCTATAAAAACAATAAACAGAATACACCTTGACGCCATGTAATGGCTTTAACATACTAAATACATCCAGCAGAAAATACGTGCTATCATATCATCTTATCTTTTTAGAAACGGTAACAGATGTTCTCTACACATTTCCTATTTAGGAACATTATTACAGTATTATATCTCGTCGCTGTTGTCAATAATATTTACATTGATAGCAAGGATTTTCGATCTTTTTTTTTACTTCAATAGCCACATCATTTCCCTTATTATATCTTATAGCAATAACAACATCCAATAGACAAGATATATTGAATTACTTGCCACGCGCCATTAGGAGCCAAAAAAATCCCAGCAACAAACATCATGATCTTCTAAGTGCAGATGACGCGTACCAAATGGATTTTCTGGTGACAACCAGATCCAAAAAGCGTCAAATATCTGGAGTTTGGTGGCAAAAGCGACAATCTGCGGCGATCCAAGCCTTTTCTCATAACACACCTCTCTCTCACTGAGTAACTGTCTAACTGTTAAGCAACTTTTATGCACGATCATTTTTATTTTTGAAATAAATCTCTTTCGAATACTGTACTGGAAATTGCCGCATTCCTCACTTGGATATACGCAACGCTGGAGGACGCATGACAGATGGAAAGTGGTGGATACCTTTCCACGAAGCGTGATTGCCCCAAGAATTCCACGTTGGAATGAAAGCCATGCGCCCGTTGGGTATAATGCCGCAGTGGTATGGATACGGATGGAAAGGCTCGTTGAATCGCAAAGCTGATACATTTGTAAGATTACTCTGCCGATGAAGACCCACTATATCGCTTGGTTTGATCTGTGAAAGTTCTGGGAAGCACTGAAGTGGCATTGCAACAGACCGAGAAGTAATCGTATGGCAATCAGTTGGACGTTTAGGAATATTTTTGGAATCTTTGACATCATTCTCTGTTTTATCCGTTTGAGATAAGTTAACAGATCTTTTCTCATCGCACTCGCCTTCTTCGGAATCTTCAGAAGCTATGAATCCGGGACTTCGGGAGATCTCGCTTATAGGAGGTGAAGGAGGCAACCAGCTGCTCTTCTTCGCCATCGCATTCCGGTTAAAATCGCAAGGAACAGCGTCGATTTTCGACTTCTTTATTCGGAGTAAACTTTCAGCAGGTTCGCAACTACGTTTCAGATTGTTAGTTTTCGAACCCGTGTTTTTTTCACGGATAGAGACATTCTGATCCCGGCGACCACAGGGAATATTGGCGGAAATCCCGTCACTCGCGAGCGGGAGAAGCTTACTGTGGAACTCTGCAGCGTACGCGAGGGCAGCCAATCCTGCAAGTCCTTCTTCAGGATAAACCGGGACCTTATCTGTAATTCTCAGAATGGATTCATGCGAATCACGGACGATTGATTTGTCCTTAATAGGTCCACAGGATACCGGCCTTCCTGGATGCGCCGTCAGATTACAAAAAGACAGAGAGCTGTGTTTGGCAGCGATGTGATGCTTCAAATAAGATTTCCTGCGAAATGATTTGTGGCATACGGGGCACGTGTGAAAGTTTATCGCGTCCTGATCGCGCGATTTTGAACGTGAAAATTCACTCAATGTTTCCGGTTCTTTTCGTTCAGTGATCACATCGCCTCCGGAAGTTATATCTCCGAGAACAGCAGAAGTCCTACTACTTTTCATCATTTGTTTCAAAATCTTAACTGCAGACTCTTCTTTCTGGTTCGATTTGTCAGAAGAATTACCAGATTTGGATCCGTTATCAGGAATTGACTCTGAAAGAATTATGTTATAAATTTATGTAACAATTACAGATGTTATCAATTTACCGGAGTAGCTTTTAAATAGCTGTTAATTGTCGTCGACAATATACATATATATACATCTTTGTCAATTTGAAAGAAGGCCAACACAACAATACTTCACTATACGTTATGAACATTAACTCACTTTTCGGTCTATGCCATCGTCTATGGGAAGCTAAATTCGCAGGGCAGCTGAAACTCTTCCCGCATTCAGGGCAGTCATACTTCACGTTTTCAATCCGTGCGCATTTATGTTGCGCCAACTGCAGCGGTTCGGAAAACATTGCGCGGCAAAGTTTACATGCGAATCCAGGAAAGATTGGCGTTTCCGTAGTTTTTACAGGCTCGCCAGATGGACTAGTTATATTTGTTTTCTCCGATGCCTTTCCGTTGTCCTGTATTTGTTTATGTTTTCCATCCGGTGAATTATCTTCTTCGCATCTGGCTATATACTCCTTCGCTGGAACGATTCTGAGCCCTGAAAGTATAAAGTAAAGTAATAAAGTTAAAATATGTGCAAACGGAGAACGTGGAATAAGTTGATCAAAGCGGGATTGTAGTTAACTTATAAATATGGAAAAGAATTTTGTTGGATCGTTCACTTGGTTAGTGTAGGTCATATTCCGTTATGCTTGGTATGAATTTCTCAATTATAATTTTTTTCATAACATACTAGCAGCGCATAGAAAGCCAATAAACTTACCCAGAACCGGGCTGATTTCTTCCTCGTTTCGGAAAAGTTTTCTTCGTGAAATTTTGTCCTTTTTAGAAATCCCTAACAATTCTTGCCGATCTCTGACAAATGGAGATGTGCAAGAACCTTTATAAAGGTGGGTTGCTCCATACGCATCACTTCTGATATCATGGTGATCTTCAACCATATGTCCTGTCATCCTGAGATTCTGTTGTTGACTATTACAAATAACTCTGGTACCTTCCATATCAAGGCGGCCGTTAGAAGATAGGCAAATGTCCTCGGAATATTCCTTTTTACCAGAAACCTCATCCTTGTTAGAAAAGGCGCTTTCCATTGTATCGTTGATGCAGAAAATTGATTTGACTTGTCGCTGTGTGTTTACGAAGCTACTAAGGCGCAACAAATCGGAGCTCGGAACCGTGCAATGGAATGAATAGCTGATGTGCAAGATAACCCTATTTATATTCGCGAGAGAAAGGGAAATGCTGAAGAGGAATTGCAGATTAATTCCGACAGACCGGCTTCAAATGTTATTGTTTTTCTTGCTCTCTCCAGCAGAGAGCAGACGAATGAAGATCGTCGTCACACGTGCTTCAAGAATTATAATTAAATTGCCGTTCTTAATCTCCTCATAAAATGTTTTGTTTACTCATCGATAATACTACTAATAAGAAAGTTATGAAATTTAATTGCTGGCCAAAACTATCACATTAAGTAGAGACACATAATACAGCATATAAAGACATTTGACAGCAGGTGCCACGTGCCTACTGACGGTTGATTACCGTTTACTTACTCCAGCCTATTTGTTTACGAAGATAGAGAAGCACATAGCGAACGCCATCTGGTGCGAAGTCGTTTCTTTCTCTTAACCCTCCGGTTGTGAAACGATGACAAATTCGTTCTATTCCCTGTGGTATATGCAAACTACATTTGACAGCATGTGTTTTATCAGTTACTGGGTTAACGTGCGGTTAAACTGACTGAAATCACTTGGGAAAAAAGTAGCTCTAAAAGCTACACCTCTGATCCAAATATTTTACTTTTTTCTTTCCATTCATTTTTCCGCTCATTTTTCATCGTAGACGATATGTTGATATGTTTTGAAGTCTGTTACGACTTGGGATTGTGGGAATTGGAAATTCGGAGTTTATTCGGAGCCGTCGTGGCATATACCTGCTCGTTTATAGTTAATTTAATTATGTCGACATTGTTAGAGTCCGATCACATTAATATTGATTTAGAGCAACTACTGATACCGCTGGTGGAATTCGACTAGGACTATGAGAAAAACGAAAATCATTTTATCTTGACAGGCAATCGTCTCTTGCCTTCTGTCGTATCGAACAAACGTGGAATAGTGAATCTCCAAGAGCGACTTGAGATAAGATTAAATTAAGAAATCGGGTACAAAGACTGGAGTGACAACTCGTGTTCCCAGAGCGGGGTTGGGGGATACAATAATTTTTTTATGACATCAGCAGGCAGCACTCATAATTATGTTACGGGAAAATCTCGGATACAGTATACACAAAAATGAAAGCTCAAACTCTTTTTGACGAAATATAGTAGTTTGAAAAATGAACAAACATCCTACATCCACTAATTACGGATTAACGATACTTATTCCGGGCTGCCAAATATTAAAACCAAGCAACAATGCATTATATTTTTACTGTATTTCAGCAGACACAATCTGCCAAATGAAATTTATGGCATCAAGTAATCTTCAGAAGCGCCAAATTTTCTAGATTTACCAGCACAAGGGTCAGTCTAGCAACCATATAGTCATTGAGGGAGTTGCTACGACATTTTGATCTGGATAAGGAAAAACTGTCGGTTTTCTTTTCGCAAATACAAATAACATACAAAGTGGAATTTA
Source organism: Halocynthia roretzi (assembly GCA_013436055.1). Lineage (NCBI taxonomy): Eukaryota > Metazoa > Chordata > Ascidiacea > Stolidobranchia > Pyuridae > Halocynthia > Halocynthia roretzi. Next base: position 35,138 of record QRAM01000157.1, on the reverse strand, counting down.
TTTCGTCCATTCAAACCGATGTCTAAGCTTTAAAATCTGGGATTTAATTAGTACATCAAGACTCTGGAGATAAATATAAGATTTTGAGCCAACATGTACACTCGTAGAAGACATTAGTCAAAAAACGCCATCTGCCACACGACGATGAAATTTAAATTGAACTAAACACGCAATACGAAAGTCGAAAACAAGGAGAGATAAGTTGACCCTCGACGCTACAATACGAACAATTACCTCAAAATTAATAGTGCAACAGTTTTTGCCGCGACGTGAGGGTTCTCGGTGGAGAATCGGATCAAACTAAACGATAGAAGGAAGTTTTCTGCCCGGCGTGATAATCGGTGAGCGCGACCCAGGGAGCAGATGTTTAGCACGAAATTTTCGATTTCAAGAAGAAAAAAGAATACTGTAATTTCGTTTATATTAATTGGTTGCAAATGTTATCTCAGGATAAAAAATTTAAAAGCGAAACGAACGCAATATGTGAAGCAATAGCGAAGCGATCGCTGAGGACAAAGAGAACCACTTCATCGACAACAGACAACGAACGAGAAAAATCGTCATCTCGGTATCAGCATATCTGAGGCTCAATAAAACTCGGATTTTATAAGCAATGGATACTTATTTCTGTGCATTTATTAATTTACTTTTAATAATTAAACGACTTTTATGACCCGTGTAGTCACAATGATTCGCAAAGTATCCGATCTGGGTCATGATTGATATGTCTTAAGATAAGCGGATCAAACAAACAGTCATTATCAAGTGATGCGAAGAAATCCCTTCACAATGACGTTACTAATCTTAAGGTAATTTCTCTAATCCGCACGGGAAGTGTTACGTCCTTTCAATAACACACTTAATAAATATAAAAATAATACAGATCACAGATAGTCTTAGTTCATTATGGCACACTGCTAATTAATTGCCCCTTTTTTCGTAGATTAACTAGAGAGCGAACGAAGATTGAGCTGTTCCGGTTAATGGCAGTTATAACGAAATTAACGTCCCTTGTTCACGTGTAATTCCAGACATCCTTAAGAATCGTCGCTAGGTTAGTTAGCGTCTCCTTATGTTAGGGATACCATATTTTCTAGTCCCNATTTTTCCGCTCATTTTTCATCGTAGACGATATGGTTTTGAAGTCTGTTACGACTTGGGATTGTGGGAATTGGAAATTCGGAGTTTATTCGGAGCCGTCGTGGCATATACCTGCTCGTTTATAGTTAATTTAATTATGTCGACATTGTTAGAGTCCGATCACATTAATATTGATTTAGAGCAACTACTGATACCGCTGGTGGAATTCGACTAGGACTATGAGAAAAACGAAAATCATTTTATCTTGACAGGCAATCGTCTCTTGCCTTCTGTCGTATCGAACAAACGTGGAATAGTGAATCTCCAAGAGCGACTTGAGATAAGATTAAATTAAGAAATCGGGTACAAAGACTGGAGTGACAACTCGTGTTCCCAGAGCGGGGTTGGGGGATACAATAATTTTTGACGAAATATAGTAGTTTGAAAAACGAACAAACATCCTACATCCACTAATTACGGATTAACGATACTTATTCCGGACTGCCAAATATTAAAAGAAAGCAATGCATTATATTTTTACTGTATTTCAGCAGAGACAATCTGCCAAATGAAATTTATGGCATCAAGTAATCTTCAGAAGCGCCAAATTTTCTAGATTTACCAGCACAAGGGTCAGTCTAGCAACCATATAGTCATTGAGGGAGTTGCTACGACATTTTGATCTGGATAAGGAAAAACAGTCAGTTTTCCTTCAATCGCAAATACTAATAACATACAACGTGGAATATTTTCCGTCCATTCAAACCGATGTCTAAGCTTTAAAATCTGGGATTTAATTTGTACATCAAGACTCTGGAGATAAATATAAGATTTTGAGCCAACATGTACACCCGTAGAAGACATTAGTCAAAAAACGCCATCTGCCACACGACGATGAAATTTAAATTGAACTAAACACGCAATATGAAAGTCGAAAACAAGGAGAGATAAGTTGACCCTCGACGCTACAGTACGAACAATTACCTCAAAATTAATAGTGCAACAGTTTTTGCCGCGACGTGAGGGTTCTCGGTGGAGAATCGGATCAAACTAAACGATAGAAGGAAGTTTTCTGCCCGGCGTGATAATCGGTGAGCGCGACCCAGGGAGCAGATGTTTAGCACGAAATTTTCGATTTCAAGAAGAAAAAAGAATACTGTAATTTCGTTTATATTAATTGGTTGCAAATGTTATCTCAGGATAAAAAATTTAAAAGCGAAACGAACGCAATATGTGAAGCAATAGCGAAGCGATCGCTGAGGACAAAGAGAACCACTTCATCGACAACAGACAACGAACGAGAAAAATCGTCATCTCGGTATCAGCATATCTGAGGCTCAATAAAACTCGGATTTTATAAGCAATGGATACTTATTTCTGTGCATTTATTTATTTACTTTTAATAATTAAACGACTTTTATGACCCGTGTAGTCACAATGATTCGCAAAGTATCCGATCTGGGTCATGATTGATATGTCTTAAGATAAGCGGATCAAACAAACAGTCATTATCAAGTGATGCGAAGAAATCCCTTCACAATGACGTTACTAATCTTAAGGTAATTTCTCTAATCCGCACGGGAAGTGTTACGTCCTTTCAATAACACACTTAATAAATATAAAAATAATACAGATCACAGATAGTCTTAGTTCATTATGGCACACTGCTAATTAATTGCCCCTTTTTTCGTAGATTAACTAGAGAGCGAACGAAGATTGAGCTGTTCCGGTTAATGGCAGTTATAACGAAATTAACGTCCCTTGTTCACGTGTAATTCCAGACATCCTTAAGAATCGTCGCTAGGTTAGTTAGCGTCTCCTTATGTTAGGGATACCATATTTTCTAGTCCCGAGAGGTCAAATAATTCTCTCAAAATGAGAGTGCAGCTTTGACCTCATGACGTCATGTCAGGAGCATTTGTGGCACATATTTTTTATCCCACTAATGAAAACCAAGTTTTTGTCGCTTACTCTCAGGCCAACATTAAAAGACGAAATAAAAATGTTTTGGGGATTTACCCATTCTTGCCTGGACAATGGCCTATGGTAAGCCACCCTGAGTATTTTAGGGTATAAGTTTGCGGCATGGTAGAATTGCAAACATACAAATTTCTCACCAGATAGCATTCCAGCATACTCAACATAAAACACACTTGCTGTATATAATAAACACAGGGATAAAGTGAAAGAAACCAGTAGGATGTAGAAGGACAACAAACCAGATCTCGAGTAAATACAGCTACGTGGGAGATTAGCACACGAATGCCATATGGCCTAATCTCGGTTGATTGTTTAACTGCTATGCTTTCTTATCCACTGACAGCACTGGTAAATAAACAAGGACATCGTAATCTAAATGTACAATATTGTACTGTAGCAGGCTTTTCCGTAATTAAAAAGATTATGTTGGCCTGCTATAAGCTTATTTGTCATTTATTATTTAAAATACAGCAGGACCGCAAAAATAAATAAATTAAGTTTATCAAACTGTCAGTTAGGGAACGAACCGCACGAATAAACGATGTCGGTGAAGAGAACACGCTGTAACTCAGATCGTGTGCAGTTGTGCAAACTCGTACGTGCAGTGTAAAAATCTCACTCAATCCCGTGCACCCACTCCAACAGACAACAGATTCGCGCTACTGAAAAGAGGTCCAATGACCCATCGCGTTATGAGCAAATCCGCGCTGGCGCGTTTTATCGCAGTTACATTGTAGTTTACTAAACAAGTGTCGAGCCCGACTACTAGTCTATACCACGCAACAGAAATCATAATCCTGATAATTTATTACAATAGAAAATGAATAGTAGAATAAGAAGCACATTATATACTACAAATGGATATTTAGATATTAACATTTACGTATGGATACAAGTTCCTTACTATTTCTAACTATCAAGGAAATGTACTAACTAAAAGTAATAACTAACATTCACGACTTGGGCGGCCTAAAAGTATGATACCGCACATTACAAGAATGGGAGATCTGTGGCGTTTGCACTGAATTACTGAAGAATGATTGGAGCAAGCACAACGCTATACAATTATACAATTTTCTTAAAAGTAGCATTTAGAGTATTTGAATCGAATATAAATCCAATATAAACACCACATGAGCTGTAAAACACTGAAGAATAACTTGAGCTAATCTCTTGTGTACTGAGAAGTTTAATATATAGGCACTCTCATACAGAAGCAGAAGCAGAAGCAATGCATAGTCTGAACCAGCAGACTTGAAAATCATTGCACAGCAAATGCTATAATAGAATCAGTCTATAGCTGATGGTGAATGCAGCAATCTGTCTGATAACTGTCTGATGGAATACTTACTATCAATAGTCTATTATGTGCTCAATTGCAGCTAACAGATATGGTAAGTATATACTGAATATCTGGGACACATAGCGGCACTTAAAACACTCACCATAATCATAAACCATAATATCATTGTTAACAATTACAGTATTGGACTATGCAGCAAATGCACAGCAATTGCAAAACAAAATCTAAATAGAAGTTACTGTCTCTATGAAGACAGACACAAGTCAAACGTATGTCCACAAGTGCAAAAGGCTGACCTTCACGACCAACCTCCAAAAGGTGATGACAAAAATGATAGTCACAATAGTACTGATTGCATAGCTTTGTGTTCGTTCGTACTCGGACTAGAAACTCGGTGAACGACATGCAAGAAAATCAAAAATCATGCTTGAACTCTCAAGTGACTTTAAGTGAAGCGTAAAGAACTTTTTTCGTACCTCATTTCTCTATGTTTTGATACGGAAAATGAGATGACTTTTTGATAGGCGACGGAGAATGTTCGGCCTGGGGTGAAGTGACCGGGGCGGGGTTACTCCTCACCATGGCATGGTTGGTACTTCTTGTACCGAGATGGGAAAGATGATGTGTGAGAGGTGGTGGGATGTTACTTGTGGATGAAGAAGTGTTTTTCAATGGAGGCATGGAGGTTTTTTTTGCTGGAGCTACAAATGAGCTGTTTCCAGGAACTCTGCAAAATTAATTGATAATGTTCTGGTATTATGTGCTTGAGTATGATTTTCAATACCAAGTGCACCAGTGTCACTTCACAGCATTTTATAGGTAATAAATTGAGGTAGTAAGAAAGAGCAAATGAATCTCTTCTTACTCAACAGCAAGAACAGTCTTGTCCAACACATGTATGTGTAACAGTATTAACTTCAACAATTACCTTTCATTTGTACAAATGTTCCTTTCAATGAAGTCTAGATTGGAAATCAATATCCAACAGATCAGAAGACTTACTTAAATGCAGATGATTGTATTTTAGAAACAGGAATGTGGATACGTGAAGAGGAGGGATGAGGTGTCGTAGGAGCGTGTGTATTCTTTGATGAAACGAAGTTTGACGAATACAGTTGACTGTTGGTAGCGTGGAAAGACGGTTTGGGACGAGGAGTGGATATCAATGTAGTAGGATGGTTTGTATCAGTTTTTGCTCCTGGATGGTGCTGAGGAAGTGACAGATGGGTTTGGATTGTCGTGAAGTTGGTGGAAGATGATTGCTGAGTACCTAGAATAGAGTTATCTATGAAAAAGAGGACCGCAGGTAACATGACAGCAAATTATTCCTACAACTTTTTAGCACTTGAGGCATAGAACAGTTTTCAAACCTTCGGATGTTTCGACCTGTCTCGCCTCGTTCGTTTTTGAAGCTATCGAACGAAACATGGATTCCGGTTGGTGACTTTTACCCGTGTGTAGGTTATGTTCGTTTTTAAAATTCCTGTTGTTATTATTTATGTTCGAATTTCCACCAACAAAACCCATTGTTTGATGGACAGATTGTGAAGAAACTTTTCCAGCTGTTGGTGTCGTGTTTGAACTAGTGCCGGTCCCAGAGCTATCGGGCAAGGGAGGCTGTGAAAATTTCGGTATTGATCCTCTGCTTTTGCTCGATGGTGATGAATTTTTAGCAGGTGCAGGACAGAACAACTGAGTGGCATAATCTTCAAAAGTCGTATCTGCTTTATAATCTTCAATAATTTGCTTCAAATATCTTGCTCGCTCTTTATAACTGCGAGTTAAAAAACAGATAATATTTTGTAAGATCAGATTCATTAGGGATCTATTGTATAATGGAACTTCAACTTTAGCCTATATTCGCCAGATAAGTCGGGTAACCACCAAAATAAGGCAGCACAACTTCCATGTAACTGTCAAGAATTTGAATGTTTATTTGCTTGATCTAATACCTAAACGAAAATGCTTCAAAACAGCAATACAAATGAATACTTACAAAGGCTGGAACAGTGAAAGTTGGGAACGTTTGGCCTTTCCTGCATTAATAGCTGTCTCTCTGACTAGGATGGGCAGTACACGGGCATTGACGATTGCACCATCAAACAGGGGACCAAAATATGGAACCTGATGGTTAGATAATCAATTGTAACAATAATGCATCGAGCAGAGAAAAATGCTACTAGATAAGGAGTTTGAAAATAGTTATAATTTCATATTGTTATATCTACGCATAATACATAGAAATGTTTTTATACGACAGTAAACTGTTGGTTGAGACATGTACCCCAATTGAATGATTGAGGGATCCAATGTATTTAAACTAATTTATTCACAATGACAGAAACTAAAAGATAACCATACCATGAATAAGACAGGTAGATGTTTTATATTTTAAAAAGAAATGAAAAAATGGAGACAAAATATTTCCACTCACCTCATCTTTTTTCATTATCTGTATGCGATATAGACGGTGTCTAATTGGGTAAATGATGATCACTACGTCACCAAATTCTGTAGGAATGATTCCTCTTCTATATTCTCTAGTGTGCTCAGACCAGACTATGTGAACCTCATCATTTCCCAAATGTTTTAACTGTGAAAGCATCAAATTAACATTACATGTAGGTTTCTTGAATGAAGGTTTCTCAATGCTTTCTATATTAGGTGAGAAGTTTTTTTAGGGCCAATTTCAGTGGGCTGGGATAGATTGATGCATGCATATTTATGGGAAACAATGCTCCACATGTCAGGAAGGGATTAAGTCCATAGGTGGTACCACTTTACGAACATATATATGTATAAAATGAAATGATAGATTTTCTATTAAATACAATCGAGATAGTTGGTCATAATAAACACTACCTTAACATTTCTGGAGTCTACATCAGTCGAAGGGAATCTAGTCGATACGTGGAAGACAACTTCCAAAGTCGAGGTAGCATAGTACGGGGCGGTCGTGCCAGTCTTGCCGTCCGACTGCAACTTGCCACGGAAGCCGCAGTGGGTTTTAAGGTCGACCTGAGATTAAGATGTGATGTGTATCAGTAATAGAACATCCCATCAAGATTATTGATTGCTACAGACATTTATTGCACAAAGTGATGAAGTTGAGCACACTTAATTCAATAAATAGCATTAAATGTAATCAGACAGGGCAATGATGCCATTAAGTAGTACATCTGTTACTGTTTACATAAAATACATTAGCTACAATCTGATCTCAAGGAATTTATTGATTGGACCAACACTAAGAATCAGAGAAAGTGAAACTGATCATGTGGAAAATGTGGGAATTACCAAAGCCCTTAGTGGAGGTTCTGGTAGGGAATGAGGCAATGAATATTGAACAATTATTAGGAAAATCAACAGTAGCTGCAACTACGTGAATAGAATTATTCCTAGGATGATTGCCTACCTCCCATCCAAGGCCAGATACAAAATTTTCAAAATCTTCACTAGCGGCAGTGTTGGAAAGTACAGACAACTTGTCTTCCTGTCCTCGGGCGATGTACAGTACCGCTACCTTGTGTGTTTCACGACTAAAGAGAAAATTAAAATTCCTAAATTCATGTTCTGAAAAACTACTTTATTGATATTAAAGTTCACTGTTATTTACCAAGGTGTCGAATCGAGATTTTTCAGTTCTAATAGCAGCCTCTCGTTTTTCCGAAGAAGGTTCACCCGGCGACGGTTTTCACGGGAGAGGAAGCCGGCTTCCGATATGAGCAGACGAGCTTGGTGAAACGGAGACTGTGGAGGGCTGTACTCCAGAGGATGTGCTGGAGTGCACTGGAAACTATAGGTAAATAATAATAAATAAATAATAAAATCGGAGACAACACCACATGCAGCAAGCTAGTTGTCAATAACTCTTGGTAGGTGACTATAATAATAACCTTCTTTGATGGGCATTTGCAGAATAATTATCACTTTGTGACTTGTGTTGCATAATGATGTACTCCAAGGCTTTCCCTTGCAATTTGTTTTCTTCCAAACCTTGCGGAGTGCCTGCGGCGATATTGAGTGGCCTTCCTGGGCTGTACTGACATTCCGGACTCGACCAGCCGACATATTGCAAAAGCTAAACAAATTCAATAAAATTGATGATGGAGCAGTCTTTCCAAAGCCCATGTTGGATTTAAATTCTTTACCTGGTCCAACTTGTCTGTTGCTTGATCTTTGGTTGGTGAATGATTGTGTAATGGTAGGGCAATAGGTTTGACTCGCTGCTTGCGATCTCTTTCGCTTTCGACATAGGATATGAAGTTATGACAATGTTCCGACACAGCTCTGGCAATCTCTTTGTATAGCGTCGACAGTGGAACATAACTGACTATAAATATTAGATTGAATTATGAGGACTGTTGGTGTCCATTTCAAAACTACATAGGTGGTAATACATGGTAATGGGAAGACATACCATACATATACAATGAGTTCAATATGGAAGCATAAATAGTAGTGACAAGTTGACAATTAAATATGGGTAAGGAATGTGACCTTGGGACCCCCATGTGATCAAGGGGATATGTTCCATGTTGTCTTGTCAAAGTTGAATGAATGAGAATGATGAATACAAAATAACACAGTCACAATGAAAATCATACCTGGCATAGTTTGTGACCTGATGTCTGAAGGCCCGTAAAGTAGTGATGAATCCCAGCAAAATTTACCACTTGTATCACGGATGATCACTCGAAGCTCTGTGGGAGCACTGGATAGACCTGCTGTAGGACCCTTCTTTGTTTCTTCATTATCATCATTCTAGAAAGAATATTGTCATTTCTCAAAATCCATGGAACAGACAACTCACATAAGCTCAAATTTGATTCACTTACTTGAAATGGAATTTCAACGACAGAAAGCAGACATGTGTCATTATAGATTAAAAACTGAAAAAAATCAATTGAATCAATTCTATTGAAATTTAACAAGGTAATTCTACATGAAGTTGAATTTCAAAGAATGAGGAAATGTTTTTTCTTAATAAAACTCATTAAAAAGGAACTCAGTATGTCACATGATCACTTCTATGCTTTATGGCTCTTGAGACTTGGCATTTAGTTCTATTTCTACCATGGCCAGGAGATGGCTAATTTTTTTTTTAATTGGGAAATTATCATTCTAGTGTGAATGTGAATTAGAATGTGAGACTTGCTAGTGATATATGCAAACGACTATGAACAATGAATAATAGTTAATCATACAGAATAAACCTTACCTGAACATTTGGGCAGTTGAACAAGTCTGGTGACAGATCAGGACTTAAACTTTTCACATTTTTTGTATGGTCCTGCTGCTCTGTGACCAAACTGTCCAAGACCGCTGGTCCTTGTACAAGGGGAAAGTGTCCCAGATGGTTTGTTAGATGGCTCAGCACAGTACTTGCAGTAAGACTGACAATATTATCCATACCTAGAACAGCATTGAACCCATTTAGATAAAATTATTGAAAATCTTACAATATCCTGAATATAATACCAAACCACATTATACCTATCATGGTGTTTGGCATGGGTGGCAGTGTCAATTTGCCATTTCGACCATTAGCGCCAGGTGTGACCGGCCATGAGCCCTCTTGTACCTTGTCCAGTTGCAAGTTTGGGTCAAAATCTTTGGATGCCAAGTCAGAAAGACTGTAACTGTGTTTCGCACTGTGACCAGGTTTACCGAGGGCACCGGTTTGAAGAGCCTGTGACAGAGTTTTTATAAGGGATTTTATTGAGTGAAGATTTATTGCACACTGGCAACAGTGGCCAGGACATGCAAGTAACTGTGTTCTGCTCGTTTCGAGGATAATACAAGAGGTTCATTCAAGGCTATATGGAAATTATATATATAATTTCTAGTTATTTATTGTGAGTAAAAAACAACCAAATTAACTAAAAACCCAATGAACCGTTCTTATATCCGAAGGTATTTGAAGGGGGAAATAGCCTGGAAGTCTATTTCTATGATGCTCAAATAATGGTGTTTAATAACTTTTTAATCTCTAGTTGCACAGCGGGTGCAAATCTGATTAGATTTTCTAGAACTGCAATATTGCATTTCATTCACATCTGTCAATTGAATGAGGTATATAGATCCCTCCCTCCCTTTTTATGCAGATACAGATATTGGAATTAAAATCACCTGGTAGGACCCAGAATCTTTACAGGAGGTTTGGTAGATAGATATACCTGATTACAATGGTTGAGAAATAATTTTCACCTTGAACACTGTTCGAATTAACCTCTTGTCGCTTCCCGGAGAAGTTGTTTCAATCAGCATGCGCAATGGAAGGAGCATGCACCAATCACAGATGCAGAACAGTAGTGAAACTAGTAACTACAGAAATAAAATTGTTTTGCAGTTTAGCCATTTCCAGTTTAGCCCGCATGCATGTGCATGCAAGGTTTGCATTCCTCCAAGGTCCCCTTTAATCAGTCGCTGTGTTGTTTTAATTAACAAAATGCCATTGTTTTGGCAATTGTCACTTCCCAAAAAATAATGAGATCATTCGCATTTCCGCTTCACTATATGGAAGTTTGAATACTGTGCAGTTGGTTTGAATTTAATATATTTTTGTTTGAATCAATATTCAGATTAGAAATTGCATGCCTCAAAACGGTAATTTTAAATTATCGCATAAAGCTTTTTTATGGGAAACTCCGGAACTATGCCATTTTAATTTGACTACTGCAATTTGGAAGATAAAGATTGTACTGAACAGTGAATTGTTAAATGAACCTAACAAATAGATAATAATTACAGAATGTGTTTGCTAACCTGTTTTCCGGTATCTGAAGATTTCGCATCGGAATTTTGCAGCAATGCGGAAGCAGTCAGTGACATAACCTGGATGGCAGTAATAAAATATCACTACATTACGAAGTCTACTGTAGTAAAAAAAATTACCTCATATATTGAATATAAAATACAAATTTTCATAAAGTATCTTGGTGACTTATGTGGGATAACACTTATAAGTTGTTAAAAAATTTAGATTAAATCAATGTGGAATAATTTCCCTATAGTGCAGAGTTCTTGAACATTTTCTACGTCTCACTTAAACCAACAGAATCGTAAACATAATTTATTAAAGTCATAAAATACAACTGGAATGTATTACACAATGACAATACATGCCGTACAAAGATGGGATTAGCTTTTGCTTGGAAAGCTATGCTCTTAGAGAATTCATTCTAAAAAATGATCACACAGAATGAATTCCTCTGTAATGTTTGCTTTAGAGTTTTGAAATGTCTTCTAGAAAATCATTAGTTGATCATTACAAGCAACCTACCTCTACAATTCGTGCTGGCATTTCAGGCATGTATTCCAATAGCTGTGGAATGCAGTGAGTCAAGAGATGGAGTTGACTGCAAGCAATGCCAGCCACCATTCTGTTGCTGAACTAAAAAACAGAAAAAAAAATATTTTCAAAAATTGAGAATTCAAAAAGACTAAATTATCTTACAGCAATGACTTTAACTGTGCTAGTTCAGTTTAATCAGAAATGTCATCAGAAAAGGCAAGATAATAATCTGGATATTTATTATGAGGTCAAGGGTCAAGGTCATACCTTCAGGGAAACCAACAGCACATTAATGGCTTCTTTCACTCTACCGTGCCGAGCAAGGTGACGACCTTTAACAGGAGACAAGTTGCTGTCTGGCGAGCTTTCTGTAGGCGAATGTGATGCGGTTATTTCATCAGCAGGAGCGGTGAGTTCCTCGTACAGCCAAACACCCAAACTGCTGAGGGCGACGCATCTAGCTGGTGCTGATGGTTCTTTTTTGGCAGACGTTAGGAGTGCATCAGAGACATATTCCTTAGAGAGAGTATTTAATATTCAAGGAATTATCATGTATATTATTGAAGCATTACAAATATTATCTTCAGGATTCAAACTTGGCATAAACTACACTGAAAAGTCTTTCAGACACTCAGTAAAAATTCATTATACTACTCCGCTACATCACTCTTTGAATGGAAAAGTTATTATATTCTCTTTTATTCCTTGTAACTTTATAATTGGACTCCATTAGACTTAGTCCAAAACATGGCCTTATAATAACAAAGCTATTAAAAAGTAATTTCTAGTACCTTTATATTATTGCATACATATGCCTGTGGATCCTTGGAGTCTGGGTTAAGCAGAGGGAGGTCGTAGTACAAATTCGGAAAACATATTATAGAACCAAGAATGGTTTGCGCGTGTATGCGAGGTCCCTGTAAAATGTATTGCATTAGCATAGCAATGAAAGCAATGATAGATGATTCACACATATAAGTATTCTCACAGATAGATCGTTGGATGCCGCAACAGAATGGCAACCGTAAATAAAATCAAGTAAAAGCAGAGATGAAGCAGGGAGATTGCACGAAAAGAACTTTGGACTCGAACTTTCAACGATTTCGTTCACAGTATCCTAGAACATAGGAGTTTTAATTCAGAGAAACCAATTTACTGGCAGAATTAATTGAATATATACAATATACAGCCGATGGATTGAGACACTTAAGAAATACGTAGTACGATTTATTCTATCAACAATAAATAGCTACTTTCCGAGCCTAAGTTTGGTATCTTAATGGTTAAGTATTCTATTACCTGGTCAGTAGAATGAAGCCCATCATGCAAAGCAAGATAGTATAGTGCTAGGTGCTCTGGTTCCAGCCTTGTGTCGTGATTGTGAAGAGTCATGTTAGACAGGAGTTGATAGGCATGAAGACGACCTCCTTTGTGAGTGTCTGGTAGAGACATTGCAGCCTGCATGGAATAAAAATCATTTAACCAAGTAGACTAGAATTGGAAAATAATGAAGTCATTCCCATTATTCAAAAAATAATATCAAATGTGAAGTACCATTGCATAGTACAAGATGGAGTATTAACCTTCAGAAGCAAATTTACAAGCTTGTACTTAGAAATAGTCATGCAAATTCTACGCAATGCATTAGCCAACGTAAATAAGCATTAATAATGCAAGCCGATGCTCACAAGGGAAACAAACTAGAATCAAATCCAGATTCATCCAACTTTTATCTTCTATCATCACCACATCAGGCATGATTTAGCAACATTACATTTTATTTTATAAGTATTAATAATATACTAAATTTGATCAAGTATAAAGATGCTAAAAATCCTACAACTGTATACGGAATTCAGGCAGCAGTTTTTGAATGCTTCCCTATCTATCTACAATGTTCCTGCTACTCATATCCAACAAGCCTTTCTCAACCTACCTATTGAAATTATTGAAATGAAATGGTACTGGTACAATGCAGTAGTGACTCATTAGGACTCTTTCCTGCTAATTCAATATATTTTTAGAATAAAAGTCTATTCTCAACCTTCATGCATATAGTTTGGCATGAGATATTTGACAACTCTGATATAAATCTGACGTAGAATAAGCAATCATTATATCGGGCAATTGTCTCAGCTGAGCTCTCCACAGGAATCCAGCAGGAATATATTGCAGTAGTTGCATAAAAGTCCGGTCATTAAACAAAGGAAATGAAAGGCAATTGGAACTACCGATCATAAAGATTAATAGAGCTATGACTACAACAAATCAATGCTTGCTTTTAAATGCTGTTACAAACTATTAGTACTCCTTGGTTGGGTTAAGATATACAATGTAACTCAGTCGTCACTAAGACCTTATGGAGAAATTAATTAACCTCACACAATGACAACAAGGTTATCGCAGATACCATAGAAACACGAATTATGAATAATTCAATCTGGATTTCTTATTTCTATTGTACATGTTGTTGATAATAGGTACGTTGACAAATGAAAAGTAAGCTCTATTGAATGTGGGGTTGTCAAGAGCAGAGTTACGCTCAACAACTTTCAGTAAACGAAATAAAGGAGAGTAGTACCCGGGTTGCGATTAATTTTTTTGCTGAAGCATCGCTTTTATTTTTAGAAAGCTGACAGCAAATCTAAATAAGGTTCAAGTGAGGCAAAGATAAAGATAAATATTGTTGAAATAAATACCTTGAAAGCCCATGGTGCCATGATTCGAAGTGGCGGGACCAGTTCAGGTGGCTCTGGTGTCGAGGCATTGTCCACTGTTATCCCGAGATTTTGTCGCATCTGAAAAATAGAGAGAATAATGTAATTTACATATTTACTAAGTTTGAGGATTTCAATTAATTAGAAAGGAAATGAAAATTTTTGAAAAATAGCTTATGATTGTTTAAAGTACAAATTGAGATATGTTTTTCTTTAGAAGGAAATGCTTAGGAAAAATGCATGACTACTTCAGATAAAACTGCATATCATTACATCTTGCAATAGTTCATTTGCTTCTCTTCGAAATATTGAAACTCTTTCTGTCCTCGAACGCTTATAAAAAGGAATTGTAGGGAGGGAAGGCAAAGAGAATGAAGAAGATATTTTGTTCGGAGTTGGCAAATTAAATGAAGAAGACATTTTAGTCGGAGTTGGCACAGGAACTTCTTCATCGATGAAAACTTCCTCTGAAGGGCGAGGAGAATGATCTCGCATAGATCTCTGCTCATTATCAGCAATGAGAAAGGTGTCGCAATGCACAGAACGAGCAGGAGACAACAACGGATTGGGAAACGAATCTGAAGAGTCAAGAGATATCAAGTTAGGGACAGAAATTGTGAGAGAGGAAGACGACGACTTTTGGAGAGATTCTGAGACTTTGGGAGATGTGACAGGATTCTCTTTAGAAGAGGATGTGGAGCTTGATTCAGACGAGAATCGTTTTCTCCTCGCATGCTTCCCTCGGGTGCTGTTACTGTTGTTGCTGTTGGGATTCTTGCTTCCTTGATGAGATTCAGACTCACTATCCTTATTCGTCAGTAAATGAAAGAATTTTTTCATATTTACGGGGTATAGTTTACTGAAAGCAACGACAATATATGGTCACTGTATACATGATGAGATATTGTCACTGGAGAGCATCCTAATGGAGACCCATTGTCCGGCCTGAACCACCACAGGTAGAATTCATTTTACTACTGAGCAATTAGAATGGAATCCAACACTGAGGAAATTATATATTAAATATTATACACGCTTCCCTGGTTTACCTACCTGGAGCAACAAAAGCTAAGCATGCCATTTGTGCTCTGTGGTACTTCCACTTCCAACTTCCATTTGCAGTGATCTGACTAATAAGTTCAATGGAGGCTCTAAGAGCAAAAATTAGATGAGCAGGAATTCAATATTTATGAGTTGGCAAGAATGAATAATGCATTTGACAAAGAACATCAAAGTTTGAAATCAAGAGAGATCAAACCACCAGTGAAGCATTTATAAAATAGTGTTTTTGTCACTGACCAAAGCTATTAGTTTTAATGGCAAGCATTAGATATAATCATATAATTAAACTTTTTCCGCTCCTGCATATACTACAACTCTCGTATTGAAAAATAATATTGCATTTACAAAGTATATGCATCAGAAAACACAGAAAAGAAAAAAAAATCACCAAATCCCGTTAACAATCTAAGCAACTACTTCACTGAAATACAAAGGTTACTGACAACTGACAGAATAGTAAATCCTAGTGACACAAAACACCTGCAACGACTATTGGCTCAAGTAAATCTGAGGTTAATAATTCACAATGCAATTTATCTACATGCTACACGAGAATGCAAACATAGATTACTGCATGATGGTATGCATGCAATGCTGTAACCTCCAATACAACCAATTGTGTACACGAAAAATCAATTGTTGAGCTAGGGAAACGAGTGTATGATCTCTAGCTTGAAATACAGCTTAATCTCTTCATTAAAGTTATGGCCTAGTATAAAACTCTGTCTTTCTGCCATATGAAAATCCATATATCTAAATAACATGTCGAAAAAAATCTGTATTAATAAAGCAACATATGCCAGCCAAGTAATTACATAGGAAACATTGGCTGAGGATAGGTGCAGTCACATTTTCCATGTATCCACATATTCGCGCAGACTACACTCCCAAAAATCGTGAGAGCCAGTTAAAACAAAGAGATTAAATATAAGCTGAATATGCTATATGCTGAAAGAAACATATTTTAATTTCAATAAAAGAGAGCCTAAACTAAAAGACAAAACAACCAAATCCAATGTTCTGACATATTCGTGGTTCTAACCTGGCTAGTTGGTAAACAATCATAAAGCTCATTGTAATTGAATAGACAACTGACACTGTAGATAAAAACACATCAAAGTGCATTCAGAAAGCAGATTGACAAATAAATGCGACATAAAATCAATAATGAGGTTCGGTGTCTCCCTATAACAGTCGCCGAAGAAATAAACCAAGGGAACTGTTATGGCAAACATCATAAGATACACGAAATCCTATTTTAATCCTGGATACTGACTATTCACCAACTATGAGACGATTCAAAACTTATGAAATAGCATTCAGATTTCAAACACAAATAACAAGAATATTAGGTCAATTTTCTTCGCCTCTTTCGGATGCCAAGCCATTTACCTGGGTGCCGTGCGTATTTGTTAGGCTACCTAATGCAAGAAGGCTGGGAAGATAGTCTTAAAGATGCTCTAAAAAACCTGTGCTGATTTTTGTACAAAAAACTGCTGTACGATTTACTCCGAATCAGCATTGTGACAGTATTTTTGCAAGTCATGCTCGAATGAACAATTTGTACCATGTCACACTGCAATGGAAACGTAGTAATTCGAAACTATACAATTTAGTCTAAGTCTTTAGTCTAATTTGAATCCTTGACCCAGGACTAAAGAGAAATGTATTACTCAAGAACCTCGAAAAAATAACTTTGCAATACAATTCCTAAAATTTGTTTAACTTAATAATCAAGATGAAAAATTTATCAGTTACAGTATCACATTTATCTAAAGCACTTCTTGTATTTATCCATTTATCGAAACAGTACTCACCTTATAAAGAACTTTCCAGATCTTGAGTAGATAGGTAAATATGAGTTGATGTATAACAGGATCAATAACGGTATTGACATCACCAAGAATACCAAGCAACCTTCTCCAGAGAGCAACGGCGACATCCGAATACCATCCTGTTCTCTTGCCTCCAGCAAGGATGCTACAGTCATCTGATGGTGCTAGCAGACTGTCTGTCATGCGGTTACAAAAAAAAGATTGAGAATATATACAAGATAATCTTCCTAAAGCCGTGTATAGCAACAAATGTAAGACCTGTTTTATCATTCATAGCAATGCTTCCTTCAAAACTTTCTTCATCACCCGACGTACCCTCAACACATTCAATATCTGGAAGTTGAAAAGTACATATAAATATTCTACAAAGCTACAAATCAATTCATTTAATCTCACCTAGCTGGGGAGTGCTACAATGCACATTCAAAATGTCATCAGAAGACTTTTCTAACATTGTTTCTGAGGGGGAATCGTTGCTGCCTTCCCGCTCGTCGCCTTCGTGCAAAGTGCCTTCCCGATTCCTGAGGGCTAGTAAGTCAGGCTGGGAACCAGGCAAAAGCATTGCTGTGGAATCGTACCTGATTGATAACATAGAAAATATGCAAGGAATGCAGAAGAAAATTGAATAGGAAAAATTTTGTTGAAATTTATACCATGCTGAAATGATAGATGATTTATAATCATTACCTGTCACATGAGGCATGTTTGTAAATTTGGTATGGGGGACTGGACACGCTGGGACTGTTGGTCTCGCTTGACGAGTCTATGAAAAATCATTACATAATTGATGACTGCTGATTTGGAAATATCATTACTACATTAGTCTATCATTAGGATATGGGAATCAACCTCAAAACAGTCTTGCAACTTCTTATTACTTACCATTAATGAAAGAAGTTGAATTAATCTGAATTTAAGAACTAATTGCAGTTATATTACAGAGATGCTCTTGAACATCAACGCCTCTGTTGCAAGATTATACAAACCAAGAATCTTTTCAGACAGGTTAAAGGTTAAGGAACAAAACCGGAATTTGAATTCCAAGTTTCATTGAGAGATTGGACTGACGAATTTAAAAATAAATTTCAAACGATCGTCACATTGTCCTTGCAATTAACATTTTCTGTGATTATCAGTCACCATGCAAATGCCACACGACACGCTGATCGCAGGAAGGAAATGAATAAGTTTTAAAATTATTACTTTGCTCTTTTGAAAGCATGCTCACTCGTTCATTCATGGGAAGGTCATTCCTGCTGTCGATTAGCTGTTGTTCAGTGAGATTGGGAGGAGGTAGGGTCCCTGCAGATAGTTGGGAGAGGGTTAATCAATTAATAAAGCAGAGAAGGAAGACATGCTTTATTGTATGGAAGTTGTCATGCGTTACGAATGAACTTGAATTGTCAAAAGTTAAATATGAACTCAATGGATCAGGAAAACGAAAAATGTACAACTATATCTAAATCTACAATCATTCCAAACGAGTGAACGGACTTACAAGATAACAAAAATCATCTATCATAGTGAGTCTCAAATACTAAATACTGCCATGCGTGCATGCAAACTAGTTATTATAACAATTACATACAATTTTAATAGCAATTAAAATTATGGTAAAAACTAAGACGGAACATGCATTTCTGTGTACATAGACGAGGACAATCAGATAGTTGGAAGCTGTGTGAGCTGGCATTACTATTACTAAAGAAAATGAATAGAACTTCACACAGCCTCAGCAATTATAAATTATTATTGCACTCACCATCTACACTAAAGCAGGGAAAGCAGTGCATGCTGCGAGAAATCTTAAATGGACAGTTGAAAGTATCGCTGGAGGAGCTGACTGGCTCCACTACAACTTCGTCCGTAGAAAGTTTAGTGACGGGACAGGTGATGGGAAGGGTAATTTGAGAAAGGCTCAGAACATCGATTGGGGATGAGGGGTGAGCCTGAGAAGGATAGGAAAGATAGGACCTTGTTCTACGAAGAGTAGCGGATTTGAAATTGACCTGGACTTCGAGCGAAGTCTTATCGCCGGCGTACGGGGCAGGACTGACAGGATTCGATTGAGATTTCTTCGAGTGGGCAGTGCGGGGTACCGGGGCGGAAGAATTACTGGTCATGCAAAAAGAATTGCAAGCAAGAGGGAGGTTTATTTCCAGTGAGAGAGTAGTAGGAGGAAGTGCTGGAAAATCATAGCGAGCATCAGAGAGACAAGAAGATTCTTGGTTGTTAGAGTTAGGAACATCTATGCTATTCTCGGCAATGCAACACGCGGAGTAAAGGGTACCCGAAGTTGAGCTGCAATCCTCATTATCTCCGTCCATAGCTGAGGAAGAAGAAGACAGGCTAGGCGAAGCGGACGAATGGTCTTCGTCAGCGGATGCAGCACCTGTACGAACAAGGGCTGGCAAAAATCGAATCCAAATCAAATCCTTTGTGGAAATTAAGCAATGTGAACGACAAGGCTGGAATAGTACAGGTTAAAGTTTTCGCCCACTTACGTACCAATAAAAGGTGTAGTACGAAATTTAATTTTCAACTATGTGTGCACCCTTTATCATAAAATACTGAAGCATATTCTTCAGACTTATAAAGTGTTGAATTAATGAACAATTTATAACTACACATGGATGAATTATAAAATATCTCTTTTCTACACAAAATTTCAGGACTATCACATTGAATGTTAGGTATATGGTTATTCAAGGTAAAATTTTAAAATAAATTATTTCGAAATTAGGTGATAAACATGGTACGAAATTACGAATTGATATTTTTTATATGGTAGTACTAAAATAATTTTCTTAGTACTTCACAAAATAATGGTATAAAATTTATTTTGGGATTGTTGTGCGAAAAAGCGTACTGTACTTCCAGCCTTGGTGCATGATCCATTCCCCTTATGAACAATAGAATTCATATGTAGCAATTAATAACACCCAATGTGCATGCATTTTCACCATCAATTAGACTTAAGCAGCTTCACAGAAATGTCTCAAAACTACCATAGGTAAAGATGCTACAGCAGAATCTACGAATACGATTTTATATATTCGTTATTCCTATCCTATATGTCGTTACCTATCTATCTATTTTCATAATGAACTAGGAACATTGATCAACAATTATAATCTAAAATTCAAAACAAACATGCTTCAATTTACCGTTCTGCGAATCCTCTAAACAAGTTCCCCAGCCATTGGCTTCATCTTCTCTCAGACTGGAATATCCCCGCTTATCTGTCATTACGGACGGAACATCGCCCTCTCCGAGCTCATCGCTGTTGGAATCCCTTTGTTCGGGATCACCCCACGGGTTCCAGTTGGGATCTATAGATGCGGAGTCTTGGCTTTTTAAGCTCACCACATCTGCGGCTTTGTTACAAGTCTAAAGCAGAAGCAAGACATGGGAAAATTTGAAAATTGTATGTAGGAGTGAAAACATGTAAATAGTAAAAAGAATTTACTGGTGTTTTTTGGTTAGCAAGCCTCTGTTGAATAAGCTCATCAAACATATCATTGAAAGTGTCTTCAACACTGCTCAAACTAGTTATACCATCATCTTCACCTTTTTTGACTTTGAGGCCATGGACAGCTGATAAATAATAAAATATAATAATAAAACAACCTATATAGTAATCCTAGATCAGCATATAACCGATGTACCACTGAATTCAATGAAATAATTTTAAGCCACGGCAACCACATTGAAGACGATAGTACTAGTTTTAATTCTGCAAATCTGTAAGTACAGTAGAAACCTGATTTTGGATTTTATAAGTGGGGGATTCATTAACCGGGAAGATGAAAATGCGTACAAAAAGGAACACAAATGATTTAGTAGTGTATTTATGAATCATGTGATGCAAAAAACTGAAACAACGAGGTTTGTTTGGGTGTAAATGTCACTCTAAGATGATCATCTGTTTTTCTTCTCATGGAATAAAACATAATCCCTCGATACCTTTTACACAATTGTTACATAACAGGCGACTGACTGTGGGATAATCCCAGTTTTAATACGCTTTGATGAGATCGGCAAATCACATTTTGGATCGAATGGGATTACATTAAGACAGTTTATTCACAAATCATTAGAAAATGGAATACTTGTATAAGTATGGACAAAAATCGATTTATAAAGCGGCTTTTGGATTTTTTAACTGGGTATTTTTCAATGCAAAAATTCAGTCCCAAGGCGATTGGATTCAATATGTGGTCGGATTTATTGTCCAGAGATTTATTAAGCGGTTTCTGCTGTATTCCTAAAAGTTAGTTAACTGAAACAGACAAGAATATTGGTCCACCAATAGAATAGAATTGTTAACTTACTTTCTGGAGGAGGCGTACCATTGTTATAGCCCGGACCGGAATTACTTCTGTGTCTCAGTGATTGTATACGATTGCTGTGTAATTCATCTATTGAAAATTATAGACCAGATATACATTTATTTTTGGTTCCATATCAACTCATTCTAATTCCAATACACCACTTTTACCTTGTGAATTTTCATTATTGACCTCACTGGCAATATCAGACGTGCTGCTGCTACGTTGAATGTTGTCAGATTTACCTGAATGAGCATCAACAACACAACATATAGTGAACAAGGGTAATATGTTTTACATTAATAATTCATTCATTAAAATATCTCAACATGAATTCTAAATGCTATCCACCCAACGATGTCAACTGGGAATCCATTGCTTTAGGTGGTTCCTATTTACCCTACAGCATACACCTTTAAAAGTGAAATGATCAAATTCGAAACCACTTATCTTTACATTTATGCATACCATATTCACTTATATTGTTTACCATGTCTGTGAATTATTCTCACACTGTTACATTAATAAACAGCTGTTACATGGTTTATTATTTCTGCAAAATTCGAGACTATTTTTTACATTCGCTGAAAATACAGACTTGCTTTTGCGAACAGGTATTCCCCCGTTTCTTAGTCTGTGAAATAATAAAGAATCAACAGTACCGAGTAGATGTTCAGTCGGGGGAGAGAGAGACAAATTGCTATTGTCAGACAATCCTCGTTTAAGTGGTATGTGCTTGGGGTATTCAGGTAAGTCTCCAAGAACGGAATTCCTCGGTGATTCTATGTCTGGAGGTGACTCTATGCCGAGCGCTGTACATAAGTACATTTTTAGCAAATCTCCCCGATGTTTGCAATATTATTTCTCCATAATAGATAATCCATACCTGTCCTCGCTCTCATACGACTACCGCTTTGTAACCTGGCTTGGAAAAAATTTCCGGCATCTTCTTCTGGGAGAGTCAATTCATTAGAAGGACCTTTGCTTTCAGAGATTTTGATGCCTATCACGGCATTAATCTCTGACTGACTGCGGTCCCTTCTTATTTTCTTATTCGCTGGTGCCCCGGTGGTGTGCACTTGCCTCGATTCGCCTGACCAGCCTCTGCTGAAAGACTGTTCGTCGTTTCTGACAATTTTTCCGAAACGTTCCTTTCTGGATAGGAAATTTTTTAGATTGACGGATTAGAATGAAAACACTGAGAATAGAGTGAAAACGTATGGATAACAGCTTACCCTGCTTTCCCCTTCTTCGGTATTTTCTCTAGTGGAAGATCACTCAGCTCCAAACTATAAACGTGGCGGGCAAGGACACGTGTCATAGTTTCCATGTTTTTCTGAAAAAAACAAGTTGTAATAAGCCACTACTATATAGCCAGTAATAAACAAACACAAATTGCACTGGATTATCACCGTTATGGTCATCATATATGAGAATTACTTGAATCACAAAATTAAATGGTATTTCTACTATATAATATCAAAAATATCAATTTCAAGCATCTGTGGAAATTTAGGACTAGTGATGCAGACAATTGCTGGTAAAAATGTGTGCTTATGTAATGTATTTTATCACTAATATATTCCAAATGCTACATAATTTTCATAATAATTAGAGAAATGTGATAGATATTACCCTGCACCTTACCAAAAATTGTTGACCATATATCATAGGGAAAATAGGAACCACGTAAATCAATGACAGTAGTGTATCATTGGCATTCCCAATATATATATATATATATATACAATGACATAACCCTTTACTATATTGTAATTCTCAACTCAACTCACCGCCCATTCAACAATAAGATCCTTCCAATGCATAAGACTTGAAAGTACATCAACTAATTCATCCCAAAGTTCGCGTGACACATGAACAAACAGGTTTGCTTTGATCCAGGATACAATAAGCGTCTGAAAGACATGAGAATAGGGTATATAAACGTATACTGTTATGGTTAACACCATTGTAAAATTCTATGATCTCACTTGAAAAACCGGACTAGCCAGTCTACCCGCCACCGTGGTGGCCCTGATGGACTGGGGCACGACAGTGTCCTGCAACATGATACGTGTGATGTGCAATAAAACCTGCAGAAGCTGTGTCCATGTTGTAGAGTCCATGATAATGTTCATTACCATATGACGATATAAATTGAGTACACGTTTGCAGACATCAACCTATGAAATATTTAGTGGCAACTTGATGAATTGTCAATGTTCATAGTACATTAGCCTTGCTGGATTATCAGATTTGCCAGTGTAACAGCCCAGAATATATTCCGGGAGCTTAGAGGGAGCATTGCCTGTAATACTAAATACTAACTACCTGAGCATGTATTAGTCTAGACGCATCGCTTGGAGGTTCAACGAGAAACACATGAGCAGAATTTGTCACGAAGAGCTGATAAGTAGTTTGACAGCCAGTACGAACCTGAAAATATATAATATTTCAAAACTATTATTTCCATAGCTTTCCATCTATTTCCTTATTTATAGAAAACAATGCATACAACAACGCAGATACGAAAAAAACTCACATAAGATGCATCATCTATCATAGGATTAAGCTGACCCCGCATGTACGAAATGTTTCTGATGGTCGCGGAAGAAGCCTTAGTTTTCTTGAAGCCATTTCTCCGTCGAACGCTCGGACTGCTTTCAATTTCAATTCCATCCTGCATGAACATGAAGATGTGCATTGGTAAATTCAAATTGTTCATCTCAAAATTTGTAAAATAAATATAAAAAACATGTATGGTAGCTGGCTCACTTCTAAAGTTTCATCTTCATTCAGCCGGTTGTCTGTCACATTCAAATCGGGATCTTCCATGAATACTGGTACGTTACTGTCCTGTTGTGCAGAGAGAAAAAAAAGGTTGCCAAGTTTGTGTTGTAGAAAGTTTATAAAAGAAATTTGGAGCTGAAGCACTCACCTGGAATCCACTCTTGATAAACTTTCACAACCCGGCTCATGGTTGCAGATTCAGTAAATGGAAGAATGAAGGCCTGGAAATACATACAATCTTCTAAATTCAACCTGGTTAACATTACAACAAAGTATTTCAAGCAGAATATCTTTTGGTTGACTGTTTCAGCATTCAACAGAATGTTGTTTTATTTCGACAAAGTTACTGTGAAAAGTAAAAACATTTGAAAAACAAACCTGACGAAAAATCTCATGAACAATGTTAACATTTGTTCTTGTTGAATAGAGGACTTTGCGTACTAGTTTTTCTTCCAGCTCTGAACTGTTGGAACGCAGTTTGTCATCCAAGCTGGATAGGCTGGTCAGACTAGGAGCCTAGGCAAAAAAAGTACAGTATTACAGTACCACAATCTGGCATCCTCAATTTTATAACCAACTTCAACATTAACAATCAGTGTACAAAAATTCAGGATCAACAAATTTGACCTGTAGCAGAAAATACCCAGCAGTTTCTACTTCTATTAGTGGTTTCATTTCATTTGAAAAACATTCTTTGGTATCTTAGACATCTGGACATTTTAGTATTGGAACTACGGAAGTGTGATATATAAACCTCTGCCAATCTAGCATGGGACTAAGGATGCCGGACAATCGATGTTCGACCCGTAGAAGATGTGAAATGATCAATTCAGGCATGAACCTTTTCAGTGAGCGTGCTTGTATTGGAATGTGACTCTTCTGCCTCTTGTAATCCAACTGATTTTGAGGTTGGTACTGGTGATTTCGAGTCATTATCTAAGGTATTTTTCTCAGTCATGCTGCAAATAAAAATTACCCATTAATTCAAATGTTTAAAGTTATGATCAATTTCAAGAATTCAACACATCAGATAGTACACAAAGTTAGTACAAAGAATTAATCTTTCACATCTACAGCATGAGCATAGGCAAGAGATGCATAATTAAATCAAACAATTCTACAAAATTATGAGATCAATTATTTCAAGATTTTGTGACAAACCGTGCATCACGGTTTGATTGAAAAACAAGAACATAAAATTGGACCGTTCTTTAAGAAAAACAAATAATCACCCTATCACAGAGGTGACTATGTGTTGTTGCTGGTGAAGATGCCTTTGAAGGAGCCGCGGCAAACCATCCAAAATGATGTCGTACCTGCGACGGCAAAATGAAAGCGATAGCACAATCAAGATGAAAATAGGAGATAGAAGCGGTCAGTTTTAACATGCAAAACCAAACAATTTTTAGACATGGTCATGCTTACGACTGCTGCTGCGAGAGCATGATTTTCAAACACCCAGCCTAAGGTTGTAACACAAAAATTAAAAAAATGGGAACATCTATTGGAGTCTAATTGCTCGAATAAATAAACTTTATGATAAATCGTTAACTGAAATAGGAGGTAGGACAAAGTATCAGCTGAAACAGCATATTAAGCAGCTTTTTCGCATCACCTGCAGTAGTTGTTGCCAACTTGCCATGTATAGCAACAGCACAACAGTCTGAAAACATGACGCATGCTCCGAAATTGAGGCAGGAAGCTGATGAATGATTCATGATGCATGTAAGGATAAGTACTTTATTAAAGATTTCAATGAATAAGAAAGAAAGAGCTATCTCTGGCCCCAACTAAATCTTTTTCAATACTTAATTGCACTACCAATTAAACAGAAGCCATATTTAAGTAACTGAATAAATCAGCATTACAAAAGCAGTATGTCGGTAGGACAAACAAAGGTTTTTAACCATTAAGAAATTGAAAGATTTAACTAATTTGGAATTCTAAAGGATGATCTACAGGACAAACAAGATTGAATAAACTATTCATCTATTTCAATACCTTGAAATTCATCGGATGAATTTGTATTTTCCATAATACAGACACTAAAGACACTATGTAATTTCTTGTCAGTGCATTACGACACACAGCCAAAAATAATGAACACTGAACACTGAACACTACACAAGCATGCTTCATTTCTCTAAACAGCAAGGGATGAAAAACTGGGAAGTAGAGAGAGCAACAAGACACTTAAGCAAACCTGCCACCCTTGATTTTGCTCTTGTTAGCAACATGGCTCGTGAAGGCGACTACCCATTTGATGGTCGAGACACGGGCAGGTAGCATAGGGAACCCCGCAGCAACCTCAATGCAAGGATCGATTGTTCCTGTGTCGGTTACGTTGAGAACGTAATTGACGGGTTCTCTTGGTTCAGGGAGAGCTGCAACAGAACAATTACATAAAAGTATCAGTATATGCACAAAGAATATCATCATAAGGAGGCTGCCAAAGTAAGGTTGAGGCTTCTCTTCTACATTTGATTGAAATTTAAAAAAATTGCAGGATTAAATCAGTATAACGCTGTTAATGCACAGAAGTGAATTTTAGCGGTGATGAATTTTTATATCGTTAAATTATCAAAATGTAATCTCCGCTAGTCCAAACTGTCAATCGAACAGTGGTGTAGAACTAAGAATATGGTGTACATGTATTACTCACATAGATCAGGTTGATAGACAGACATTTCAAAACGAAAGTCAGTAAATATATGAGGAAGATAACAGCGTTTAAACATGTCCCATAAAAACGAGAAGCTTCGTGTATGCATGCTGTCTGAATCTTTCCATTGCAACCTGTATGACTGTAACAAAATTGAACAGTGATTGTGATAAAACTGTAATTCATTAAAAAACATATACTGGATTGTATTCTCACCTCGACCACCATGTATTCCAACATATTGTCCAAGAAAATCTTGGTCAAATCTGGAGGATTTTTTTCACCGGCCAAAGGTGGTATCAGGCAAGATATTTCACTTGGCGACACAGCACCTAAGAAGAGAGAGTAGTAGTTGTGAATTATCAATCAAGAAAAGAATTATAAATTGCCTCAGACTAATTTTTTGTAATGATACTGTATACTTTATTTGACATTACAATATAATCAATTTTCACAGAAAAATAACAACAATTTCCATTAGGTAAAATGATGGAATCGCAAATACACTCTAGTCTCTGATGTACGTCATACTTTGGTTTTCAGGCGTTGGATGAAGCAGAGACTCCAGTGTCGACTTGGCATATCTTTTATCCTCAGTCGATGGTGGAGGGAAACCCGGGACAAGACACGCATACAACAGCATGGTGGATTCCCTGGCATTCGCCTGGAGCGAACGAAACCAAAGCAGAAAGAATCGCATTCCTTCTTTTCGCATCTGCGCACAGAGAAATTTGCACTTGGGAAAATGATGTCAAACTTCTTCTACATTCAATAATTACTATGACTTTCAAAGGGCAATCGTTGTAATTGCTCCCATATTAAAAAAACAAAAAAACAATACTTGCCTTTAGCGAATTGCTTGGATGAATTAACTTCTTTATAATATGGTCTGAATAAGGAAAAGGTGATGATATCTAGCAAATCGTTTACGAAGGTGTACACAATAGCTAATGTATAGTAGTATACCTACCTATACTGTTGTATTGCCATCTCTGATGAATCATGTCTGGTAAGGTCAGTAGAATACTCTGTGAAGATAGATAAATGTTTAATCAAGCTGACTTATACCTTAAGTTCTATACATTTAGATATTGTGTATGTTACGTGGTATTTATGCATGCTCAATACATAATAATTTGCATTCAATCTCATGAACAAATTACAAAATCATGTTACTGTGAAACTCAGTGACATAAAATAGTCGTTAAGAACCCTTGATTTCCTCACTATCAAAGGAATATTGATTAATGTGGTTTCGAACAATGAGGAGGAAGAGTATTTTTATACCAGTTATTGTCTAGTAATGTCAACGTTGTAAAAACGTTCACAGGATATATATTTTTTTCCTTTCTGTATATTATTTGAACCGTACCATAAGCCAATTCAAAATATGATCATTGATATGATAGACACATCAGAAGTGGAAGGCAAATTACTGAACAGGAAAAAGCCTTTGCTCATGTCATGATATTTTAGTGACTACAATTGTTAGAATTTTGATTCAGTCAGTCATAAGATGGTTGCTGCACATACATTGACATTAAACCAGTTTCCTCTCCATTTTACCATTCAAAATCGCGACAAACATGTAACACGTTAACATACAAACCATCTGCGAAGGAAAAACTGATTCGACATGACAGACAGGAATGTAACCACGGTTGGTAGTTTACGTTACGTAGTTATATTCGTAAGAAAAACATACACACCTCAAATATTTGCAATATGCTTTCCAATTCCTCTCTTTGAGCTCTATGAGCTAAAAGAAATGAGAAAAATTATGTAAAGTGTGATGTAATAAAACTTCAAACATAAATGTCAACAAATAAGTTTGCCGCATGATATTTTATTAGTAATGAAACGCCTGGCTGATGATACACATAGAAGAACAATGGCTGTAGTTCTGCTGTAGCCGCTGGATGGTTTGGTATCCTTCACTTTGTTTAATTTCCATCTAATATATTATATGTGATATTCTTTAATTTAAGAATTTCATGTGGATTTATTATCGTATTTGTTAAATACTGTTTCATTCTTTAGTTGGCTTTTTATTTTTTATTTTGGGTGTATATTTAGCCTGTGTGCAGAAAATAGGGAAATCCGGGTCTACTACTAATACAAACACGCATAGAAATGCATGCACATTGTAGATTCTGTGACCTTCGTCTGGCCTATTTTATTCAATACCAAGCTAAAATCATTGTTCATATTGTCACCGTGAAGTAAAGTGACAAAATATTATGAATTCATAACTAGAGGTACCTCCTTTCTGTCGTACACTGGCTTCAACCAACAAGAAGTTCTCGAAAAAGATATGATAAATGTGGGAATAATACTGTTCATATATCGTCTGAATATCTGCTGGTTCAGTTACATGCTCTGAAAATGTATATAATCGATTTAATACGGTAAATATTTATTCACTACACTACCGTCACAACATCTGTCTGACATACCGAGAACAATTTTCAAGTGTTTCAGTCTGGTCACAATGTCCTTTTTGGGATCAAGAATTTTTTGGACAGATCTTTTGACAGCAGCATCTCCCTGTGGTTTTTTGTGTATCTGAAACATCTTGTGCTTTGGTCGAGCACTCTGCTCTGCTTTTAACTGCGGTTTATCCAGGGTATCTACAGGAATGAATAACTCATTACTTCATGAATTCAATTAGCCATAAATCAGTAGGTCTCCAGCCTTTTACAGTACTTATAGCTATTTTAAAAATGTTTTGTTTCAAAATAGATAGACAAAAGTTATAAAGTTACAGCTCATTCAAAACATAATGGTGAGTCGAAAAATAACATTAAAAAAAGCATTCGATTTTCACCACGGCCTGTATGCATGGCTTCAACATGCTAATTTATGATCACGAGATTACAATTGACTGCGTCTTTCGAGTCTTCCTCAGCCAACATCATATCTCTACCTGCTGTGCTATTCCACTTTGGAGAAGTTTATTTTCTTTACATCTCAATCTTTCCAAAGCTTGTTGAATGATTCTTGTGAGAGATCCTCCATGTATAAAGTGATTATTTTTCCTTGATTAGATACATATTAAATGATCACTGCAAAACAAAATGGAAAATAAACTATGTGTGTAATGTATTGAAATGTATATCGAAAATGGTTACAATAATACTTCATTCAAATCTTCTTCAATTAATCCATGAATTCCTTTTTGGAAAAAAGAAATTGTACATACAAAAAATAGTACCTCATAATAATAATGGGCACACACTTGGTTTCAACCTTGTAAACATAAGGAAATCCTTGAAAGTCACCAAAATGGAGGAAAGGCTAAGGAGGAGGGAAACTATGTAAACTTATTAGGGTAATTTCAGTGTATATGTTAGCGAGAAGACAATGGCCGTGGTTCCGTATGACGTCATATCAATACAATTCAAATTATGCATATACAATTACTAACCTTTGAACCCAAACGAACTTGTATATTAGGATATGTACCACACCCTACTGCAGTACGTTGTCTTTATGGGGATCAAGGATGCAATATATAAGTTAGAGTTTTGTTATAGACTTATTTAGAAAAGCTTAAAAACAAGGGATATTTCATTTTGAATGTAAGGGTCATGGTTGTGATACAACTACTGTTTGAACCGAGTGTTCGCTAAGGGGTGGTTTCAATTATTTTACCTCAATATAAAGTTAACTGAATTTCCAGTTCAAGTTTTATTGTACACAACCATGTTTATATAGGCAACTAGAAAGTAACTGCTAGATGGTACGATGCTCGAGAATATACCATCAATGTGTGCACGTCGTCTCGGTAACATATACACAGAACCGGACAAATTTGAAGAACGGAACTGAATAGATTTACCAAATCTTTAATTGCTGCAAAATAATACATTTTTATGCTGATATATTTTCCAATATAAGAAACACTATGCAATCTTAACTTCAAAAATATGACAAAAATTTCTATCAATGTCCTTATATCAAGCAAATCACATTTAACCTGCGACCAGAAGCATTTTCCATCAAAACGTATTCTAACCAAAACAATTCACCTGAACTTGAGCCTGAAAAGGGCTATTTTTATCTTATAATCGTTCAAGTCTCTTGATTGCTTATCCGAACCTAAGTGTGTTTAAATTGGCATGGAGAGGAACTATATACGAGTCCATTTATTCTATGTAACTACCCTCTGCATTATTAGCTGACGTAAAGATTGATAGTATATATATTTATATATATTTCAGAAACATTACAATTTCACTTTTGTATGAATTCCTTCAGAGTATGGAGTATGTCGCACAATATAAACAAAGTTAGCTATGTGGGAGTAGATAGCTGCTAAATCAAAGTTATAACTCGTCTCAGCTTCGGTTAAAACGTTGGTAATGCTAGTAAGCTTTGAAATCGGCCTAATTATTTTCCATCTTTCACTTTCCTACCTACCCCGCTCGATTGAATCACTATAAATATAATATCAACAGCGAGCAGCGAGCAGAATTAATGCTTTGTGTCGATGAATTTTCCTTCATTAGATAAAATTACTGAACCGTGAAAGAATTTTGAGGGTGTGAAGCTCCTTAGCGACACCAAGGGTTAGAGAATTTTCCAAAGGTCAAAAGAAAAAGAACAACAAGTGGAAATGGTAAGTTCCTCTTCCAAATACTTTCATATTAAATATATTATATATTATAATAGCATATTTACACATCATTACGTAGTATTATTATAATTTTGATTTTACCAACTTACAAGGCGCATTTTCATAATTACGTAAGATAAGGCGCACACGTTTCGAGACTATCTCGAGTCATGTAATGGATAGAAATAGCGACAAAAAAGGTAGTAAATCATCTTTCGAATTTTGATTGACATCGTTTGGCTAATTCGACGAGCGAAACAACAATTAGTATCCATTTCGATACCAAATACGAATGGAATGCTGTGGTAGGTAGTGCAGTGTTTGTATGAACTTGCCTGTCACGCGCACCTGTTCCGAATGGAATGCTGTGTTGGGTAGTGCAGTGTCTGTATGAACTTGCCTGTCACGCACGTACCTGTTCCATTGGAGGATGGTTGTTGATAGAACTAGCAGTAAAGAAGAAAGTATTGTACGAATTTAGATTTAAGGCACGTATAAGGCGCAAGCACATTATAAGACGCAGAGTTCAAATTGAGAAAACAAAGTTATAGTCCATAAAGTACAGTATTTATTATCCTTAATGCTTCAAAATACGAATTTTGTCATGCCGACTTGAAGCATCACTTGCCGTTGTTGGGCTCTGTCTCTCTGTGGCGTCAGTTTGTTGCCAGCGATCGCCAAACCTGTGTGCACTACTCACTGTTTTTTCATTTATTCTTCTTTGCTCTGAGGATTTTGAAAATGGCAAAAAACGATGGTTCAAAGCTACACAAACTTTGTTTCATGCACTATATTATTAAAGAATCTGGGTCCCATTGTGTATGTAAATATTGTAAAATTTAAAACACGCCATGCCATGTATTAGGTAATACAGTCCCAGATTATGAACAGATGAAAGCGAGGTAGGTGTAATCACCGGTATTTTCTATCTATTATGAAGGGATAATGCTACATTTAAGATATTTGAATATTTTGATTCTAATAGCAATTACTGTATGTAAGTAAGTGACACTTCGACTAACAACAGTAGAATTATTCATTGGGCGGTGGAATAGAAAATGAATGATTCATTCCTACAGTTTATCAGACAGTGCTGATATACAGATTAGCATTCGAGTACTTAGTATACGTTGCCTGTAAATTAATATTCATCAGGTAAATATTTACTTTCATTTGTCGTGTACCTTAGGTGTTACCCAGATAGAGACATCGAGAATTGACGATTGAAATTCATGTACGCACATGTTCTTTGAGTGTGCTTCTTACGAGTGTTGACGTAATTCAGTTGACTTCCACGATACATGGGAATTAGGAGATTAGAAATGAGATCCTTATTGATTTCACAGAGGTAATAGACTAGTTCACTGTGTAGTATAAAAATAAGTCTATAGCTAGTAATTTGCGCAGAGCAGAGAGCATGACTAAATTGATTTAGGTAGAGATATCTGAAAGTTGTTGGTTCTAGTTCAAATGGAATTCAAATATCCATAAAGTATATATGCACGTTGATTGCTAAAGTTATTTCGTATCACGACCGACACCGAATTCTTGATGGCGCAGGCATTTATAAAAACAACATTGGCGTTACGTACCATTATTACATCCGCAACAGCAGCCTAAATTTCGTACCACTGAATACACATCGAGAGGCTGCTTACATAAGCCGTTTTTTATTGATTTTACGAAGTTGCATTATTTTCATTTATCATTTTATTTTGGTAATTACATTATACTCGCAATGATGATAGATCATATAATTTCAAGTAGATTAACTATATAATTTCCGAAAATTAAATAATTTCTGTTTCGTCAGTAATCTATTTGGTGCATGTACATCATGAATAAAGGCTGATCGATCACAGCGGTTAACTTCTTCTATGCAATATTTGCGAACTTATGTTCTGCATAATAACGAAGAGAGGAAATTTTCGTAATCCTTAATCCGACTTTATAGCTCATGCTCGAGAGACTTGCAGCATGCATTTTTTGCAGGATGAATAGTACCTGCGGTCAATAATATTGTTACCGGATATCCGATGAATTTAAAATAATTATATATTGCAACATCAGGATGTAATTTTGAACGTATTAAATATTCAACACCAAGTTTTACTAACATAATATAATCTTTTTTTAATCTCATAAGAAGATTATACATTTTTTCTTCGTATTTTCAATTTGAATAATGAATAACCAAACATATATGACAACGATTTATCAGGATGTTTTATGATGCATAGATCCTGTAGTGCGCTGCTAATGCTTAATACTATGTCGGTCGAAACTTTACAGCGGACAGAGTCAGATTAAAATAAGGTTGCAACCACATAGAACGTGACATTACGTTCCATTCGTTGCTATTCCGAACAAATAAATCAGGGTGTAGTAAAGTGAAGCAGCTACCAGAAGCCAGAACTAAATTATCCTGTTTGAATTAATGCTGAATGCTTATTATTATCTGAAAATGAATGTTTCGATTGAGGTCAACAAAGAGAAAAATAGCCATAGCAGCATCGCGTTACCACAATAATTTGTACTGGGATTGTCAGTTAATTACGCTATGAACGACCTCTCAAGATTACTAGTTACTTTCTGTATCTTCTGTACGATTTCGATCTAGTCAGTATATCATTATAATATGCTGCAAAGGCTATCTCTAAGTGGTCATTATTTACGTCAACCATAGAAAGTCAGTAACGAGGGCTGTAAGAATGTAATTTTTGGACTACGACTATTGTGTGTGGACGAAGGCTATTCTTATTGTTCCCTTCTTCATCCTGCTTATCGTTCACTAGGGACACTGAACCGCACTACTAATGTCACAGTACTACCAATAATAGTAAATCTAAAGAAGAGTGTAAACGGTCTGCTGCCTATGTCAGATTTCGTTTCAGTGCCGAATAGCCTCTGGCAGTCTTTGCAGATTATAATGATGTCTATAGGTTGAAATGATTTTTGTTTGATCGTTGACGTAATACTAACGGTATATTTGCGACAAACAGTGCACTCGTAAAGTATTCGTTGTTAGACTCCGGGAATAAATTCTATTGTACTCGTTTCTGCGTTGTGTACATGAGATTTAGATCAGTAGTTATTCGATTTTATATATAGCTCTATCTGCTTTTGTTACTAGATGAAAAACGAGATTCAGTTCTTTCACCGTTCACCGTTCACCGTTAAGAGTACAGAGAATATGAAGGATTACTNTTAACCCTTAAGTGACGATTTGAAACTAAATATTTTTTCTTAATATAAGATCAATTATATTGGGGGCATGTATTCGGAGATCAATGTTGCAAAAGTTAACTCTTACCTGCTTAAGTGCTGACAAATTTTACTCTAATCCAGTTCTTCTTCGTTCGTTGACCGTCTAGTTTTTCACAACTTCATTCGATGTTGAAAAGGGTGGAGGATACATCATGGCTCAATTTCCATAACCTTCAAAGCAAGTAACCGTAATCAA